>CM057090.1:16464260-16779260 GCA_029959045.1 Taenioides sp. WSHXM2023
AGTACAACTACAGAAACAGAGGAAGCCTTACTTTTGAACCCCTGACTCTAGTTCCCATTCAAGTCAAAATGATGAGTACAGAGCTGCTCACTCAAAAGGAGGTAAGGAATCATTGCTTTTCAGCCTTTTGCACTTTGCATTTCCAGTCTTGGATAACTAAACACCATAGAATATGAAGTGAATAAATAATGACTGCAGTGTAGTGCTTTTACAAGTGCAAAGGATTATTAAAGGCATTATTACTAATACTGTTTTAATAGAATGATAACTACAATAGAATACAAAGAAGAAAAATATGCCCACACCAAGTAATCAATAAAGATCCCCTTATTATGAACGATTACCGACAGAAACAATATTTTACTTGTTTTGTTTGTACATTGAGAGTAAATCATAAAATTGTGTTCATTTGAATCTAGATCTTATCAGACCCCATATAAATCTTTTCCAGAGGGACTGGGTGAACGAGTACCACAGAAAATGCCGGGATGTGATTGGGGCAGAGCTGGAGCGTCAGGGCAGGAAGGAGGCGCTGCAGTGGCTCATCAGAGAAACTCAGCCAATCGTCTAAGGACCTGTGTACCTGTGTTTAACTGGACGATCGACCGCTCTGCAGTGATAATCATTTGTATTCTCTCTCACTCTGTCTCATGATCAGCTTCTTTTGTAAATCACATTGTATCTGCAGTTTTATTAAATGTGATCAAAATCCAAACCATTATCTTTATTAGTTTTGTTTTCTAAATGCTAAGATTAGTTTTCTCAATTGTTCTGTGCAGAGATAATGCTGAACTTGACTTAAGATATTCCATTTGCCACTGTGTTCTGTTGGCTTGTGGATTTAAATTCATTAGTCAGTGCCATAGCTAAATTATATTCTGTATGCCACATGAGTTTGCTCAGTATTTATAGAATGTATTATTACAGTTTATCTCATTTAGGATTATTTTGCTACTGGTAAATTGAGAAGAGAGCTCTTTAAATATTGAGGTCTTAAATGCCATGAATAAGATAACCATTGACTACAAGTGTAAATCTTAAATTGACTATAAATTCCAACAGTCTGTAGCACTAAAGCTGCATGTAGAAAATGGGTGGGTCCAGTATGACACCACTGTTGGGGTCTCTGGCATACTCCTCAAACGCGGGGCTGGTGTTCTCCTCGGGGTCCCAGTTGACTTTGGCCTCCACCTCCTTCTCCTCATCCTCCTTCAGGCCGATGGGCAGAGGGTTGCTGTAGATGTAGTAGATCCGGGAGTTGTCCTTGGCTCTCTCTGATCTTCTCAGAAAAGCCAGAGGGTTGAGGAAGCTGGTGGACCTCTTCACTGCTTTGACTGAGACTGGGTGGTCCGGTTCACCTTGGGTCACAGCGCTCTCGTACACATGGGCCCTCTTGGACTGCCTACAACAGAATAGACCCACAACAGTGATTAAGGCACAGCAAATTAGGCATAACATTGTGGCTACTGAGAGTTGAAGTTATTATATTAAAAATGTGTCCATCAATGGCTAATTACTGCATTTGTAGAATATGGTTTTAATACAAAGTGCTTAAGTTTCCACATTGTTATAGAATTGTAAATATATGTTATCAAAGTGTGCTGTGCTGTGACGGGAAGTTATCCTTGAGTGGAAAAATACTGTGTCTGCTAAATCATAACTGCAACTGTGTCTACTCAAACCACAGCTTCAAGGCTGCAGCTGCAAGGCCGAGGTACGGCCTGGTACACGAAAACAAGATAAGGGGACTAAGACAAGGTGGGCGGGAGGACGGAAATGATCATGTGTTACAATATTCTGAACTGAAAATAAAAACTGATGCAAGTGGAGATTCGGATGAGACTCTGGTAAGACAAGAACAGAGGCTGTTGCTTGTCTCAGGGCTCCCTTGCTGCAAGTAAAAACTCACATGTCTGATCTGTGTTGTCTCTTTAAATCACTGTAAATCTGTGGCAGTGGGTGATTTTGGGTTTCCTCGGAGTGCGGCGCTCCGCCTTAACATTTCTACTTGGTCCTTCGAGTTGGATTCCAATGCTGTGTTGAGAGGGTGACTGACGGGAAGCTGAAATCTGTGCACAGTCGGGAGGAAAGACTTCTCCAGGATTGAAGACCACTTTTCCACGTGGCCAGCGGACCTTCACCCATCCTTTCTTCACATCAGACGGAATCCGAACGAGTCCCATTTGGGGAAACCAGCTGACAACTAAACAGGTCAGACAGACGGGGAAGTGGCTTCCCAAGATACTAACACGTGTGAATGTTTGTGTGATTGGAGGAAGACCCATCCATCCATCCATCCATCCATTTTCTTCCGCTTATCCGGGGCCGGGTCGCGGGGACAACAGTCTAAGCAGGGACTCCCAGACTTCCTTCACCTCGGACACTTCCTCCAGCTCCTCCAGTGGGACCCCAAGGCGTTCCCAGGCCAGCCGAGAGACATAGTCCCTCCAGCGTGTCCTGGGTCTTCTCCGGGGCCTCCTCCCGGTGGGGCATGCCCGGAACACCTCCCGAGGGAGGCGTCCAGGAGGCATCCGGAACAGATGCCCAAGCCACCTCAGCTGGCTCCTCTCGACGTGGAGGAGCAGCGGCTCTACTCCGAGCCCCTCCTGTGTGACTGAGCTCCTCACCCTATCTCTAAGGGTGCGCCCAGCCACTCTGCGGAGGAAACTCATTTCGGCCGCATGTATCCGCGATCTTGTCCTTTCGGTCATTACCCAAAGCTCATGACCATAGGTGAGGGTAGGAACGTAGATTGACCGGTAAATTGAGAGCTTTGCTTTTTGGCTCAGCTCCCTCTTCACCACAACGGTCTGGTACAGCGACTGCATCACTGCCGACGCTGCACCAATCCGCCTGTCAATCTCACGCTCCATCCTCCCCTCACTCGTGAACAAGACCCCGAGATACTTGAACTCCTCCACTTGAGGCAAGGACTCTCCACCCACCCGCAGAGGGCAAGCCACCTTTTTCCTGTCGAGAACCATGGCCTCGGACTTGGAGGAGCTGATCTTCATCCCAGCCGCTTCACACTCGGCTGCAAACCGCCCCAGTGCACACTGGAGGTCCCGGTTTGATGAAGCCATCAGGACAACATCATCTGCAAACAGCAGAGATGAGATCCTGTGGTCCCCAAACCGGATCCCCTCCGGCCCCTGACTGCGCCTAGAAATTCTGTCCATAAATACAATGAACAGAACTGGTGACAAAGGGCAGCCCTGGCGGAGTCCAACATGCACCGGGAACAGGTCCGACTTACTACCAGCAATGCGAACACAGCTCCTGCTCCGGTCATACAGGGACCGAACAGCCCTTAACAAAGAGCCCCGGACACCATACTCCCAGAGCACTCCCCACAGGACCCCACGAGGGACACGGTCGAATGCCTTCTCCAGATCCACAAAGCACATGTGGACTGGTTGGGCAAACTCCCATGAACCCTCGAGCACCCGATGGAGAGTATAGAGCTGGTCCAGTGTTCCGCGGCCGGGACGAAAACCACACTGCTCCTCCTGGATCCAAGGTTCGACCATCGGCTGGATTCTTCTCTCCAGTACCCTGGAATAGACCTTACTGGGGAGGCTGAGGAGTGTGATTCCCCGATAGTTGGAAAAACAGAGGGACCACCACCCTGGTCTGCCAGTCCAGAGGCACTGTCCCCGACCACCACGCGATGTTGCAGAGATGTGTCAGCCAAGAAAGCCCCACAACATCCAGAGACTTAAGATACTCGGGACGGATCTTATCTACCCCCGGAGCCTTGCCACCGAGGAGCTTGCCAACCACCTCAGTGACTTCAGCCAGGGTGATGGACGAGTCCGCCTCCGAGTCCCCAGCCCCTGCTTCCTCCTCAGAAGACGTGACGGTGGGGTTGAGGAGATCCTCAAAGTATTCCTTCCACTGTCCGACAACATCCCCAGCCTCCTTGAACCGCCACCTTAACATGGTGGAGGGGTTTGAGTGCCCGAATGATCCTGGGAGCTATGTTGTCGGGGGCTTCATGCCCCTGGTAGGGTCACCCAAGGCAAACAGGTCCTGGGGGACGGGTCAGACTAAGAGCGGTTCAGAAGCCCCTATGAGGACAAATACACCAAGGCCAGTTACGTCGCCCGGATTGGCGTTACCGGGGCCCCACGCTGGAGCCAGGCCTGGGGTGGGAGCTCGACGGCGAGCGTCTGGTGGCCGGGCCTTCCCCCACAGGGCCCGGCCGGGCACAGCCTGGAGGAGTGACGTGGGGTCGTCCTCCGGTGGACCCACCACCCGCGGGAGGATCCATAGGGGGCCAGTGCAGAGAGATCTGGGCGGCAGTCGAAGGCAGGGGCCTCGGCGACTGGATCTCCGGACATGGAGACTAGCTCTGGGGTCATGGAGGAAGACCCCTGAATCTAAAATTCTCTATATTTCTGGGATTAGGACCCCCAGACTGTGGCCGCAGGTAAACTAGGTTTTCCTGTAGAAGCTTGCCACGGTGGAAATATACTGAAGTCCAAAGAGACATTTTCTTGCGGGTCTTACTCATAACCTCATAGTAGTAAAATGGGAAATTGTTGTACTAAAAGTCAGGAAGAGGAATTGGAAGGGGACGCTAAATTTATGAATAATGTGTGTCTAGGGTCAGTATGTTATTTGACAAAATGGAAAAAGAAATATGGGTTCAAAGGTCAATTGAATGTGAAAGACTGTAGTCTCTTAACTTAGAAAATTGTGGCCAAAGAGGCAGAGGCAGTGGATAGAGGGAGAGAGAGAAAGAGAGAGAAAGAAACCAAGTGCAGAATATCTTCTTGCGCAAAAATGGTTAGAACAGGCAGTAAAAAGACAAGGAAGTAGAAAAAAAAGGAAACAGTATGTACAGTAACATTAAAAGAAGTAGGTTAGAAGTCGTTTTTAAAGAAAACAGTGGACTGTGTGATGATGGTGATGAAAATGCACCATACAGACAACAATTGAAAAATACTATTCTTAATAACTGTTGCCCAGAAATTAGGGGGTATCTCCAAAAGTACTTCATCGAGTTGTCTACGTCCACTCTTACTCAATTTATGACACATGCTGTGCATGCTGAAAAAGTTGCCAGAAATAAACAAAAAGAAAAAGGAGTATTTCTAATGACAGGAGACGGTACCGAAATATTCCTAAATAAAAACACAGCCATTACATAACCTGATCTACTCCACACCCATGGCACAACAAGACAGAATACAGTGGACAGACCAGGCTAATGCGAGCTTTACAGCATTAAAGCAAGCGCTTACAAATACTACTGCATTGGCTCTACCTGACTATTCTAAACCATTTACACAAATGGTAGACAGTAAAAACAGATATATGGTGTCCGTCCTAACTCAGACGTATGGCAATAAGCAAAGGCCAGTTGCTTATTTTTCCAGCCGTTTAGACCCAGTGGCCCTCGGGTCCCCACCATGTGTTCAAGCTGTCATAGCTGCTGCCCTAGCGGTCCACGCATCAGCTGAAATTATTTTATACCACCCACTCACTCTTAAAGTACCACATGCAGTAGCTGCATTATTGCTATAAACCAAAATGCTAGCACTGAGCAGCAGTGTAAGCCATGCCCCGACCTACAAGACACCCCACTCACTCACGGCACCACTGTGTTCACTGATGGCTCTGCCATAAAAGATGAACATGGAAAAAAGTGTGACACATGGGCCTTGTCATGTGTCAACAGGAGGGATAGTAGGACGGTACAACAGGGATTCAGTGGGATTGGATTTAATTCGTATTCAAAAAATTTTTGTAATCAATGTATAACATGTATACAACACAATCCACAAGGACAGGTACGACCTAAGCGAGGGCAATTTCCAAAACCAACATACCCATTTCAAGAGATACACATGGATTTCATACAATTAACAAAAATTAATGGAGTGTAGGTAGAGTTTAATTTCCAGGTTGGGGTCATGTCTTATGTGCTGGTAACCTCTGAGACAGACCTCTAACAAAGGCCTCCCTACTGTGCGCAGAGCACATGAGGTGAAGACGACGACAGTAAACTGCTCTGTGGACTCTTCAGAAATCAGAAATCAGAAATCTGAAATCAGAAATCAGAGTGGACTTTATGATTATAAGTAATCCTTAAATGTAACCATCTTGTCATTATACTCAGAGTGATTGCACACAATGCAACAGCTTACAGACATGCTCATGTAATTTCAATGTATGTATTCAATGTATTTACAAATGTATCACTGTTGTTACATCAGACCATGCAATTGAATGTTTGGCTGTCGATGTGATAAATGAGACTAGCAGTAAACACACGACAGGGATCGCTCAAAAGAGGGTCGTGGAGGAATTTTTCCCCTCAATCAGGTCACTAGGGGTTTTTTCACCTCCACTGCATGGTATGGTGACACAACGTGTGATGCTACACATTATTACGATTAATTGTGAACCAAATGTCTTATGTAATATTAGAGCACAGATTTTTCCTTTAAGAGAGAGACAGGATGAGGGATGCGGGGGCCGTAACCAAGTATGGTTGAAACCAGGGGAGCAGCAACACTTCGGGTTGCCAAAATGTCACCTAACTGTTTGATGTCTCTTTTGAAAACCTCACCAAGGAGTGAAAGAAGACTGATGTTTTGTTTTATTGTGTGACTTTGATAAACAGGAGGGAATTGTTATAGAATTGTAAATATATGTTATCAAAGTGTGCTGTGCTGTGACGGGAAGTTATCCTTGAGTGGAAAAATACTGTGTCTGCTGAATCATAACTGCAACTGTGTCTACTCAAACCACAGCTTCAAGGCTGCAGCTGCAAGGCCGAGGTACGGCCTGGTACACGACAACAGGATAAGGGTGGGCGGGAGGACGGTAATACCAATGTATGATGATCATGTGTTACAATATTCTGAACTGAAAATAAAAACTGATGCAAGTGGAGATTCGGATGAGACTCTGGTAAGACAAGAACAGAGGCTGTTGCTTGTCTCAGGGCTCCCTTGCTGCAAGTAAAAACTCACATGTCTGATCTGTGTTGTCTCTTTAAATCACTGTAAATCTGTGGCAGTGGGTGACTTTGGGTTTCCTCGGAGCGCGGCGCTCCGCCTTAACACACATGCAGTGCTTGCGATATCTGGCTACAGTGTGAACCAATCCAATCACTCAAGTTATTACAGTGGATCACAAAATATGGCCATGATGATATTCCTGCACAAACACAAACATTTACCAGTAGGTACTCTGTAGTAAAATAATGGCCACAGCTGCCCTGGGGTAGACTGGCAGAAGTGAGGCTGCCAATCTTCACCATCTGCTCCCCTTTCCCTCTTGCCACCACCAACACTCACACACATACAACACGTTCATATATTAAGGGGTACTCTGAGTGTACCCCTCAGAGTGTGAAACTAACTTTATGTGATACCAGAGAAAAGAAAAAAAAAAGTTAGGAACCACTGTATAAGGTATGGATAAAGAATGAAAAGACACATTCATTACCTGGTCCGATTATAACAAACAGTCATGCAGTAGACTCCTGTTACAGCAAGAATGCATAAGGCCAGGACAGTGATGACAATGTTAAATACTTTAAATTCTGGAAAAAAAAAAAAAGAACAAAGAAAATGAAAAAGAGAATACTACAAGCTACATTTTAAAGTTTAAATGTATGCCATACCAAACAGTGCTGCACTTATCTCATTGTCTTCCAGCACCAGAGTGTCCGTTCCATTCAAATGTTTTTCCATAATCTTTGTTCGGAGTTTGCTTATGTTTTTGCCATTAGCTTCTTCCACATTCTTCCCAACTCCAAATGCCTGTTCCCCCTCTCTCTCCCATTTGGCCCAATACATGTCCAGTCCCATGTGATCCAAAGTGCTTGACTGGGTTGCCGTGGAAACACTTTCTCTGTCTCCCCTCCATGGTTTGAATGTGCCCTCCCCTTTCCCCCATCACCATCTCCACTTGTTTACTGCTCATTATTCTGCACAGCTCTGAGAGGGACACAGAGGGGGACAAATGTGGGGGTCTTTTGTATATTTTAAATAAACTGGTGACCCAAAACTGCATGGGTCAGATTTCTAAGTTAATAAAACTTAACTAATTATTTTGACTTCAAACTGACAGACTTCATTTGCCAAAATAGACATTATTTTATCAAAAGTGAATTAGTTATGCCCAAAGTATTGGGGCTACTTTTCCTTGTTGGCATTTTCTACAGGTACAAAGTAATCACTCACACTCCTAGACCACTCTCGTACAAATTGTTATGGCCTGTATACAGTCTACTAGTTCCAGCTGGGAGATCCCATTCTGGTCCATTGACAACAAAGGCACCATTCTTTTCAATCCATGGGACATTATATAATTAATTGCTTCATTTGAATTAGAGCTGCATCAACTCAACATACAGTAGCCAACATTTTGCTCAAATGAGGACAGAAGTCAGCAAGCCAAATAGGCTACAAATAGACCTAGTTACTAATTGTCGATTTATATTGCCTAGGTTAATAACCAGTAATAAATATATTTTCCCAGTAGCAGCAATTAGTGTAGTGTACTTTTAAACCTAGGTAAAGCTTAGATAAATTAGACCCACGTTTTATAAAATTGATTTAAAAAGTAGGCTACAATTTAGCTCAAATTTTTAGAATAAAAAAAAAAAAAAAAATCCAGTCATCAACTTCTATAACTCAAAATTCACACTTAGGCTAGTTTACGGTTTAATTTAGCACCAAGGAAATTGTTTTAGTGCATTGTGGAGCCATTTTATTCTTCACCACTAGATGTCCCCCTTTACCAGGTCAATGCCACATTACCACCATAACCTGGGCCTGTCTGTGGTCACGGCTCCGAGGTATTTCTCGTTCCTTCGTTCAGTTTGAGCTTCAGTATCCGTGTCCGCGACCTCAGTAAGGAAAACAGCATCGGAAAAAGATTGCCCGATTAGGAAATAGGCCGTGGAAACGGTTTTCACGTGTTTGTGTTGCCCTCTGAAGGTCTTTAAAGCGTGTTTGAATTTCACATTCATCACAGTGTTTTGATCCCAGGAGCTTCTGGGTGGCATTAAGTTGGTTCAGTTTATTTGACTGGTCCGGTATGTAAACCGGTCAGTCTGTCGGCCTATAGCATGGGAATGCAATTATAAATACAATTTATTTATGTATAATTTATGTAATTACAAGCATTTTCATGAATGTGTGCTTATACCAGCCAGAATAGCAGATCTCCCAGTCATGTTCCATGTACTGCTGAGCAGCAGCGAAACGAACCTGAACTCAAACTCCACATTCAGTCCAGCTCATGCTGCTGTTGTGTTCATAGGCAAGACCTTTCACCCATTTAACCTATTAGAGTTTTATGAGAACAACTTCATTTCTGGAAATTAGTGATTCCATAGTCCACGTTCATAGTTCACCTTTCACAAATGAAAGTCAAAAAATATAAAGTTATATATATAAAAAATAATAACACAGGTGCAGGAGTAGTAATAATTCTAGTTCTCAAATTTAGTTACAGAAGGATGGGAGGATTGTACATAATGTGGCCTAAAACCGTTTTAAAAGTATCAAATAAACATATAGTATATACAAAGCATATACTACCATATACACTATAAATTGACTTGGGGCCAAATGGTCCTGAACTGTCAGCATAAACTGTTTTAATTCTCATTAGAAATGCCAAATAAAAATGTAATTGTTGGCCAATGTGAAAAATAGCCTCTGTCTGCACAGTCTATATGTAACCAGCACCTCTCTTGTTATAACATATCTCAACAGTGTTTGCGCAGCTCCTTGATGTGTATTAAATCCATCCCTTAAAGCTGCTAAAACCTTGACAGAGTATGTGAGATTTTACTAATTCCCTTCCATTAGACAGACTGGCCTAATCTAAACATTCATCCTTTTATAACTCCCATTTTACGGTTTCTTATCTTATCTAAATATATATTATAATGTTTATTTTGCTCTTTGTAGTCACATTATGACTGAAATCTGTAGTTACACTCCTCCCGTGTTGCTCCATATGTTTTCACAGGAGTTGGTGGGTAATTAATTTAAAGTGATGAGGTTCAGCGCCACTGTCCCACTTTGACAGATGATACGTGTCAGTTGGACCAGTGGTGAGCCTGAGAGTGCCGCACACAGCAGCACTCATTAATTATGGGTCCTTTAAAATAACATCCAACCAAACATCCATGCTGCTTATAGCACGGATGAACTTACTTTTAAATCTTCTTTAGTCTTTTAACAGTAATATGTGTTTAATAATGGTTATTTTTAATGGAGAATAATATTGTCTATGTAATTTCTCAGTTGTGGAATGTAACAAAGTAAAAGTAGTTCTAGTTTCTTTATCAAAATCAGTAAAAATGAAGCTTTATGGCTCTCAAAATATGTTTTGTTTCTTTTTTGTTGGGTTGTTTACTGGGTATCTGTTATTAGTTAAGTCCGTTGAACGACCCTAACGTGGCAGCTCACAACATTAGAGTAGTTCAAGAGAATAAAAAGAATCCTACTGTATTTTCTGTAACTATAATGACACTTTGCTATATGACCCATATAGTTTCCTGACAGTATCAAGCATGCACAGGAAATGTTTCTCCGATATGTTTATGTACACACAACACAAACGCACAACAGTGGACTGAACTCTGAGTATACAAACCAAATGACCATTGTCTGAAGACTGGGTGTGCAAACTGTACTGAATCGCTTTAATTTAATGGTTTAGATCTGAGAGGATTCCCAGTGGCATTTTTTCCTTTATTAGTTATCTTTTATTCTCCAACCAAAAAAGCTCCACAATCTGTAATGTAATCTCTCTCTCTCTGTGTGTGTGTGTGTGTGTGTGTGTGTGTGTGTGTGTGTGTGTGTGTGTGTTTGGTGGTGAGCTGTGAACACACTGGCTTCTTAGCTGAAATAGGTCTAAAATTGTCAAAGCGCAGTAACTATATTTTCAGTATACATTAAACAGACCATAATAAAACACATGAGATAGCAGAATTATTTTGATTTGTTGAGCTCAAACAAAGTTCCATGAGGCAACTGGTCTTTTCATGGTCAGTGTTTCTTGACCACTCTGACCTTTGACCTTCTGCTGGCTTCATATGTGAGTGTGCTCATCTGAAGATGTTCAGGCCTCATCTCTCTACCAGCTCCACAAACAGTTCAGCATTTTCAGCATTCACATTCTTCTACATTTGTGGGAAATGTGTTCAGTTAGTGTTAATGTGTTTCATAATGCATAGATTTGACCAAAATTCTACAATAAATATGACTTTGGACGTCAGGACTTTTTCTTAATAAATTTTAGGCAGTTACAGCATGTAATTTGATGATTGAAGTGACTGAAAACATTAAATATTTGTCTTGTTTTGCTTCAGCGTAACAGCCATAGTTTTAAATGGATCTTTTTACATTCATCAAAAACATGTTTATAGACATAGTGACGCTCGGACAAATGAGTGAAACTAATGATGTAACTAATGGCTGTGTCGAGTGTTTGGGGTCATCTACTTAATGAATCATTGCTAATAGTTTATGCACACATCAGACAATGTTGTGTAATGGCAAGAGTGTGTATGTGTCCAGGTCTCCATTGGCTCTCATTGAATCTTGTTTATAGCCCCCTACAGACCTCTGTGTAATCTGAGCATAGTTCATCCTACATGTTTTACTGTGTGACAGATAAGAAAGAGAACATGAAACTAGACCTTAGGCGTCTGGGGTTGTCTCAGGACACAGTGCTGCTCCTGAGAGACTGGGTAGAAGACCCAATGTTAAGAGTACACTACTATGCACAGACAATGCATCAGGTGGAATTAAAATTTGTTTTTACAATAAAAAATACAACAATAGTGTCGTTCTGTATTCGTTAACATGTTGTCTACGTAAAATTAAAATATTTAATCAGTAATTACTGCTTTCATATGGGCTTTTAAATTATGTCATGTATGCAGTTACAAAGCTTTCACTTTTCACTTCACGCTCATTTTATATCTATATGTTAAACAAACCATCTGTTTTGACTCGAGCCCCACACTGTCCTCCTGTGGTATTTCATGAAACCCACCCCTGTAGTTTTGCATTCACCTACTGAAAGATAAACGCTGGTGCTATCCATGTTCCCCTCTGGCTCTGTATCAGATGGTCCCATAAAAATCTCCAGAACCTGCCCCACACCGTAAAAGCTGTCACATCTCTGTTCTCAGGGCAGACCGAAGCTCGGACATTCACTATCACCGGCGCCAACTATATGTCAGTTTCTACTTTGGTGTGAAGGATTTTCTTACTTGGACGTGGCTTCTTATTGGACAGCCACCATGTTAAAAATGTCTAAAAGCATTATCGCTGATAGGAACTCAAAATAAAAAGGGAATCAGATCAGCAACTACCAGAAATAATCTACCATGAACATTAACTTGAAACATTATATTTTAATGGTGGGACTGGTATTAGGGGCTTACTGTGTTTTTTATGGTACCTCACGATATAAAACTAAACTGTTGAAGTACTTTTTCAACTGTAATTGAATAAATGCAAGATACATACGTTTAATGACACACATTTCAGCCAAGAATGGAGAATGAAAGACCCAAGGCAAAGCAATAACATTCCCATGGAGACAAGCAAGTGGTAGACCGCCGCTAGTGTTAAGCGTATGGAGAGAGGGGTGGGGTATTTATTCATTACAGGTATTTCTATTGCTCAAAAATACAGTAACTCCTTTTGTGAATAGGGGCGACTCTCCACAGATCTGAACTGTAATGTAGTGTAGTGCTGTAACCTGCTTGTCTCCCTCGTGATAAGACAGGTTTAATCTATACTGTGAAACATTCTAGATGAAGCATTAACATTTCCATGGAGACATGCAGGTGGCAGACCATCCACCAGAAATGTTACACAGTGCACCTTTAAGTTTATTAGAATCAGAATACAAATGCATTAGTAGTTTGATGCAATTAGCAATCAAAAATACAGTAGTTGAGCTGCATTTAACATTATGATAACAAACATATGAATTTGAATCCCTCCTAAAACATTCACCAATATGTCATGTAACATTAAACATGATTTTAGCAACAATGGAGCATGACATATGTGTGCATTATCTGTAAGCTCCAGCTGTTTAGTGAATCTGTGAGTGGACTCTCTGAGAGAGGATGGAGAGGCCCTGAGCCCAAAGTCAATGGAAGCTTTGTGCCTTTATCTGCCTTTATATCAGCAGAGGAACGCATTCCTAAAACCTAATGTCAAACATAAATATCACACTACGCCAGGAAGTCAGGAAATAAGCCCTAAAGCTGTGTTCTAACAAAAACTTTTCAAATGTATATTTTAGATAATGATAAACAATTACGAGTGCACCTTAAAATGATGACTATTAATAAGCAGACTATTAAAATCATTACCAGTTTCAGTTATTTAAAATTATTTGTGCACCAAAAAAATCTCTGCTGGTCGTAATGTATCTTCTTACTTGGAAACTGAAAAAAAAAAAGTATTTTATTTACAAGACATTGATTCAAATGAATCAAATCATGATGTCAAAATTATTGTTATGACGATGATTATTATTAACAATAATAATAATAATCATCATGATGTATTTATTTATGTATTTTCGCATTTCCTTTTGTGTCGATGTTTGGCTAATGTTAGCTTGTATATACTTGTTTAACAGCACAAATCAACAACAGATGGTGAAAATAATAATAATAATAATAATAATAATAATAATAATAATAATAATAATAATAATAATAATAGTAATAATAATAATGAATTTGAGTAATGTAGCTTCAAAGAGAGCAGTGTCTCTAGTTAGCCTTAGATATAGTGATATTTGTGAGTTCACAAACTAACAAGAATCCATGGCACTGATGACAGAGCAGCATGGAGGTTTGTGCGAAAGCCAAAGGCGAAGTGCCCAAGCAAATCAAAACAAACACAGCGACGCCGACAGACGTACTTCAGCCTATTTTAGTGTCAATACAGATACACATAGTTTGAGAAAAATGTGCAGAAGCCAAGTGCTTTGATGTCTGTGCTTTTCTCTCAACTGGATGTAACAAAAGTTTGACTTTTCCTCTTGTTCCACTGTTATGATGCTTTGACCAATCACATTCAAATATTAGTCATGACATTCCGCCTTTTCCCGATTGCTTTCAGTGTGGACTGTTCCACTTTGATAAATGTCAGTTCAGAGAGCTACACACATCACTGTGTTGTGAGCTTGGTTAATCTACATTTACTTTGCATCAAATCATGAGTTTGCATGTTTTACTTCTCCCTTTGATCAGTCACATTCACTGTACAGAAAGTATAAAGTTAGTGCCAGCATCACTCTGCATTCTAACTGCTTGTCCAAATATTTAAGTGACACCAGATTATTTCAACCCTCAGCACATGAATGGAGGAGCTACTGCTTCTGCCACCATTTGTATTGGAGAAGAGGATGTACCTCTGAGTGGAACCAGGTCCTGTCTAAATCTGGGAGACAATCCACCACTGACATCTGGAGAACTTTTAAACTGTTTCAATATGCAAAAGGCAATCCCTCTGTTTAGCCGGGTTCTGACAGATCATTTTATTTAGATGTGAGTCATTGTGTATTCTGGATGATTTATGCTCTTGCAGTACTTGTTTGTTTTCTCACCATGTTGCCCTTTGCACAGACACAGTGTCCTTGAGAGGGTCAAGGATAAATAAAGATGACCCAGGATATAGGCAGATCTCTGGGAACGCCGCTCTGGGGCCCTGTGTTTGTGTGGGACACCGGAGTTGCACCTAAAAATAGTTTGTGATTTTGTGTCGACAGGAATGTTGTTTTCCCCCTACAGATTTTTTTCATAACGGACACGGGAAAGAATTTCAAAACACAGTTTTTCTGCCTGGTAATTTTACCCTAATGATCAAGATTTTTTTTGCTTGTGAACTTGCTCATAAATCTGCATCACTTTGCAGCATAAGTTCAATAGTACATAGTGCATCATGTTTCAAAGTGCCTTTGTGTGGTTTTACTCTTAATGCCAAAGCAAAAGTTCAAAGTATGGAAAAACATGAAATGCCAATTGAAATAAGTAAACAAAACAATCTCCTAATAGTATTTGTCATCATCGTACAGTAATGATTTGTAATGTTTAGTCTGCATGTGCTCATATTGAGAAACAATGTGTGAAGAACAACATTTCCTTTATCCTGCATTCAAGGGCCACAGCTGTGAACATCAAAAACAGCACCACCACATTATAAAAACATGACATAATACTTTACACATTACAATACATAATACTACAGTGTCTCAGCAAAGAGGCATTCTCATGACTCAAGTTCCCATTGTCTATAGTCTAAAACAATGTCCCAGGTGATTACACCAGCTCCCCTTGATAACCTTTAGTCCAGTATTTGACTTAGAAATCCTCCCAGACTGCTCAGGTGCTCTCTGCCAGTAACCCAAATAGTGTAACCCCATCCTGCGCTGGTCCTGCTACAGTGAGTTTGTCCACTGGAGCATGGAAAGAGGTCTGTTCTGTCCCAGAGACTCAGTGTGGGGGTGAGAGTGGAGCAGCTGCAGAGGTATCGAGCACACATGATAAACTGGTGTCAGGGATGGGGCGATTAGCCCTCGATATTTCCATAAATTTGTCTTGTCTTGTTGAAACATAGCCATCCAAAATAGTTTGTTTCTCATTTGCATGTTGGTTCCTAGCCTGCTGGCTGTAATATATAACTAAATTGTTTTTACATTAAAGACCCTACTAAACTTGTTTTTTTAGCTAGTAAAAAGGAACTGTTGTTCCTTTGGTTATTGATACTTTGCAGCTGATGTCACACCCCAACATTTCCTGTGGGTGTGAAACTAACTGTAGGCAATGCTCTGTTGTCCAATTTTGGCTGCGATTTGCTTCTTCCCGAGTTTGGGGAGATGAGACCTGACTTTTTTTCTTCATATGCGATTTTGAGGCCGCTGCGCTCCTCATGTGTGTCAGTGTGACTCTGAACTGCTCTGTCTGATCGTAACCACCAAACATCAGCAACACTACGGGAACAGCCGATAAAACAGAGCGTCAGGGGCAGAGGAGTGATGGACACAGAGGTGCAACATACAAACTCAGAATATAGCTAAAATAATTATTACTCACCTCTCGTAAAGTTGTAAATTTAAACTGCAGCATCTCATCCACATTATCCATAGAATTTGTCCTCCAAATAATGACACCCAGTCCACAAAACAGCACCGTGAATCCAGTTTGAGGCGTTCTTTGAAAGTAAAAAGGCCAGAGTAGTTCCTCACGTATGTCTGTTTACATCCACACGGGTCGACGTGAAGCTGCAGATTAGAGATAGTGATTCTACTTTCTGTGTACTTTATCGCCAACCTTGTATCTGAAGTATTGCACCACATTTAACAAATAATAACTCAGTTTGGACTTGCATCTAAACTAGAAGTGCAATGCTCTGATCTTTTGAACACTTAAGAGTCTCAAAGCGAGTGGTTTTACTGTAGACAAGAAACAGCAGACGCAATCGCGCTCACAACTGTGTAGCCTGTGGTACACGCCATATTCTGCTGTAGTCTTTGCAATAAGAGATTTTAAATCACATACAATTCTCCTCGTGTCTGTGGTGTGCGCTTTTTGTTGCATGTTTAAAAATTGTTTTTTTCAGGTCTTAAAACTTTTTGGTAATTATTTCCAATGTGTGGATTGTGTCACCATGGTAAACATTGATAAACATTCCACCAATAGAGATATACTTTACAGTGACACTCAGTGTCACTGTAAAGTATCAATGATCTTCCACAGTATAGTATACAATGTCTATCACTATGGAGAATGTTCTGTATGAAACAAAGCAGCAAAGCACTTATTGGGTTGCTAATAGACTGACTCCCTAGTCTCTTCTACAGGTGGTGAAAACCCCCAAAGAACAGATAAACGAGAATGAGCCAAAACACTCAAACAAATGGTGTCTGCACAATGTATGCATTCATGTATCGTCATAAATTACACTCAGATGTGGCTTTGCAGGTTTCACTTTTTGCATTCACACTTCACTAAAACAACAAATGTAGACCAGGGGGATGACTAACTCCACTTAACATTTGTTTGGAGAAGCTGGGGTCAAATATGAGGTTGTAAAGGTGAAATTCCACCATGAGCTCACAGGTGGGCTCAACAAAAATCTAAAATGTAAGCTGTGCCTCTATAGACCTTTTAATATGTTATCAAAATGTTGGAAAATGTCAAAATTCTGTAATGGAGGCGACTGGATACAAAATGAAATCAACCGTAGCACATTTTCAACATTAGATCAAAATGCTAATGGTTTCAGGTCTTAAAGTTGTATTATGTAACTTTTCTAGTAGAGGGCCCGCCAGTTGCATGTTTCCATGGAGACGTTATTGCCTTGCCTTCAATGTTCCAAAGTATGGCATTAAACTTATCAATCTACACAAGCTGGACAATTTACAGGTGAGACATGTAAAGAGACTCACAATTAGAATACAAGTTTTAAAAGGTACGTCTAAGCAAAAAAAACACCCATTATTGAATATATGCACCTTATATAAGTTTAATACCATATTGTGGAACATTATGGGCAAAGCAATAGTATCTCCATGGTGGTGGATCTCCAACCTGAAAAGTTGCACAGTGCACCTTTAAGTCTTAAGTCCAAGTTTCTCCATTGAAATTGCATTATGTTCTATTTCATATTTTATTTATTTAGTTTATTTATGAGACAGGGACAGTGCACAATATACATTAACCTTAAGAGGAGAGATGCATTGTGCAGGTTGTAGCACTAGAGCTAATTTCCACTTGTAGTCCCTGGTGCATGTTTTTAGGTTTGATTTACACATTTTTAAAAGGTCTATATAATAGTATACTTGGAAAAACTGTAACTGTACTGGTTTGAAAAGAACATGGCAAAGTGTGATTTATTTAACTTGAGCCTTCATCCTAAATTCAAAGAGGCCTCCACAAGCTGCAGGTTTAGTTGAACATAAAACAGGACTGACCCAGAGCCTTGGACGGCCCTTACTCCCTCCACGTCTTTCAGACATGAGCAGCCTAGAAAAACAACCAGTCTCCAGCAGCTCTTTGAGATGCTGGTCACGCCACACATCACTACAGCTAAGTGCTAGCCCAAACATTTTTCCTACCTGTCAATGCCCAGGCATGGTCCATGTTAGCTTTAGATTACTCGGACAGCGATGAGTTTATTATTTTTGTGCAATTAAATCCAAACCTGATATGCTAAAGAACAACAGTAAAATGCATAGGGAGAAATCGCAATGGGAGATAACATTTTTAATACTTGGCATTTTGTCTGAAATGTATTAAAGGGGTAAAAATGGGAATAGATTGAAAGCAGCTACTTAAACAAAACACGCTCATTAGACAAAATTCTCCATTTAAGGTAGTCCTGATCAATCCTAGTTTAAGATCTGGAGATGGATTCCTGGGCACTGCAGATGCCCACTGCTCCAGACAGGTTGGACCAAGCAGCACTGAATGAAGGGACAGTAGTAACCTTAACCTTAACTTTATATTTTTACTCAAGTTTATCCATCATGCTATAGCAGTTACAGCACTGTAAAATTAGTATGTAACTCTTAAAGGGCCCATATTGTGCTATTGTCTGATTCATGTTATAATGTTGTGTCCTCATCAAAAACGTGGAGTTGTGTTTTTTTTTATTCACACATATTTAACACACAAACAATGCATCTATAGGTTTATCTCAGAAAGAAAACACTCTGTTCCACCTTGTGATGTCATGTGGTAATACAGGAAGTGTTCCATTGTGTTTTTAAACTCCATGCACCTTCATTAGAATTATTTGGATAATTTTAACCTTAGAGTTGCCTATCTCTACTGAACAAAAGGTAAAAGGTACCTGTTAACTTCTACCACTTCATGACATCACAAGGTGGAACAGAGCATTTTGCGCTTTGGAGATGTAGACAGACTAATAATAAAAGATTTGTCAAATGTGTGAATGAAACAAAATACAAGAGTCTGCATAATATATGACCTTAAATAATCACAAGCCACAACCAGTTATGTAGCTAGAGGCTGAAATGTTTCATGAAAAATTCAGTTTAAACCATGAAATTGCTATATCCAAAATCCAGTCCCCTGATGCCCAATATACTGTATGTCAGAGGAAAAACTTTGACCATTACCTGTCAAACTCCGGTATCACTTTCACCATGCTTCACTGCAATTTCAACATCAAACTACACAGGGAAAGATGGAAACCAGCTGAGTCCGGAATATTTGGTACTTTATAGTTTAGACAAGACTGCTGCCGCTAGTGAAAGTAACTGTACAGATCACTAAAGACATGTATCAAACCAACTTCGAAGCAGAATTAGAGGTGTTTTTACATTCTTGTAAACAGTGCATTTCACTAAACTTGTGGTGGCTACAATTTAAATTAGTGTCACATAAATCAGATTTGTCTTTTCAAATTGGCAACAGGTAAAATCTGTTTTTTGTTATTTTCTTTTTTATTGTTTGTCATTGTTTAAGTGACCAAATGTGTACAAAACTATACTTAAGAGTGAGCACTGTACATGTTTTTATAATTCTACTTCACATGTCCATATTTTTTTTTCCTCAAAATATTTTATTTTACTTATATATTCTCGGCCCCCTTTTTATTATTTTAATCATGCATCATTCTTATTTCTTTCTTTCTTTTTATGATCATATTCATTTAGCAAATTTTATATTATTCATTTAAAGGTGCACTATGTACCTTTTTGGTTAGGGGTCCATCACCTGCTTGCTTAGATATGTCATTAAACAGCTCTGCTTTACATTTATTCAATTACAGGTGGTTTCATAGCTCAAAAATACCTAGAAACACAGGCATTCTGACTAACATATACATTTGACTGAGCCTCCATCAGAAAAAAGTTACACAATGTACCTTTAATTTTCATTGTTTAAAATGACTGTATATCTGCAGTGACAGATTGCACAATATCCAAAGACAGATTGCAGAGTGTGGTTATGAATATAAACTTGTAGCACTTGTAGTTGTAAAGGCCTCAGACTGACGCTTAGATAGAGATCAGTTTGAGCCTGACGTGATGGGGGTGAAGAGTTGGCACTGAGTCAAATGGAGGCATGTGGACAGCTCATGTCCAAGCAGACAGAGAACACATGCATCATGCAGAGTATATGGGGGTGCTACTGTCAGACCCTTATCACTACTGCTCACACAAACAAGGGACACTCTGAGGCCAGCAAAACCGTACTGAGGAAACTGTATTTTTGTTTAAAGGGCCCACATTGCACTATTTTCTCATCTGTGTTATAATGTTATATAATGTATAATGTTTCCTCATCAAAAACATACCTGAGTTGTGTTTTGTTGGATTTACACATGTTTGATATACAAACTCTGCATATTTAGACTGAGTTCTTCTCTCAAATAGAAAAACACTCTGTTCCACCTTGCAATGTCATGTGGTACTCCACTGTGTTTTTAAACTCCACACACCTTCACTACAGTCATTTGGATAA
Source organism: Taenioides sp. WSHXM2023 (assembly GCA_029959045.1). Classification (NCBI taxonomy): domain Eukaryota; kingdom Metazoa; phylum Chordata; class Actinopteri; order Gobiiformes; family Gobiidae; genus Taenioides; species Taenioides sp. WSHXM2023. The sequence goes on from CM057090.1 coordinate 16,484,776, forward strand.
CTGTAGCCCTGAAATTGGCACTTTTTACTGAACTAAAGGTAAAAGTAGGTGTTACCTTGAAAACTACTGCTTCATGACATCACAAGGTGGTACAGAGCCTTTTGAGCTTTGAGGATATAGATAAACTAATAAAGGGTTACTCAAACGTGTGAATGAAACAAAACACAACTCCAGGTATGTTTTTGATGAGATAACAACATTATAACATGGCTTAAAGCTCAGTCCATTTTGTGTAATATAGGAGAACTATAACTACCTTAAATTGGAAGAAATGAAATTGAAATGAAAATGAAATGAATAATAAAATTAGTTTTATTAATTTCCTACTTTCAAATAAAGCCATCACTAATATTATTTTTAAATAATATAAAGCATACATTTAAACACATTTTGATCCATATAGTTTGTTTCACATTAGAGACTCTCCCAGCCTGTGTGCGTGACTACAGTGCAGACTTGGTTTCTCCTCTGGTGGTGTGGGTCTCTCAGCATTAATATGATTGAGTCGATAAACACTTGTTTCTGAATGAGGACCTCCTGGACCTGCTCCTCTGGAGGAGTCCACAGGGCCAGTTGGTTTTCATCTCCCTGACACAGCAGCACATTGCGCTCCAGAGGTATTCCTCAATGAAGAATATGTTTTTTGTTTTTACATTTCTTTGTGAGTGCTACAGAACCCAGAGACGTCACCTCAGTCTGGGTCAAAGGGACACATTTTGATGTTTTAGTGTTGTGTGTGAATTACCTTCTATTCCATCACTATGGGTTGTTTATGCTTTTCAGTATTTTGTTTAAATAGATACCCAAATTTAGGTAAAACTGGTGTGTGCAATAATCTGTCCCACTCACAAGAGTTCATCCTATAATCCCTACATGTTATAGCTCCTTTAGGGTGTGCTTTCACGACTTGAGGATGAAAACGGAAAAGGGCCAAAGGTGAGTTTTATTTTGAACTAAGGATCTAGAAGTAGTTGTAGTTCTAGAGAGTGGACATCCTCTCACCACATACACCCATAAGTGCCACATGTTTTCTCTTTTCTTTTTTGAAAAGAAAAAACAAAAACAAATGTGATATGTAATTTTACCCAATCGTTCTTGATTTGACTAAATCAAAGCACATGTCCATGACACATTAAGGACAATAAATCATATTGAATACATACTAATGGTACATTTTGGATTGTAGCCATGCTGAAAGCTAAATGTTATTTGATTATTGTAATTCATCATTCTGTGTTCAGCAGGTGGTGGTCACACTGAGCCTGTTAAAGTTTGTTGACACATGTAATTTCCCTTATCTGGGTCTTTCATACACATTCAGTTCAATAATCAATGTGTTTAAACAGCTGAGACAGGAATTTACATTTATTTGTTAATCAAATAATCAAAACTATGAAGTAACTATTGCATATCTCACAGTTTAGAAAATGTGCAGATCTGAAGAGGAATCTTTTACTTAAGGCCCCACTCTCCTGTGGCACAGTATCACATTAATCTCACAGGCCTGTCGTTGGGGCTACGTCCATGAGCCTAATACAAATATATTTTACATATTTGCTCCATTCACAGTTTACTCTTTAGACACTGCTCTTTACAATGATGAAATATTAGGACTGTTGCCATAACAATCAACAATTTAAAAGTAAATGGTATTTCTTCTGAATGGGAACAGGGTTATAAAACCACAATTTCCTTCACCACATGTATGTTACTATTTAGTTTAGTTAGCATTTAATTTGTAGTATAAATTATGGAACACTGATGCAAAGTCCATTTGTAAAACCAATACAAAGCATTTATAAGTATTTTGATGCTTATCAAAATATTGCTGTTTCTGCAACTTATTGTCGCAATAAGCAGCAATAAGTTTTTCTGACATTGTTCATCTGTTTTAAATTACTATGAATCAATTTCTCGCCTTGATCTTTTCCACATGACATATTAGATAAATAAAGGGGTCACCTGTACTTCCTGGTGACCTCACATGGGCTGGTGACTTGGGTGGTGAGCAGCGTTAGACTTGGCTTGGGTTCAGTGTTTGATTTTGTCAAATGATTGATTGTCCAACATGAAGATAAACAGTGAAAATCTCCTCGACCACATCTGCTTTTCATATGTCACAGAAATCAACTGGTATCTTTGCGTCCTAAATGTGAAAGAATTGAAGTTATACAATAGTTGTTTTTGGACCTGTTCCTCTTGCTCACTGTGCAGTTTGCCGTTTAGGGAAAACATTTAGTTTAGTTAGACAGTGTTTTCTGGCATCGTTTTATCTGTTTTCCTCAGAGGCCAAAGACACATTACGCTGACAGAGCTGATGGTTTATGAAGTTTGAATATTCACCTGCACTGACGACATACTGTGTCAGACAGTTGGCTCAACAAGACTCCCTATATGGAAATTTAATCCCGTATAGACTTAAGGCTACTACACAAAACATATTATATTACTATTATTGAGGGACAAACCCCTGTGGAGCTTACATAAAGAGTCTATATAACCTTCATAAGATGTTTATTGTCCTCTCCGTAAGAGGCTTAAGCAATTGGGCCTGCTGGGGTAAAAATCTCGAGTATGCTCAGAGTGGTGGAAAATACTTAATACTTAAGTACAGGGTTTGTAACATGTGGAAATGGATAATATATTTCAAACCTGCAAAAGTATGACAAAGTATGGCAAACTAGGTGGTTGTACTATACTAATACTACAATTTGTAAGTAAAAACTATGACATAATATGTACTCAATAAAATCAACTCTGGTCTGGGTAAGTCTTGTGCTGTTTCCAGATGTCCTTTTTGTCATTTTTTGTCTCCATTGCAGCAATACAGCATTTAAGTTTGTTTTTAAGTAATGAATGAAATTGAGTGAGAGTAAGTGCATAATTGAAGTAAGAGTCCCTTTTACATGTAAACAGATTTGTTGAGCCTCTTATGGCGCCTATGGCCTATATGTAACCCGCTGCAGTGCTTTTGCTCGTGTGTGATCATTAGAACTCCTCATGTCCATCCTACACGTCCCATGAGCACCTCTTCTTTCATTACATCAGCCATCGCTGCCTCTCTCACCCCATTTGTTTCCCCCAAATGCTCTACAGACTAAATTAATTTATACTCTAGGGGAGAACATGCACACATTGACCAAACTCACACATGACTGACAGCTCACAGTAGAGGGCTCCAGTGAGAGATGGAAGACTCACCTTTGACCTATAGGAGCTGCACTGACCCATGGATCCACAGCTGCAGTGGAGAGACAGGAAATTACACATTATTCAAACTATACCTTCTGTGCTTTCTTTGGTCGTAAGTATTTTTGGTACTTTGCAAATGCATAAAGTTACTATAAATGTTTGGCTTAAGAAAATGTTCAGCAGCATCAGCAGCTGAATTTTTCCTGCAGCTGTCCTCTTGCTCCTTTATACAGTGTTACTGACTGTGACTGCCAGAGTCTTACACCTTTAAAATGCAACTTTCAACTTGTTTTTTCAGATTGGCTTCAATTTGGTACCACATAATTGTTTCTCCCTTGTTTAATTTTGGGTTTAATGCTGCTTATTTACTCAAATGAGTGATGAACTCTGTTGTTATCTTGGCCATTCAGAGGTATAATACTCCCTACAACCGAAGCAGGTGATTGCAAATAAACTTTTCCTGCATTCGAACACCAGTCATGACTCATGACTGTTAAATTCACTGAATCATTTGTCTGTTGGTGCTAAAACACTGCAAACTTTAACCTGTGACCCAAGAACAAGTTAAAGGCTTTCAGAAATGTAGAGCTCATGAGTGTTACATGTATTCAGAAACTTTAAACTATTTAATGGCTTCTCTGTGATGAGTCATGGAGTGATTCCTCTGGTGTTTGTGTCTGTCCCGTCATGAGGAGTTAAACGATAAACAAGCTGTGAGTTCACTCAGTCACACAGGGACGTCTGCTGGTTGAACAGGCATAGAGTGAAATATGTAAAAATAAATGTAAGATCATGAAGATATTATAATTGTCAAGGATGGCCTAGGTTATTATTGTACAGCAACAGTTTTAGAGGTTTCATAACACGAGAAATGTTTTAGCGTATTTAAATACTTAGTGATTGTTTAGTATTAGTTCTGATTGTGTATGTTGAAATATGTCTCATATATTTGATAGAAAAGGACATTTCTTTTATTCTAAAACTGTGGGTAGCAATGGTTAACTAGTTTCAACTCCCTGTTAGGCTATATGCAACATTTTGAGGACTTTTTTCTTTCAAAGCATAGTGATTTTTTTTTTTTTAATTGTCATTAGCTATTTGCCTGGCAAATTCAGAATGATAGCTCTCTGTATTTTTATACAGACTGATATCAGTCTGATCCCCACGGCCTCCATCGCGCCTCAAGACCGGCCAAACGTGATCATACAATCAGATTATTTTTTTCAGTGAATCATGTGAAACAAAGGAGCTCATTGGTCACCTATGATTTACAAATAAAAATTAATCTCACATCAGATTAACAAATTTTAGTGCTTTGCTCATTGATTCAACCCCTTGTGAAGTTTTTTTCCTTTATTGTTTCTGATATGGACAGACCATGTATGTCCCCGACTGGCTCAATCCCAGAATCTCAGGCAAATTTTAGCATTATGAAACCCAGTAGATAGACAAAAAAAACGTCCATGATGCCTCAGTGATGACAGCCAGATGATGGACATACAATGCGGTCGTGTGTGCAGTAAACAGCCCTTCCTCTTCCTCTCTGCTCCTCTTCCTCACCAGTCACTGATCAACGTCTTTGCTGATCTCACTAGTTCTGGCTCAGTAAGACCTGGTATTCATTGTCCGCAGGAAGAAGAAGAATCCCGTCTAAGTTTGTCTGTTTTAACTAGACCTGTCATTAAATTGTCGCTCCACTGATATATCCTTTCACCCACATAGCACAGGGAGACACTCAGAGCATTCCAGGACGCTCTTAAATGTGACTTTATGACTGACCTTTCCCCCCGAGATGATCTGAGGTTTATGAGAGACCTATAAAAACACTGCTGTGGATCAGAAGCTCCCTAACTCATGCTTTGACTCCACATCCCTGCCCCCCTCTGTGTTTCTCTGTCAGTGGAGATTAGAGAAGAACCAATAAAATCATCAGTACTGGACCAGTTCTTCTTTGTCTGCTCACTGGAGTGGAGTGGTCACTTATCACTACATTAGGACATTATCTGAGCTTATCTAAATGACTTGGTTTGTGGGCTTGAAGTCGTCATTGTTCTAACACTGATGCTATCTCACTGTACAACTTCCTCCTCAATTATTCAGCAAATCCTCCACATTGTGATCAAGGAAGTAACTTTTCACTCGTAATTTTATCATGATGTGAAAAGACAATGGCTGCAATGGCACAGTGATTTGTTTTTGCACAAATTTCTGCTTCCATCAGTCATTTACTGTCTGCACAATGTGGATAAAGTGTACTGTATGTTAATGTGACAGGTTTAGTTATGTAGGGTGGAATAAGACTTGTTGTGGCCGAATAAGACTGAACCTTTATTGAATTAAAACTGTAGATGAGAGCTGGTATGACCATTAAGATGCCAAGTTATTATATAAAAACCTGTTGTCATAGCAATGGGCCGGAAAGGCATATAAGGCACATTATAAACTCACACCCCACCCGTGCCCTCTCACGTTAAACCTATTTGATCAACCTTTTGCAAAGTAGCACCACCACACTGGGGAGTTTGAGATGCCACAGTGAGACAGCAGGGAATGTAGCAAGACACTTCACCCACCTTGCCTCCATGTACAACGCTATACGAATGAAATAATGTGTTTCTGAAAGTGAATGCGAGACAATGGATGAAATGTATATTGTGCATATTTAACGCACTGTTCCGAACAAATTAACAAACAGTTGTGGGAAGACAGCTTTTTGTTTTAAAATGATTAAAATGCATTGTTCAAGTTAGAAGTCTGTTCAGTCACTGTCCAAGACTGTGGTGTATTGTGTTTTGTGGAGTTTCTTCTTTTATACTTTAGTGGACAGACTTTATTGTGTTTGACCTTTCCTCTGTGTCCATCAAAGCAAACATGTGGGCTGTTTTCTTACCTGTGTGAGCACAAATTGAAGGTGACAGTTTTAACAGGGGCACCAAATGTGGCCCGAGTCATCCATAAAAGTCTGGACAAGGGTCAGTGAGACAGGTTTATATTTCGGCGTGTGTTTTACTCAACACATGCTGAAGCCATAGCTAAATCAAGATGATATAAGCCTGGTTGGGACTTTTCTATTTGTATATCTGTATACCAAGTTTTGTCTCATACAGGCGCATCAAATAAATGAATACAACTTTTTTTCATTTACTATAGTCATCAGGATGTTCACCATTGTTGTTGAACTTTTTAAAAATCATCTGTTTTAACGTGCACAAAACTTTTGTTTTGTTTTGAGGAGGGTGCCCACCTGCTTGTCTCCATGGAGATGCTATTGCTTTGCCTGGAATTTTCTACAATTTGGTATTAAACTTATTTTGCAAGTAAATGCATAAGTTCAGTTCGCTGCAGCTGTGAAAAATCTCAACCCTTATCTCTTCAGTTCAGAGCAAAGGCAAACCAGGCAATAGCGTTCAAGTCCAAGATCCAGAAGGGCCCAGAGGACATGACTTCCTCAGTCAAAAGTAAGTTTTCTCTGAAATACAAAATAAGCATTTTTAAATTAAGATTAACTAGAAAACTCTGAGTTCATTCAATACTGAAATTCAGTGACAGAATCACACACAAATGTAAAAACAAGATCAAATTCTGACTCAACTGAGAAAAGTTTAAAAGATAATGTGGATGTGAGTCAAAGACACAGGTGTACACACATACGCACACACGCACACACACGCACACATACGCACGTGCACACACACACATACGCACACACGCACACATACGCACGTGCACACACACACACGCGCACACACACCATAAAGATGTTCCTATTCTCGTTTGCCTTTGGGTTCACATTCAGTGTGTGCAGCTCTGAGCCAAAGCAAAACAGATGTTGTAGAAAGATATAAGGAACAACTAAAGCCACTGCTCTGTGTTCAGACAGGCGATATAAAGAGATGTTTTAAATGCTGAGAATGACCAAAGGACATGAAATCACAAAAGGTCACCAAGTCCATTTTATACTTTTTTCCAAGTTTCCATTTCATGCATTGGTACGGTTTTATTTAGCGTAACAAATTCTAGATTTCCATTGGGAATAATAAAGTATTTATCTCGTTTAATTTAAAAGGCCAATGCCAACAAAATTAAATGCTGTGGTGACAGTATAGATCAGAAAGAATTTTATGGGAAGTAATTTGTTAAAATGAGTATTATCACATACCATAATAGAAATAGTAAATAGATAGATATTTTACAGTATGTTGTGTGTAGATTTAAAGTAAATAAGTAATGCGGAGTGTAATTATGCTGATGTTTAGTTGGAGCAGAACATGTATGTGGAAACTCCACTTTCACTTGAGATATTTTCAACACATTCAAGTCTTAATAATGGCAAGCACCTAGAACTGTGGTTATTGCAGTAATGAAAACCACATGTTAAAACTGTAAATGGTCTTAACAGGCACCTGTAGCCCTACTGGTGCCTCCGAGCGCACTTAAACCATTATCTGTGAATATTAATACTGATAAACACATGTGTTTAAAATCACTGTCTACTCAATGTTTGCAGGAAGTATTTAAGGAAAAGGTGGGAAATCAAAAGTCAGATGCATGATGAAAACTAGTTTTTATGTTGCCAAAATTATATTGAAGTTGCATTACCTGATTTTCCAACTGCAAAAGTGCAACAACTTAGAACAACAAACAAAAACTCTAAAGTGAAGCCTTCTGGGTTTGCAACTGATGACATACTTTATTAATAAATGCAGATAGTGCACACTCGCAGACATGTACTGGGCTTGCATTTAATTGAAACAAGAAACACTGAGGCATATCTGTTTTTAACTGCACTGCCCAATTTTTAATATGATGCTTGAAGCAATTTTAAAAGTTTGCATGGATGACTTTGACAGAGAGCACATAAGGAAAACCTTACAATGATAGCCTATAAAGTAAAATGCTATGGAATAAAGATGACAAATAATTTGCATTAATCTGAACCTACAGCCCATCCTTTGCACCCAAACCAAAGCTATTTACCGTTGAGAATGTTCAAATTTAATGGAGGTCTGCATCTCTCTATAGGAGCGGTGACCCAAACATCTTCTGCTGAGGACTGAATAGACACATCTTTGGTGAACTTTGACCTTGTGGTTCAGCTCAAGACACTCTTAATGACACGCATCAAAAGCCCTGAACATCACTGAGCATCCATTCACAGTTCACTGCTCAAAGTTCAACCATAGACCACAGAAAAACGCTTTGCAAGTTTCTTTTCTGAATAGCTTTTGTGGCTCAACCATTGGAACAAGATGGGATTTTTGAATGATGCCTGTCCCCCAAAATGTTCGAGTGAAAAGAGGGGCAGATGAGGGCTCCTGTTTGCGATTTGCCTGGAAACTTCACAAAACTAACATCCTCTGAGTGGTTTCTATAGAAGCCAGAGCTATTGTGTGAAAGTCATGGGGTTAATGCTTCTTGTGGAGGGATTGGGGGGTCCGGTTGGGATGTCCCATAGTGGAGAGCCTCTTGTTGTTGACTCTCTTGGTGTGTGGTGGGACTGTGTACACTTTTAGACCATCCATCAGCCACACTGGGTATTTGGGGTGGTTTAAAAATGGGATGCCTTGTAACTTTGATAAAAGCTGCATTTTTAAATGTCAAATATGGTTTATCTGCAGTGGGGACCTTTTCGGTTGATACTAGAAATTAAACAATACTAAGAAAGAATACACTAATTACTTCAGTGCTATTTTTTTTCTTTAATGTAGGTACTAAATGTTATATAAAATCACACAATTTCTGCAAAAATCTAGTTTTGTGTATTTGACACCTATAGTGCAGTGCAGTGCCCATGGAGCTGGACATGTTTGGGGTCTTTAGCTCTAAGTAAGCCCCTCTGTATTGACGTGGATAAAAGCTCTATATAGATGACTATAGGAGCCGTGCCTATGTATGCCAACACTGGTCTAATCCTAGGACAGGGCGGCGCATGACCAGACTCCTAACTGCCCCAGACTAAACGCACACAGATTGACGTGGTGATTGAGACGTTTACATTGGTCCTTTGTTTGGGTGGACGTTGTGCTCTTGTCTGGAGAGATGCATTAGCAGTTTGAAGTGAGAAATGCAGGGTGAGCTTATGTCTCCAGAGTACTGAGATTTGAGACTCTTCCAAAAGATGACATCTGCTTCATGACCTTCAGACCATGATGATTAATAGATGAATGGCTGCACCAGAAAAAAGATCAATCAACACAATATCTGTAATTGTCCAGACAGAGTACAAAAGGTAAAGCCATGAACAGGATCTTTCAATGTATTCATTTAAAACTGCAAGTTTACATCCTTTTTCCCCCAAGTCTGGATAAATGCATGTGAGTAGAAAACTATCTCTTAAGTAAACAAACCTGGCCAATTCTGTCACTTAGGGCAACCTCTGATGAATAAGAGAAGTAATGAAAAAACAAACAAACAAACAAAATGGTTAAACAATTTAGTTTAGTACAAATTTCATGCCAAATAAGGTTTTGTAATATTTCATACAATATTTCAAGTTATAATACCAAGGTTAAGTTGCTCAAATATATGGCATCTTAACAGGTATACAAAGAAGACCCTGAATATACATAAAATGAATCTAAAAAAATGACATAATCAAAAAAAGACACAAATCTACAACTCAAATTTAACTGTGTCATGTCTTTACACACAGTATCCATGTCCAAAATGTCCAGGGTGAAAGCAGAATGATCCCGGAGCAGAGAAACGCTGATTAAAGCAAACAACTGTGAAAGTGAGAAAGTGCATGTTTATTTTATAGAAAGCTGATTGGTTTTGACATAAATCAGTGCAACCTCAGTGTGGGAACATCTAATGCGCAAATAATGTTGAATTAATTATAAACCAATCACAGGAAGTAACGGAGGTGAAGTGTGTGCTCACCAGAAGTTAAGGACTGTGAGCCTGTGGTGATTAGGCCCATTAGGGGGCGCTGGTCAGATGTTATTTCTGGATTATAAAGGCTCTGTAGGGTTGTAAAGTCTGGTCTGGGTTTTATTATAAGGATTATGGACCACAGCAGCTCAGATCAGTTCTGGCTCATGTTCCTGCCACTGAAGTTCAACAGAGGAACACATAAGGATCACATTCCCCCGAGACCAGTTTATACAAACACATATACACATACACATATACGTTAAAACTTAAAAACTAAACAAGCTGTTTGTATAATGGCAGATAAAGCACTATAAAAGTATGTTGTTTTATTACTTAATTTTGGATGTGTCTTTACTGCACTAAAAAAACACGCGTTCTTACTGTGAGCGGCTTTGCATCTCCACAAAACGGACTCCTAATTGATCAGGAGGTGAGCCCTGCTTGTCACCATGGAAACGTTCTTTTGGCTATTATATTCCACATTATAGCATAAAACTTGGACAATGTTCCAAATTATGATTTTAACGTTTTATTTTCATGGAATCATGACAGTGACGTGCCACCAGATACACTGTGTTAAGATAAACGTAATGAGTGGGATTTTAAAGAGAAAGGGTATACTTATTTTATTACTCAGTTATCTTATAAATGAACAATTTTATTCTTCACCTAGTAGTAGCAAAGATATATCTGACAACTGCATTAATTAGTTAATGGGTGATACCCCTACTACTCAACCCTGACAGTTCACAGCCTCCTCTCTGTAGTTCAAACCGATGTCTCTATGTGTCATTATTCAGACCCTGTTGTGTGTCTGAGTTGTGTCTGTGTAAATGCTGCCGCTCACAGACCACTGACAAATGAGCTGGGCTGTAATAGAAACCAGAACTCCTGCTTGACGCCATGTTTTTTCTTAACCCTTTGCTATAGCTTTAATTAATCTCCCTAAACACACACATACACACTCACTTTAGTCTTAAACCATTAGTCAGAGAGCTAATCTTGTATGCTCTGCTTTGAGGTGTTTTGGGGCCACGCGCTCAAAATGACAAATAGCACAAAGGGGGAAAAACATGTACAACTGACTGGGGCTAGCTTACGTAAATATTTAGGCCCATAGAGGCAGTTAGCGTTCACTTATAATTCATAAAACTTGTTCAACAGCAGTGTAAATAAACAGCACAGCAGGGCAAGGCTCCCTCTCAGTGCCCCACACATAAGTCAGTTCAAACTCCACCTGGACTGCACAGGTCAGTGCTGTTGTGTGGGCCCAAGACATGCTGGGATACAAGAGGTAAAATCAGTGGGAGAGGAAGTGTGTCCAACAGCTCTACAGAGACCTGCGTGGAAAAATACTTTGTCAGAGGTGATTCCTTTTACTGTTTGTCGTTAGGAAGGAGTTAAAGTTTATGATGCGTTGGTGATTCGCTCATAAACATAAGTCATAAGTCAGGCAAGCAACCACCCGGAGTGTCTATATGTATTTAGTAAAAAAGAATTCAAATAAAATCTTGTTTCATAATAGGGGAGTCTGTAAAAGTAAAATTTAACATGTGACATTAAGATGAAGACTTGTTTTTAATTAAGCTAATGAGAGTAGTTAATAGACGTCACAGTAGTATAATGAGCACTTACAGTAATTAGCAGGTGTTAAAAGTAAATTGCTATATAGCGTCTTTGAGGATCTTGTGAAAGCATTGTATAAGTGAGATGAATTATTTTATCAAAGAGCAAAACTGCACTTTTAAATAGATTTTAAGGTAATCTTACATTTACTATTTTACCTTTAAGAAATCACAACTAACTATAGCAGAGAATGTATATATAATTTATAGTTATAATAATAACTTAACTTTTTTAACTTAGGTTCCCAGCTTATGTTATAGTGTTTTGAAGCGCACCGGTTCCTGTTCCTGTCCCAGTAGAGTCGTCTTAGAGTTCATCCAGGGCCACACATGTGAACATATGTATGAGCATTCATCATGAGGACAGTTGGACTCACACAGTGACACACACTGATAAACCAGAGCAACACACACAAGCGCACACAAGCGCACACATTCACACATATACATATACACACACACACGCACACGCACACCCACGCACACACACGCACACACACACACACACATACACACCTCTGTGATAGATCATGGACAATGAGATCACCACTGGGAGCTCTAAGGTCTGCACACCACAGTCACATAAGGCCATGCAATTACACACAGTTTTTATCTACAGTTAATTTATAGCAAAAATGCCAAAGTTTTACAGCCAAAATAGGTTATCATTAGCTCGAAAATAAAGTACATTTTCAGTTTATTTTCTCAAGCATTATTTGAGATTCTATAAATGTTCTCAGTCCCCACTCTCCTTGCTCCCCGCACTAAGTCACTCCCACTTCAGAGCACTATCACAACACAATCAGCGTGCATCCTGCCAATAAAACTACAGCACTTCAATTTGCATCAGGCTTGGGAAGCTGTAGTCAGTGTATTGTTTTGTACCCTATTCTTGTATATTTATGAAAAATGGGCATGTATTGTACAGATTCATACTGCTAACCATAAGGAGGATTCAAACAGGGTCGGGGAAAGACTCTCTCTTACTCTAAAAGCATTTATGAACAACATTTTGACATGATAGAAAGCTCCAAAGTTTAACTAAAATTGTTAGTATGCAATTCAAACTGTGTGAAGTATATGATATAGATTGAAACACATGAGAAAGCATTTTAAGTTAATGTTCTTACTTGTTTTTGACTGAACGATAACTAAAAACATACATAATTGGAGTTCAAAAATATGCAAGTTCAATAAGAAACGACAAAGCCCTTTAGTGTGAGGTATATTTATGAAAAGCCCACACGGTCATCTTGTTTCATTGCACTCTTCCATATCATCGTCACTCGGTACAGTTGGCTCTTACACAGACCTCCTCTGTGCTCAGACGCATGTGTCCGGACATGTACCTCTGCTCTCTATTTCACCCTGAGATCACTGAAGACTTAATGCCCCGGTGCAAATAGGCCTGTCATGATAACAAATATTAAAGACTAATATAATGTTGAACTAAATATAAGCCATGAACGATAATACTGAAACCAAACCATAAAGCAGAATTATTCCCAAAAAAGTATTCTAAATGTGCTTTATTGTTAGAAAATATGAACTGCAATAAATAAATAAATAACAGAATGCAACACTTCATCTACAGTGAGTGATAAAAGTTATTTATTCAACCTTCTACAGCTCAAAGCAAACCAAAATTTTCCCACTAGTGCAAAGAAAATGTGCCCACCCTAAACATTGACCCCCAGAAACTATTCTCTCATGTATTGAACAGTATAGTACGGTAATTATCATGACAGGCCTAGGTGCAGAACAGTTGTGTGAGTAAAACTTTAATGATTAAATGTATTGTGCACCATCAAAAGCAGTTTACTCTGTTGCGTTGAGATTTCCTGTTTAAACATTGACATTCTACTGACCCAATAGTGTCCGCATTGAAGCAGGTGCATGTTTGTTTATCTTTACTTCCCCCTGTGTTACTTCCTCCCTGTTTTGGTTCTGGCAAATTATCTACAGTGGCATTTAAATGTGATTGACCCATACTTCAACCAAGACAATATGGAACTCAAGATAAATGTTGAGCTGCAGTTTTCCTTTATTCCTTTATCACTATATGTAACTTTTCTGGTAGAAGGTCAGTCACGTGCTTGTCTCAGTAGAGATGTTATTACTTTTTCCTTATGTGTCCCACAGTATGGCATTATACACATACATAGATGATGTGGTGAAATGAAGACATAACTACAGTATGCACTATAAGCCACTGTTACTCTTCATAATGACAAAAAATTTAAGTAAGATAAGATAAGATAAGATAAGATATGCCTTTATTAGTCCCACAGTGGGGAAATTCCAGTGTTGCAACGCACAGTTCAAGAACAGCAGGAAAATGGAACATGCAATAAAACAAGATAATAGATAATAGCTAAAAAAAGAATAATTTAGAAATAGACTTAAAGATAGACTCTAATTTTGTTTTGGTGGAGCAAAAATATAAAATACAAAATATAAAATACCAAAAAATACTATTATGTACAATAAAAGTAACAGTGCAGCATATGAACAGAGTAAATCTCAGTAAAGTGACTTCAGTATATTATGTTATTTACAGTAATATGACTATGTTTATGTACAGACAGGATAAATATCAGTAAAGTGACATGAGTGAATTGTACCAGAGGTCTTCAGTATTGCACATAGATAGAGTTGAATGACACATGTTCAGTGTTAACAGTGTTCATTGTACAGTCTGACAGCAGCAGGAAGGAAAGACCTGCGAAACCTCTCCTTCACACAGCGAGGGTGAATCAGCCTGTCACTGAAGTTAACAATATCACAATATTAAACCATCTTAAACTGAAACGTTTTTAATGTTTAATTTTTGTCTTTCTAATTAGATTACCTCTAATTATAAATCAGATTTTTTGTTTCAGTTACAAGTATGGGAATGATGATACAATGAATACAGATCATTTGTGTTACAGGTCAATGATCTGGCAGCAAAGCACCACTTGCCCATTGGGTTCTTTGACTGCCAGGAGCATGGGCCCATCCGCGAGAGGATCTACTCTATAATCATAAAAGTGGGAACTCTCTCCGCTGTGGGTCAGGCTCACACCAAGAAAAAGGCTAGAGCCAGTGCTGCAGCCAGCATATTGGAACCTCTGAAAGAAATGTGCCTGGTTCTTGAAAACAACCAGGCCAATCCAGGAAATAGCAACAAACAGGAGCTAAACCTGAAACCCAATGGCTACCTGTTCAAAGTGGCGCAGGCAAAAGGAGTTTCCAAAATATGTGCTGCTGGACTCCAGACTTCTCCCCTGGGGCTGGCTGTTTACTATGAGGGTCTCAATGCAGGGGGTAGATGCAATCGGGACAGGGCCCACTAAGAAAGCTGCCAAGCTCAATGCAGAGGCCAAAATGTTGGAGACACTGGGGTTTGAGTGCCCTAAATACAACCTCCTGATCAACAAAAAGAACGCCTCAACAACTCCCCAGGTACAAAGACAAAGGTGTACTTTTTACTACACAAACATTATATCTGTAAAGATGTAAAGCATTTGGTTGCAACTTGTTTCTAAATTCATGTTATTTGTTTCTAGAGCTTATCACACATTTGAATGCCATTAAATATTTCATTTCACTTATATTTCAGGTTAACCAGGCTAATAAGGAGCAGGTGGAGGAAGAGGACCTGATAGAGAACAGGACTTTCCTGTGTTTAGATGTTGAAGCGTGTCTGGATCAGGATTGTGAGGATGTATGCAGATCTCCAGATGTCATCATAGAGGAGATAATAGAGTACCTCGATGAGGCTTCAGTCCCGTGCGAGAAGGATCTTGTCCTAGACTCAACCAGTCTGTGTGAGATCCTCCTCGAGATCCAGGCTGGATCAGAGGAGCAGGGTCTGTCAGAGACCAAAGACCAGGAGACTGATTCAGACACCAATCAAACAGCTCATGGACCTGAGATGTCCAGGTAAAATGTCTTTCAAATAGTAACAAAAACTTGCGCATTTGTTCCTATTGAAACATTTCTATTAAAGAGATCTTAGCATGTTACTTACGATTACTGTTAGAATAGCACTTAATTATTATTCTCTTAGAGTGAACTAGAGGATGACAGCAAAGACGTTTTTGAAGAGGACATTCTTGATGAGGGTCCTATTTCATACTCTGGTGGTCTATGTCAGGTCCTCAGAGAGACTGAGGTCTTTCCTGTGCATGAGGACGTGACAGTCTCAGGAATTGATCAGGATTACACTGCTGAGCTTTCAGTGATCATTACAGAAGAATTTCAGCTGTTTCCTTCTTATGAAGAACCTGATGCCATTGAAGACTGCCCTGTATCAGAACTTTCAATCCAGTGTGAGACAGATACTGTCCTGGACTGAGATTCTCCTCGAGGTCCAGACTGGATCACAAGAGCAGGGTCTGTGTGAGGAGTCCCAAGGCCAAGAAACTGGTCCAAAGACTGAAACATCCACTTCTGGTTCATTTGCCATCAGTCTTGAGCCAGAAACTAAAGAAGAGGTTATTTGTAAAGACATCCCTTTTGAGGCCTGTGTCCCTGATTGTCCAGCTGAGGTCCTCAAAGAGATTGAGATGTTACATCTCAGTGTGGAAATGACAGGATCTGGCCAGGATCACACCGCTGAACTGGACCAGGGCATCTGTGAGACTCCAGAGGTTGTTATAGAGGAATGTAAAACTGGACCCTCCACTGATCATCTCAACATCATTGAAGACTCCACTGGACCAGAGCTCTTAGTCCAATGTGAGGTGAATCCTTTCTCAAACCTGGTAAGTCAGATCCTCCTCAAGAGCCAGAATGGATCAGAGGAGCAGGGTCTGTGGGAGAATCAAGACCAAGAAACTGATCCAGAGACAGAGACCCATCAAATCACTGAGCTGAGTCAAGCTGATATCTGCAGGTAAAAAAACATAATCTTTGTTTTCATTGTGATTTATATGTGATGCTCATCACCAGTGCTATTTGAATATGAATGGTATTGCAGTAATAATAATAGTGATATTTAATGCCTTACAGTCAGAAAGAGCCCACCAGTCATCCTCAGATCCTGGATTGACCTCCTGTGGCCTGCTTCCTCATCAGAGCTCTAGTCCGAAAACTGGTCCAAAAGTCCATCTTCAAACCGGAAGACCATGAAAAGGTGGTCAGGGTGCTGTTGGAGAAGAGCAATCAACCAGGACATCCAAATCTCTCTCAGACACATGAGGGCCATGGGGAAAGCTGCAGCCAAAGACCTAATGAGGGACTTTAAACTCCACAGGGCGGAGCTGTGTGCAGAAGATGAGGCTTCCCAGGAGGTCGTCGTGAAACACCTGAACAATTGTGTAAACAACTTCCTGTTCGGTCCAAAGAAGAAGGGCTTCTCTCAGCTGTAGACGGCTGTTGGCAAATTCTTCAGTGCCCAATAAACTTATTCATTGCATTGCAAATAAAGCATAAAAAAGCATTATGTTTTTGTTTTATTTTGTGTAGGATAAATGCAAACTTTGTGATGTTAATATGTGAATGTCATTAAATAAAATGAGTAGTCAGCTATTAAAATATTTGGTCAACTTTAATAGACTAAGCGAGCAAAGACCTACAGCTCAAACTAATACTTGAGTAATACAAAAATTAATAAAAATGCATTCACTTTTTTAGACAGTCAAGGACTTTTCATTGCATTCAGTTATAATGTCAACAATCGCAAACAAGTTTCAACAGATCTGACTTGTGTTGCTGTCACAATTGTTTCCATGGATATAACTAAGTTTAATGTCACGCCGTGAAGCATTCCAGGCAAAGTAATAAAATCTCTATGGAAAAAAGGCAGCAGATCCTCCACCAGAAAAGTTGCATAGAGCACCTTTAACCATTTTCTTCAAACTCCTGTAATACCTTCAATAACTTCTTCTGCTGTCAGTCAATCAAACATTGCAAATAAAGAGACAATGGACCTGCACTTAAAGACCCCTCCAAAAACACAGGGAAGCCCCCAGTGCAAATTCTCTTGAGGCAGAGGCATGTTGTCGGGGCAGGTATGGCTGCTGACTGTGGTATTGTTTGTAGGTGTTGAGCTGTTTATATGTTTGTGTTGCATGGTTGATGTGGCGACCTTTAACCTCTGTGGCGAGGGTCTGCTAAACCTAAGTGCCTGGTGTTTGTGGCTCAGCTGTGATAATGTGTCCCAGATTGTGCTCCTCTCATCACATAACAGAGTGCACAGACATCTAAACTGTTTACAAGTTTTCTCTGATGGAGCAGGACCCCTCTACATGCAGCTGACCAGAAGACAACATCATGAAGAAATAATTGGATTTATGCTTTGTTTGTTTATGTGGAAACAAGGCACCATTTTTAGCAGATGGTTAAAATGTTCATTTCCGAACCAAAACATCTATACTTGTTTTATCTGGCCAAATATAAATTGGTGTATTTATTTCATATTGGCAGTGTTTGAAAGTCTTACCCATCAATCATTACATACAGTAATGCAGCATCATATCATGTGGCGTATGGAGCGCAACAGTTCAAGGTTCCAGAAGGAAATTTCCCAGTCATTTTTCCTATAGATCTTCCGAAAAAAATATTTAAAGATCAATATTTTTGACTTGCGATATAAACCGTAAAGTCATTAAAACATTTTGTAGAAACTTAAGGTGTGTGTGTGTTTATTTATTTTTTTATTTATTATTTTTTAATTAAATCAACTGCATTCTCAGCAACAGTTCCCACATAGCTGCCTCTGTTGTGCCTTTATAGTCTTTAGAAGTCTAGTCTATGGAACCTCGTGGGCTTTGACTGCCATAAACTAGAATACAAAGCAATAGTTACAGATGAAAATCAACCAAGTAAACCAACATTTCCTGTTTGGACAACTTTATAAAGTCCTGGAATGTTAATCTCCAGGAAATAAGCTTTCCATTATTTAAAAAAAAAAAAAAAAAAAAAATTATATATATATATATATAAATCCAAATTAAATTAATGGTTTACTGAAAATGGTTTATGGTTTACAGTATGGTTTATTGAACAAAACAATTAACTTTTTATGATGCATTAGGGAAAGACAAAAATCCACTGCTTTACAAGGACCTTCAAAATGACAGTAAACCTCACATATAGAGCACTATAATTGTTATTGTGTTGTATAGGGTCAATAATGCTGCTTTTGTGTCCGGTCCACCTCAGCTCACAGTATGAGCCATTAGATACAAAACTATACCACATCCAGTTTGAATCACATAAGTTGGATTTTACTATGTGGGAACTGCTTTCTCAAGAGAGCTGCCAATGTCATGGAAACTTGGTACCAATGGACAGAGCCAAGGTCACAGAGGCGAGTGTAACAGAGATGATGCATGGCTCCGGAGTCAGGGGTTTTCACAGATCTAATGGAAACTGTCTGTTTATAGAAGCTGTTGAACTGAAGGATGGGAAGACAAGAATACCACATCTCTGAGATTTAAAATTGTATTTGTTGCTCTTTGACACTGAAAAATACATACTACATATGCTCTGCACTTTTTTGTCTGACATGAGTTAGAAGCAGGTATCTATTACAGTACAAGTCTGATGCTTTTATAAATATTAATATTTCACCTGTAAAACCATATGTTAAAGGTATACTAAAGCACTAGATGGAGCACTGCATTTAAAAAAGTGGTTTTAGAGGGAGTCAGATGTTATTTCTCCATGGAGCTTAGTTCAGGTCAGATCTGTGGAGAGGCAGCCTCACTAAAAATAACACTAAAATAAGACTAAAACTAATAAACTAACAAACTCTATTACTCTTCCTTTGATTTAGACCATCTCTTAGGTAACACTAGTAGGGCTCTATTCACCTGCCCTGCTGCTGAAACACTCAAACCCAAACAATGAGATCAAAGATGTCTGACACATAATCCTGGAGCTGCTCCTGGCCCTGTCCTGGTCATCTTCTGAGACCTTCTCGGACCATCTGTTTCCCTGCTCCGACCAGCCTTAGGCCTCAGGCTCTACAGAGGGCTGTGATTGGTTGAGAGGTGGTGGACGTTGACCCGGTTGCATGACCTCCACATGACAACAGTACCCTTCAAACAGTAGGACACCCTTTTTATTGACTGAACCAGCCGTGTTTTAAAAGGCAAAGATAAATTGGTGTATTTTTCATATTGGCAGTGTCCATTGGCATCTATGTCCACTCTTTCAGACCAGCAGCATCTGTCAGGAGGTCATTAGGTGTGAGGCTGTGTACTTTCACATCTCTATCCATCATGTCCCTGGTCTAAAGGATCAGGTCTCTAAGACCACACACATCAGTACTGTCCAGAATGCCCCTTCTCCCTGGAGTCCTCCTCAGTTTACTCTGATCGATCCCCAAACGATTGAGTGTTAAAGATCTGCCGAAGTCCACTCTGAATGACTAATGATGGGACAGCGAGCTGGTTAGCAAGGGGTTTCAAAGAATCATTTCTGAAATGGGGTTGTCTAAAGTTGATACTAATCATTAATAAAACTACTGAAACACGATATTCATTTGGCACTATGAACATTATTTGAAGGGTATAAACAGGGAAATAGGACCTTTCCCGGTAAGTTTTAGAATGGTCTTTTATTGATATCAGATCTATAATGCCACATAGTAATACTGAAGAAAGTACTTGAAAATTACAGTCCAAACCTTGCCTTATCAAAAGTTTTTACTAATCACTTTTGAATGTATAGAACTATTATGATCTTTCTGCTCTTTTGTGATGATTGTTTTTCAATTTCACAAAATAGAGACTTGCTATGTACTAATCATTTGTAAGGTTCAGTCTTTGGCATTGTTCAACTATCAAATATAGTAACATAATATTGTGTAACATAGTATCCAAAATACTGCATGTGTCTCCCTGGATGCAGGTGGTTTGTTTTAATAAAAATAATTGTGTCCAACCTGTGCCACTGTTCAATGCGTCACGTCACATTTAGTTCAAGGCTTTGGTGCATTCTTGCATCTGTTAACCATCTCACCATCTCGTCTTATCACTCGTCCACACAGAGGAGAACAGAGGGGAGAGAAAGCGCTGTCCTGTTTTTACAGATGGCTCATAAATTGGCCGTGCACAGATGAGGGGCTCATAATAACATTTAATGGTTTCTAGTAAAAACTCGGCAGCGAAAAATGATTTGAGCCTTGGCAGACTTTCAAAAAAGGACTAGATCTCAAATTATCACCAGTATAATGGGACCAAGATAAACTTTAAAGACACAGGAATATTTTTAGTGGTGGTAAAAATACTTAAAGGTGCATGACGTAACATGACGTGGAGGGTGCTACCTTCTTTTCACAATAGAAGAGTTATTATTTTGCCTGGAATGTTCCACAGCATGGCATTAAGTTTATGTATTGAATTTACTGAATTATATATGTTTTTAACGCTCAAAAATCTTGGAAAAATATGCATCCATACTGTGAGCGAGGCTGCCTCTCCACAGATCTGACCTGTAATTTGACCTGGTGGGTTTAACTGCTTGTTTCCATGGAGATAGTTTGATAAATTCAGTGCAATACTGTGGAACATCTAAGCAAAGCATCATCTCCATGGAAACAAGCAGGTGGCGGACCATCAAGAAGAAAAGTTGCATAGTGTCCCTTGAGAGGGTTTTTGGTACATTTTCTCTAAAACATTTACTTCCGTTTACATATATTTTGATGTCTGCTCATTCATATTATTTCTTGTTACTAATGTCCTACCACAAGTTTCTCTGTACAACTTGTATGTAGGCTGCAGTTTTACCAACATCTGTGTTCAATATTTCCTCACGGAGCATTGTGTAATTTCCTTTGTTGGATCCTGAGTGTAAACCAACGAAAGTGCGGAATTTATCTTTGTCATTCAATATAAATTAGAGGCTGAAGGGTTTTTAATGGAGACTTGACTTGGAATTGTTATTCTGTTTCCCAGCAAAATCTGTCAACATATAGTTAAAATATGGCCTTCGATAAGCTGTCGATGATGGTAGCAAGTTGAGGACATGTTATTTTAAAGCTTTATTGGTTTAGATGGGAGGAACATTAAAAAATATATTGGAAGCTGAAATCTTTATATATATTGTTTGGCAGTCAATATCAGTTGTCAGTCAATTGTCAAATAAAATGGTGGGAGAACAGTTATTCATCCAAGCCCCTATACACATAATATAACTTACATGAGAAAGTGAACATAAAGTATTTTGTGACTTTGTATTTAGTATTTAGTGTTGCTGTTGGTGGAACAGCTTACCTTAACTGGGAGAGGCTTTAAAAGTCCTATATTACGCAAAATTGTCTTTTGTGAGATTTAAGCCATATTAAAATGTTGTTTCCTTTTTAAAAACATGCCCAATGTTGTGTTTTGTTTCATTCACAGTTCACACATTCACACCTGTTTGAGTAATCCTGCATTTTTAGTCTATCTACATCTCCAAAGCTCAAAATGCTCTGTCCCGCCTTGTGATGTCTTGAACCTGTAGGTTTTATGTTAACAGCGATCTTTTAGCTTTAGTTCAGCAGAGATTGTCAGTTACGGGGCTGAAATTATCCAGATGATTCTGGTGAAAGTGGGAATGGGAGACTCTAAAGCGGAACTAAATTTAACTTTTCTGATGGAGGGAATATCACCTATTTGTCAAGGGAAATGTTATTACTTTGCCTAGTAGGGCATTAAACTTCTCCATCGATACTTGCATGTGACACCACCTGGTTTAGTTTCAGATTAGATCTGTAGAGAGGCTCACAGTAAGAATGCAAATAAAAACACTTGAAATTGAATAAATGTAAAAATATATATCATTAATGTTCCAGATAAAGTCACAACATGGAAAAACAAGCATGTGCCAAAACCCTCCACCAAACAACATTTGACCAGTGGTTGATGAAGTACTCAGTTTTATTATTTAAGTAAAAGTAGACAAAAAGTTACTCAAGTAAAAGTATCACATGAAAAAAGAGTAAAAAGGAGTAAAAATTAATGTGTATTTTTTTTTTTTTAATATAGTGATATTGATTAAAACATTATACATATTTTGGTTAACAGCGCCAATATGTAAATCCATTTCTTATTTCACATTTATTTCTTTTTTTTCTTATGAATTTTATGTATTTATTTTTGTTTGCTTAAAGCCTTGAACTGAAAAACGTTAGAACAAGGTAAAAATAACCCTTAAAGTTATATGAAAACTACTTTTACTTTTCAAAAATGTACTTAAGCAGATATCTAAAAATCCTACAGTACTTTACTACTTCTATTTCATTACCTTGCACTACTGCATTTGATGAAGCCACTCCTGTTTTCCGTCCTGCCTCTCACATCCAATAAGAGATGGCCACTCTACTGCCCGCCCAGCCCCTGTCACCCCTGTTTGGCCCCAGCTCTGGCCCTGGTCCCACACTATTTCTTGTACTGCAGGTTCAGCAAACTCCTGTCTTCAAAGTGTATGGATGTGTGGGGCATGGGCTATGTGTGAGAAGGCCAAAGCTAGCACATTTGTCCCTGATGCCAGACACTCTGCTCATTAGACCTCCTCAGACCATACATAATTAACATAACAAAGGTCCGCATCCCCTTTCCTATTCAAATACAGCTTTTTCAAACCTGGAACAGAATAAAAGATTTGGTAAAGCACAAATTAAATTTTCAATGAATTGTTACTGTTTGAATCTATGTGCACAAAATCCTAAGAAGCTTCAGTTTTCAGTTATATTTGAGTCAAGGATCTAGTCGGCAATTGCCAAACTGGGAAATTAAACAAGTACCAGACCAGCCCCATTGATCAGCATCACCATGGGAAACAAATATATTACAAAAAAGGAGGAGAAAACACTCCTGGCGTAATAGAACCTGTTGCGTCCAAAAATAAGTTCCAAGAAAACTGATGGTGAATAGAGCCATGGTTTGGATGTCTCTAGATGCATAAGATTTTACTGGAAACTTTATTAGCGAGAACAGAAAACAGGTGTAGTCAAAATGCTGTTTTCTTTTCTTCACAGTTTTGTGAGATTTTTGCATTTATTTCAGAGCTCATCCAAATTCTTAGTCTGATGCAGAACTCACTGGCAAACTGACAAGCCAAATAATGTAATGCAAAAACAAACATTGTAAAGGAAACAGAACTACAATCGTTTTATCAATAATAAAAGGTACTCATTGCACTCTACAAAGGCATTATCCCACCAGGTGAAACGCTGATAGAGCCACACATAGAGCCAGATTAGTAAAAGCCAAACTTACTCAGTGATTCCAGGAGTATCTTTTACCCAATTTTGCCTTTTCTGGTGGAGGGCCCGCCACTTGCTTATCTCCACTGAGATGCAATAGCTTTGCCCATAATGTTCCACAATCTGGAATAGGCAGGTGACACAACTATGGCAATAAGTGGTCAGATCTGTGAAGAGGTGGCCCAAGTCACAGTAAGAATGAAAGTATTTTTGAGGAATAAAAAATACTGAATTAAATAATAACAATTGAATAAGAGGAGGAGATAAGTTTAATACTTTAGGGGGGCATTCAGGCAAAGTAATGGCATCTTAATGGAAACAATCAGAGCAGACTCACATCAGAGGAGTTAGTGCTCCTATACATTTTTATTTTTTTAATGCTTTTTTATTGTGTAAAAAAAAAAACACTCTATCACTGTCTGTGACATAAGGAAACTGAGAAGTGCACTGTAAAGCACAGTCTCTTGCTATTTTTGCTACTTATTTTGAATTTATTATTACCATTTATATTGTTGCTCTTTGTTATTATAATATATTGTGATGCGTGAGCTACGGTGTCTGAATAATTTCCCTTGTGGATCAATAAAGTTTGACTTTGTCTAAGTCTAAATGTTGCTGCAGCAAAATTTGAATTTCCCTCTGGATCAACAAAGTCTCTCTCTCTCTCTGTCTCTCATTTTCACATACCATCTGAGTACTGCACATGCCATAGTCTATACAATCCAATTAAACTTGTTGTGATAATTGTCTAGTATGGCTCCCATTAAAACCACTTCATTCACTGCTGCAGATACATAATAGCCTAAAAACACAAAAAAGACACAAAGTTTCGCTAAAAGACACAGACCTCTAGACCGCCCTCGCTATTCTCAACAGCCCATACATACAGTATACACGCCAAGCCTCGTGAAGGAGTTGAAACTATGGTAACGGGGTCAGGTAGAAAACATGCTCTTGACAAATATATGAAAGACGACTGGGATTGAGTGAGGAGAGGCGAGGAGAGGGAGGAGGAGCGGCCATTTTGTCTTTTGTTCAGGAGAAGCATCTATTGAGTTTCACTTGGTGTCATGCCAAGCTCTCCCATCCACAAAGTAAACTGGATTATTCACAGAGGAGTACGTGAAAGGAGTAGTGCAGACTCAGATTCAGATGGAAATGCCTTTAACATGAGAGCTACAGCTTTCTGACTGTAGGTGCTGTACCATGAGATGCACGTTTGAGATTAAAACAGTCAAGAGGAGAACTTCATGAGGAGCATTGTGAAGGCAGAGGTGTTTAGTCTGTGGGCAGCTGCTCTGATGAAACGTTATTCTTTTAATATGTTTGTCAGGCTGCTTCAGTATTCAGTTCATTTGGTCTAGTTTTGTGTGTGCTGCCTGATCGTAAAGGTGCATTTTTCCACCACTTTTTTTTATATCTGGTGAGACAGTTGTGAGAACTAATCATTTTAGGTTTGTCTTTATTTTATTATTATTTCAAAATTAAGAGGTGTTTTTCTCTGAAAGTTTAATTCTGTCATTATAGCGTTTTACAAGTCTCCACAAAACGAATTTTTTAAAAAAATTGCTAATTAATTCTTTGTTAAAGCTGATTAAAGTTTCCTGATTTTGAAAGATGATTTGGATGATACAGGCAACAAAATTAGAAAAGCTTTATTAATATTGTCAGTGAATGGAATTAACTAAGAATGTGCTTCTATCAGGAAATCATTGACGCATTATTTTATAGCTATTTTCCATCTTAAAAAGTGACCTGCTTCACATTTTTGCACCATGTTGTACCATTTCTAAATTTGCATTATTCTGGGTACGATTTATTTTAGCCACCTTAAATTTATCTCTACTTTAAGTCATGGAAATGGCTCCACAGTTTGTTAGTCCTTGTGAAAACAGCTGCTGAGACTTGGTGGAGAACGTGCTAACTGATAATAGGACCCTCCATTCGAGGTGCAGCCCCCCTGTTTATCCTGTTAGGGCAATCCCAGCTAAATCACTACCATAAACACATAGACCACGCTGAGCTCACAGCTATGATCTGTGTTTAATGGAATATAATAAGCTCTTAACTCTGCAATCGCCACCGCACTCAACACTTCCACTTTATGATCCTTTGGTGGCTCCTGAGACCCTGTGTTGATAAATGCACGTTTATATGAGTCAGTTTGGCTGTGGTCGTGCTACTACTGTTTATCTAGGCTTTAGTGGAAGGAGAGCTTTCATCTGCCACCGTAAAAATAAAAGTGATCTCCAGACTCAAACTGCTAGACAAATACAATAAACTCCTAAAAAGCAATCTCCTCTAGTGCCATAGATCTGCGACAGGAGAAGTCTAGGTTGGCCATAACATGAGAGATTAGAAGCAAGATTAGACGTGTTTATTTGGATCATATTATACACAGACAAGCTTCAAGAGGGAAATGGGGGCTGTATGGTACACCTGTTAGTGAAAGATGAGGGGCAGTCTGGGGTTCATATATAGCACATATGGGCTGTTAGCTATAGTTATTTGAGGTTTTCAGTGTGCTTTCATTTGAATCTAACTTATGACAGAACAGAAAGGTTGTGGAAAATTGTACTGGAAAACAAGAGAGTCATATTTTACTCAAAGCAGTGTCCTGAGGCATCCAGGTATTTTCAATTTCAGTGTCATAGAGTCATAAAAAGTTGTAATTTACAGGTTAAGTGGGTTTTTTGTTTTGTTTTGTTTTGTTTTTTACATTTTTGGGTTTCAGCTTCTTGTTATACGCAACATTTTGAAGACTCTTATTCAAAAGATATAATATTTAGTTTTATCTATAATTGAAAGCATAACAAGCACTGAATTACTTCTCCCCTGACTAACTACTCATCCAACACACACCGAAACCTTTTTTCCATCTTGCTAACGACTAACAAACTCATACCAATCAACCCTCTCCCTCATTAAGGTGGAGATAAAATGTAATAATGAAACAAATCTTCATAAAAATGTCACATAAGAGAATTGGTATTTATCATTCCTCGTTAAAAAACCCAAACACTTCTAACACCACCACATCCTGTTGAGATCAAGTAGACTTTTACTAGCACCAGTCTCTGTACGACTGGAGTAAAAATGCCTTTATTGCAGCTAATACGTCTTCCGTGGCTGGTTAGCTCGTTTAAATGGGCTGGTTTGCATCTGCTCTCCGCTCTGTCCCTCAGCGCTGGAGTTATTTTGGTGAGTCTGTCTATCATGACCGAACCTGAACAAAGAGCTGGCAACCCTCCACTGTAACCCAATACAAGACATGAAACGGCGACCTTTGACCCCACATGGGCGCTACAGTGTGAGCTATTTGAGCTGTAGGATGTTAGCGCTTGGCCCGCTAAAGTACTGGTGACATTAGTCTTCACTGGTAAATGCAATTTGGTGAGGTGGTGATAGGTATGTATGTTTTTAGTATAGGGGGAATATGGGGGCTGGTACATATATGTTACAGAACAGAGGAAATCCAGTCATTGTGTTTTAATAGGAGTGACTTATGCCTCACTACTTCACATCTGTTTTCCAGCTATGTGCAACAAGTTAAGTAGAGCGTTTACCAATTCGTTAAAGCTATCCAATTTTGTTTTTATGTCAGGGCCATTAATCCAACCATCAATATTTCCTTAATTAAAAAAAGAGAGAAAAGGGGAAAAAACATAGACTGTATATATAAAATTGACATAACTAACTTCCAAAAAAGGATCGAGTATGGTCGCGGTTCTGGCTTCAGTTCACTTTGTATTAAAATGTTGCCCCTCTCGCCATAACTGCTGCTATCAGGCTCCTCATTTTGGTCTCTACATGATCCTTGTGTTTTTATTTTGTTATTTTGTCCACAAATCAATTCCTATTTCTGATATGCAACTCAGCTCCAAATTTTCCCCTTTAACTGCTAGCCTCGGTGAGCTTCATTTGTATGAAGCTGGACGCTACAGGTGACACCACACTCCCGTAGTCCATTCTTTATACAGTCTATGGGGAAAGAAATTGAAGTTTTAAAGTGGTAAATAGTTAATTTGGGATGCATTGCAGAACTACCAAAAACATATTAACTAATACTTGTGCAGAAAAAAAGATTAATAATAAATATACTCAGTTGTAAATTAATGATTTAAGATGTAATAATTCAAAAGATGATTCCAATTAGCAGAAAATATTGTAATGGTTTTCCTCACAAAAATAAAAATAAAGAAACATATAAAGTGTATTTATAACTTGAGTCAACGCTGTGACTTTTTTGGGACATAAACATCAGTGAAGATACATTGTTTGTGTGAAAAGTCGAGTAAATTGGTGCATGTGAGTCAGACAGAGCCTTGTTTCATGTGTGCAGTGTTAATGGATGTTAACAGGAGGAGTTTGTGGTTCAGCTGATGTCTTTAGAGCTGCTCCACCTGTGAGGGCTTTTTAACAGTGAGCGGACCAGAGCCAGCAGACTGTGGAGAGGCTGTTTCTAATAGTGAGACTGAAGCCCGTGGTGACAGGAGGGGGAGAGGGGCGGTTTGAATGAGGTCCAGCGGGCCTACGTCCAGTTTTGGCATTGAGAATATTTGAATATACAGCTGTAGACACAGGACACATGTTTTAAGTAATTTCAAGCCTACAATAGAAAACAATACTTTGATTTGCTGAACATGTGCATTCTTAGGTGGGATGTAACCGTATTGTGATATATTTGAAAATCAAAATAGTCACTATAATTTCAAGGAGAGTTATAATAGCCTGTATATGCCTACGTGCATTGTTTTATTGCAGCATGCGGAGAAAGCAGAGGGAGATCACGATCCTCAATACCTCAGAAGAAACACTGTATTGTTGTGGTCCCCAGCTTTTTGCAGAATGAAGTTATTCTGGACTTCTTCCACAGTTACCATTTGTTAGTATGACAGATTAAAGACTTAGAGACATGTGCATGTCCAAACTTAAGTCACTTTCACATGGGGATGGACATCACAGCGGGTGAATGATAGACTAAACATATACACATTACATATCTATGAAATCAATGGAAGTTTGTAATAACTACATCCATGAGGTATTGCTTTGAACCCATATAGACCCACCAGCTTTTCAAGGATACAATTTTGGACAGCCTTCTCATCTGGTCATAAGTGATGGCAGAGAGAGAAAGAGACAGACAGAGAGAGAGAGAGACAGAGAGAGAGACAGAGAGAGAGACAGAGAGAGAGACTGTTATCCTCTGTAAATACTCTAAAGTTTTAGCCAACATTTAACCTCCTTCATATTTTAATATAATTTTAACTATTTTTCACCATGGGAGACAGTGTCCTAAAAAAAGGCTAATAAAGACATAAAGCAGGATATGAATGGATGCCAGATGGGACAGGGCACAGCAAGGGCACAAAAATACACAAAACCTGTGAATTCCAATGGCATACATTAACAAGTTGCACAGTGTAACAGAAGGGGCACGGACAGCAGTTACACACTCAAATGGACAGAAACAATGCGAGAATTCCCCCCAGACTTTCTCCTTGATACAGAGCCAACACATTCACAATCAAGGAAGTCCCTGTGACCCCTCCCCTCCTCATACTGCGACTCCCCCCTCTCCTCCTCATCCTCCTCCTCCTCCTCTCTCTCCCCCTATGGGCCCATCCTGAAAAAGTGGTAGGGCTCCTTCCTCAGTAGATTTAACAGAGGAGAGTGGGGCTGCAGGCTCAGTTGTAGTCGGGATAGTACCAGACACAGACACAGAGCTCTTCTCACAGTGACCTGACGACATGGATGTCAAACTGCTGCCGCTCGTGGCACTGCTGCTCCTGGCCACCCACATGCCGCTGACCACTGGTGAGTAAAGGAATTATTGATACTAATATTAGCTGTAGGTGAAAGGTTGCTTGGTTTGGAAAAATAACGCCAATATTTTTGTGTAAAGTAGAAGATACATGTTTCCAAAGTTTACAATTTTTGCTTTGTTACTTTTCTTATTCTATTTGTAGATAAAGTGTAAAATTTTTAGCACAGTTTTCAAATAAATGTTAATGTGTAAATGCAATTATCTGAATATATTGTGGGAATTTACAAACAAGATTTTGTTTTCTATATTGATGAAAATGTGTATATTGTTTATATTGATGCAAATAGAATACATTTTTCAACTGGTATTTCTGATCATTGGCATATCGGGATTTATGAATGTTGTCACTACATTTAACTAACCGCATATTGTAAAATGTTTTAAATTTTACAATTTCATAACTATTATTCAACAAAACCAGATATACTAATTCCAAAAAATGTAGTTAAATTTGTTAGATGGCTTCAGAGATCTTCATGTATAGAGTGGAATTTCATCACGTGAGCGTGTTAAACCCTTTGTCTGTATGTAATGTGCATGATTTTCTTGTATAAATCCAAATTAATCCAAATTAATCTTAAGTCTGATGTTAAGTCTCTTGGCACTGCCCCACATTTCCACCTCTGCGTGTGTCAACTGCTCACACCGCCTTATGCCTTATGCCTTATGCCTTATGCCTTATGCCTTATGCTAATCTTGTTATTTTGGTCCTGTGGAGTCCTGCATATTTAACATGTTTAATGTGTGTATTTGTTTTGGTTTAAAGACTTTCTAATTAGAGATAAACAATGTTATCTGCCCTGATGCCTTGGCTTTGCTGCATGTTATAATGATTTGCTTTTTTGCATGAGAATGAAGCTGTGAATAGGCTGGTATCATTAGTGTGATATAAGTGAGGATTTACCATTTGTGGAGGGAAGTCACAGCAAAGATATGTTAGAGATTCTGTTGTCAATGTCCAAAATACATGAAATGGAATTCTAGTATTTTTCATGTATGAGGAAAAATAGATTGTAGTAGTATTGCTGCAGTAAAAGTGAATTCAGAGGTTTCAGCTTCCACATTTCAAAGACATTCAGATGATAAAATATTAATATTGTTTTAAGTTGTTAATTGCTATGCCAACATATTGTTCTATAATTTTGATTCCGTTTTTTCAGTATTATTATTCAGTTTGCTACGTTTGATTTAGTACTTTTAAAAGCCGCTCTTTTTGAGATCCAGTCACCCTGATATAAGTGAAATGTGTGTGAAATTTCATCCTTTTATTTCATCTGCAGTCTTCATCTGGTAATTGCATTTCAAACAGCTGGAAACACAGTCAATCTTTAGGCTATACTTTGCATCAGTGAATCTATTTAGTTAGTGAATCAAAACACTGTAAGAGACAAAATGCCAAACATCCATTGACCGTTATTACTTTATAATTAAACCTACATTTAATTGTTGTACTTAAATGTGTTCAATTATTTTGTGCACTGCATTTTACCATTGCCCTCTCTATTGTTATAACATGTGTTGTGAGTACGCGTCCATAGAAACACTGTGATAATTTGCACTAAGTTGGCTGAGTAGTATTTGTTGAGTGGAGGTGAACAGGGTTGGGGCTGGAGTACCTTTTACAAATCAGACTAAAAAATTGTGGATTGCATGTGGAGGGCCCTCATCTACGAGAGGGCAGTGAATGCCTCGTGAATGCACAGATAGAATAGGTCTAATCTCTTTTTAATGAGCGCCTTGTTGTTTGGACTGGAGCAGGTAAAGTCATAGGGTCCCAGGCTTTGTTAAAGAGGATTGAAAACTTAAGTTTGTCCATTATCTGTTTTGTCCAAATGATGCAGTATAAGATCACAGAAAAAATAAGTAGATTTATATTTAGAAATAAACAAACAAACATACAAATTGTGAAAATCTATAATATTGCTGCTAAAAAAATGTTCCAACTAAGCCTGTCATAATAAAATACATTAAAGTATCATATATTGCCATAGGAAATATCACAATTAACTACAATATTAAAACTACTATATGCCACTCACTCAGTATTTGAATTTTCACATCACACTTGACTAGATTTTACCCACACCATTCAGTCCAAGTTTCCAAGAGTTTTTATGTAGGGATTTTTTCTTGTTTAATTAACATTGTATATTGCACTTTATGAATTTACCCACTGTGGAATCAATTAAGATGGTCAATTAAAAACATTATTTAAGAATCAGCATATCTTTCCACATTTGTCCATAACTTTGTGTGTGTTTTGTGTCTTTCCAGCAAAGCCCATCAGCCTGGTAGAGCGCTGCTGGTGCCGTTCCACTCTGAACACGGTCCCACAGAGGAGCATCAGAGAGCTCAAGTTTCTGCATACACCCAACTGCCCCTTTCAAGTCATGTGAGTCCTCTGCACATCTCAACCTGTTACCACACACACGCACACGCACACACACACACACAAGATATAAAAGAAATAAAAAATGTGATTAATTTACCTGCTTAACAAAGGCTTTTATAATATTTGTACTTAATTGTTTGAAGCTATTCAAATTATAGCTATAAGTTCTGATTCCATTCCTCACATGTTATTTTTTTCTTTATTAGTTAATCAAATTCATGTTTTGCTGAAGCAACATTTACACTGCACTTCTGTCACCTTTGTGTCTCAGTCAAAAGTCTCAGTGCAGTTTACAGGAGGGTCAGCAGATCTGTGTCAGGGCAGTTTGAGGAGAAGAAGAGCCAAAAGTGTCTCTCCTCTGTGTCCTGCAGCATCACAGCCGTGTCCAGGAAGAGCCAGGACATTTTATACCATCCAAATGCCACAAATATTATCAGAAATTTGATATGACTCATACATTTATTTCCTGGACACTGATAATAACCTTGACTATAGTTATAGTTATACAGTACCTTATCCTAAACCCTAACCTAACCTCAATCTTAACCTATTTTAACTCAGTACTTAACTTTAAATCATGTTTTTGATCAAACAATAAAGCATTTACGTTATCAGGACCTGATTCTTGGCGTCATACACGAGGCAGGTCCCCATTTTAGTCCCCACTGTGTGATAAATACTCATACACCACACCCCATGCCCAAATACCTGGCCGTACCTGAGCGTGGCGTCGTATTCACACCTCATGAACTGGAGTCCGCTCTGACAGAGAGTTGTATTAGGGTCATATCTCTCTGATCCATCTGCAGATATGAACAGCAGTTTAGAGGGGCTACGTGCAGTTTGAGGCATTGTGCTGCAGGCTCATGCCCAATAACATATTTTACTACTGAAAAAAATATTTATTTCTTTATATCAGTGGTTTCCAAACGTGTTACACTTGAAAATGTGAATAGTTCATTTGCAAAAACAGATAAGTGCCATTTGAAAAAAGTCATTGGAGGCTTGTAGTTTGCTCCTAGTGTAGTTATATTTTCAAAAGTCAAATGTAAATATTATTCCTTCTTGATAAATGATTGCATTGTAAAAGTATTGTCATCGATAACATATTAGAAGATGGTAGACAAAAAGAAAAAAGCAGTCTGTTTTTGCAATATTGAACTCATAGATAGAGAAATAGATTTAATATGTTTAATTCATATTCACTGGTATGTTTTGCTGGTATATTATTTGACAAAACGTAATGTAGGTCTGTTATATCCTTCCATTCTTCTGTGACATTCCAGAGAAAGTGTTAATGGCCGGAGCTGGGTTTGTGTCATGAAGGAAGCAATAACTATAGGTCAATGCGATTTTCTTTGTCTCACGAGTGACCCATTGTGCCTCATAGTCGCCTTGAGACTGTACTGTACTGAGAGAAAACCTCAGAGTATTACATAGAAGTACATATCTGTTTTGTACATTTTTATTTTAAGTTGCATTTTAGTTTCACTACAGTATTGATGGTTTCAGGGCAAGAGTACTGTTTCCTTATTGATTAGATGGTATTCTTATGAGAAATATCTAAAAAGTAAATTCACAGATGTTGAACCTGATCATTTCTATTAGTGACTAAATTCTAACTTGCCGTATAACCACAAAAATCAAACATGAATTTTACCTGCCCCCATAGGCCTATAAAATGATGTGATGTCACGTGAAACCCAGCAATTATGTCATAATTGTAACTTTACTACATTTCAAAAAACATACTAAGGCATTGGCCATTAATTTGACATAAAGGCCTCTTGCGATCCCTCAGATTTCCAGTAATCCAGCCAGGCTTGGGACTGGCACAATTGTGTTGACATTTTATACAATCATATAATTATTTTCGATTAAGCCACTATACTTTTAATATATTTTCTATGTTCCTATGTTTGTTTCTATGTAGCTGCTGCCGAACTGTGAATTTCCTTTGGGATCAATAAATTTGTCTTTTATTCTATACATTGCACAATTCATTGTCCAGAGGCCTGTCACGAAAACAAATTTTGAAGCATGATATATTGCTATAGAGAAATACTACAATTAACGATACTTTATGCCACTTACACAAAGGAGGATTATCGTAAACCAGTTTTTAAACATACAGTATCATTAAAAGGCCTGAGCTGCAACAAATAAATAGCAGAATTAACTTCTTTATTCTATCTCTACAACTCAATTATGATTGTATTGCATAAAAATGCCATACATCTCCTACAATACCACAATATTAGGGAGAAGACATGAGAATAAGAAAAACAAAGTTGAAGTCGTGGTTAAAGGTAAAAAAGACAATTGAGTCATCTATAGCCACACTTATCCACAGGAGGCAAATCTTTATATCTCTTTTCAGGACAGATGAAAGACAGGCCCGTAACACTACCTCAGCTCTCAGCCCCGTGCTCCCCGACCCCGTCCCATCACACTCAGCCATCCCAGTATGTTGTTGGTCTTAACTCACTGTCAAGTAATTACTACCTGCTGCTAGTGAAACCCCAGTGCCCAAATTCAGCCAAGTCAATTAGGACAAACGGGGGTCTGTGTCAGCTGGTCCAGACCAAACAGGCAGACACATCAAAACACAAAACAGGAGGAGATGAGCAGGGCCACCCCTAATAAAACACAAGCAGGAAGGGGGGAGGCAAAGGTAAACACTGTTATAGAGATGTGGGACTGCAGCGCTGATGCCTGGTTTGTGTGTCTAAAGCTTACATGTTAAGGCCTGAAGGCAGAAAGTATTGGAAATGTAAATACATGCTGTGAGGTGTAGCTTATATGACATGTGTCTTTAAGGAATAGTAGGATTTAAGAAGAATTATAATAGCTTGATTCTAAATAAATCATGAAATACACCAAAATAACAACACAATTACACAATTACAGTAATCAAATTAGGTACTTGAAAGAATCAGAAAAAGCTATTGCCATTGTCAATTAACAAAAGCCACAACTAGGAATTAGTTTTCTTAAAATGGTTCAACGTAAAACAATGAAAAGTAATAGTACAATATAGAACTAGAATAAGCACATTCATAAAATAAGGTTTTTTGAATAAAAATATACTCTGACTGAATAGAATAGAATATAAATACACAAATGCATACTGTAGGGACACCACTACTAATAATTAAAACTTTATAGATACACAAGAGAAATTATTTGGACACAGTAGTTCACATATCACAACATATTGTAATAACAAAGAGCAAAAAGATAAATGGTAATAATAAAGTCTAAATAAGTAGCAAAAATAACAAGATTCTGGTTTGGTGTCAAATAAGGCATAATTATATAAATGTATATGTACAAGTAAAAATAAAAAAATATAAAAAAAGAGTAAAATCCCTCCCATTCATTCCATCATATAGTAGAGAAGTAGTAAAAGGGTTTGTCTATATTCACAAACATGCTACTGTTACATTTAACTTTGTAATTCAAACAATATTACAGACATCATAAAGCAGTGTAGGGAGCAGTGGATGTTTTGATGGTTTGAGGAGGACAGATAGACCGGAGGTGCCAGGCCTCGCACTCACTCACACCCGGGACCTTTTGCCACCGAGGCGTCAGATCCACATGTTTTTGAAATGTGTCGTCAGATCCTCCAAACTCTGCTGGCCTCCCACTCAACTCCTCATCTGAACGTCATTCTGATAAAACACGAGTCAGCTCATAAATATTTAACTCAAAACCTCACTCATAGAACGGCTCCTATGAGGCGCTGCGTGAGACAAGGCCTCTGTGTTCTGGAAAAAGGCCGCTCAGACAGTTAAACAAAGCAGGGATGGAAAAATTTCAAGACAGTTTTGGAGTATTTGATTCTTTAATGAGTAGTAAGTAGTTAGTTGAAGCCTAATATTAGTAGTGGTGGCATTGTATATAATGGTAGCGCTATTGCTATTAGCTGGAGTACATACGAAACGTTCAATTGCAAAAACAAATGTCAGTTTTGAAAGATTGGCAAAAATTATTTTTCTTTTTATTACCATTTTCAAGAAATATTATCAATAACAATAACATACAGTGGCTTTTATCAAGGAGGCATGGAATAGTATTTAGATTGCTGTAAAATATTTTTAGATTTTGACAAACATTTCTATAAAAAGAGTAAACTGTAAGCCTCCGATCACCTTTTTAAAATGGCACTTATCTGTTTTTTGCAAATTAACTCTTCATATATCAGTTTAAATTGACTATTTTGTGAAGCCCTGCGAGGCAACTGTTGAGGGGATTTTGGGTTTCTACAAAAATAAACTGAATTTATTTGGATTAGGCTGTCTTTCTCACATACACTCTCTTAAATTTATCCAGGCTTTGAACTGGTATAAAGTTCACATAGCTTGTAAACTTTTGCAGTGGTTGATGAATAAAAAGTTCAATTTATTTTGAATTTCTTCAATTGTTTTGGTTTTGTGGTTAAACAATTTGTTTGATACGCAGCTAAACTTTTTTTTTTCTTTCAAATCATGATCAAAGATGTTCACCAAGTTGTTATTTGGACGGTTTTATGAGGAACTGTCCTAGAGTCTGAAAACAGCCAGCTGGGATTCACCACCAACAGCCCTATGACATATTGTTAAACTCTCTAATTTCTGGATTAAGTTTTGACATATAGTAGGATGTGCCTCGTTTAACCAAGGCGTTGTTGAGATTTTGAAAACTAAATTAAATGTTTATGGGTCTAGTTCATGCAACATAGTGACAGCTTTAAAGTGATGATCCTTGAACTTAGTTTTTGATGTGCTGTAGGAGTTCAGTTCATGTTTTTCATTTCTGTTGAAGTTATCTTGGGGTAAAGTGTTTTATCACCCAAAGCATGTATAATGTGTAAATTTAGATAAGATTCAGTGAACAGAGTTAAGCACTTCCTGAAATCATTAAATATTTGCTAAGTTTCTCCAGTTACCTTAAGTGTCCTTTTACCATTTGGGTATTCACCTTTGTGATTATTTCCTCTACAGAGCCAAGCTTAAGAACAGCAGGGAAGTGTGCATCAACCCGGAGACCAAGTGGCTTCAGCAGTACTTAAAGAATGCCATTAACAAGTAAGAAAGTACACACTCACACCTCACACTGCTCAGGCATAAATCTAGTGCTTTAGTCGACCGAGTACCACTTAAGAAAACATAAACCTCTGGAGCTGCCAGTTTCTCTTTAAAATGTACACAGTAAGTGAAGGATTATCTGTGAGATTATTAGCACAAGGCTAAATCTACAGGCTGTCAGCGCAGTCTACACGAACGGACCATTTGTAACGTAGCATGCACAAGTTGGATGTGAGAAATGTCAACTTGAGAACTGTATTTTTTCCAGAAATTAGTCAGAAATGATAAAGTGAATGAAAGAAAAAAGTAATTAATAATAAATTTTATAATTAATAATTAATAAAAATGTTTTAGTCAAATGTCAATTCTCTACTTGGTTCTTTTTAATCAAGAGGTCAACAGCCAGTCCTGTGCCAGTAAAAACACCTGGTTTAGAAAGTAAAGTTTGGACTTTCAAGGGAAAAAAATCAACTTCTGTTGTTAAATTGCATGATTAAAACAATATCTTATTTTTGTTTAGGAAATTATACCACTGAAAAATATTTGTGTTTAAGTTTTTGGTAAGAAAAAAATCAAATAGAGTCAAAATGAACTCATTCGATCAATACTAGGAAAAATATTGTGATACATTTTTGCCATATCACACAGCGTTTTTGTTTTGTTTTTTTGTTTGTTTGTTTTTTAATTAGATTGTCCAGACTTGGTATGGAAATACTTTGCTGAGAGATTATAAAGATATTAAATTCACTTTTTGAAAACTGATATAACCATCATTAATGTGAAACATCAGAATTTGTGGCGCCATCAAAAGCCTTAATATGTCCAAAGACTCATATTCAGCACCATAACAAAAACCTTATTGGCACATTAGCAGTACAGAACATGTTCACAGTAAACTGCTCCAACTTTAACAAGCAGCGCAGTTAAAAATGCTGCAGGCCTCGTAAAATAATGTGAGTATAATTTGCCTGGAGGTGATTATGGCCCCACGGCACGTCTCTTATTCAAGACATCATAAACACTTGAGGTGGTACATTAGAAATAAAACAAATCAGAGCATTTACATGGTTCATTATTGTGTTTTTTAGTTCATTTTATATAAAAATAAATAAAATGGTTAACGACTATAGCCACAGCTGCCCTGGGGCAGTCAGATGGAACCAAGGCTGCTAACCTGCATCAGCCCCTGTGGGAACCACCACTTACTTGTTCACCACGTTCATATACTGGGAGAAATGGGTAAAGTGTCTTGCTTAAGAAATGCACTAGCTCAAAGCAGAAGTGGCTCTTGTCGTGTCTTTCACATAATTATTTTGAAACAAAGTCAACTCACCAGTATTTACGATGAGAACTTCAGTAACGTACTCCTTAATCCAGTGGTGAAATTGATCTGACTTGTGGTAGAAAATACTGTTGGACATGAGAATTGGCCATATTGAAATATACTGTATGTGTGAAAGTGAATAGTTGGGCACAACATTCCCCACAGTTCAACACAAAATTTCAGTAATTATGGAAGAAACAATTAAATCTTTCTATTTCAGGGTGAAAAAGTCCAGAAGACGCAACAACAAGAAGCTGTAACTTCTGACAGCCTAGTGCGTCGGCCATGGTTACTCCAGGGTGAACCCTATATACCTCCTCCTTCTCCTCCTCCTTATCACTGCTATGGATGTATTTAAACATGCTGTGTGCACCACCACGTCTCTGCCTTCAGAACAGCACAGTCAACATCAAACTCTGCCACCCACAGCCTTAACTCAAGTCTAACTGTGAATCATGAAGAGACCTATAAAATGCTGTGTACAGCTACTTTGTACTGCTACAAAAGCATGGGGTGTGACTGTTAGTATCTGAACATGCTACACGATGAATGGTTAGGCCATTAAATGTATAGTTGATTTTTTTTCTTTTTATTTCCTGCCATTTTTGTGTATATTGATGGAAGTTTAGTTGAAAACAGTTTAGATTACTGTTTTTTTTTTTCCTGGCTTGGGACCAATTCAAAGAGTGTAATGGCTAATATTGTTTTCATACTTAAAGACATGCACCACTAGAGGAGCTCAACAGTGACCAGCCACCCTCTGGTTCTAGAAACAAATTTCCCATTCATTTTTCTCATATACTTTCCAGAAAAAAAATAAAAATAAAATAAAAGCTTGAAAGCTTGCTCAAAGCTAATCAGCAATGTGGTAACTAATGACCACAAGACTTATAATTTTATTTAAAATCTGTTTCTGAAACTAAACATTTCACAGAATCTTGCAATTTAAACTGGCTTTTTGGACTTAAAACAACCACATTATGGATAGTCTCTGTGATGTCTTTGAACTATAAATATTTGAATTCTACGAAATGTCTATGGGAAAAGTGACGGGAAATTTACTTCCAGAACCAAAGCAGCAGTCGCTGTTGAGCTCCATGATAAAACAATTGAGATTTAACTTGCCGTTCAAACAAAAGTATTCTGAC
Source organism: Taenioides sp. WSHXM2023 (assembly GCA_029959045.1). NCBI lineage: Eukaryota > Metazoa > Chordata > Actinopteri > Gobiiformes > Gobiidae > Taenioides > Taenioides sp. WSHXM2023. The sequence continues at coordinate 16,524,419 of CM057090.1, forward strand.
CTCAATGTGACAAATGTATTTACCAGTAGTGACCAGCAGCATATGAGGTTACTCCACTACTCTTACGTTTATTTTACATTGTTCGTCAATACATCTCTAGGGACATTTTGCATGTTTAATACTAATCACAGCTGCTTTGTTCTATTTCTTATCCACCTTCATTATGTAACAACCCAGGTTTATAGTTTCAGATGACCATAGACAATATCAGGGAGACATACTACTACATGTCATATACTTGCTGCATACAAAGAGTTAGCATGTTAATACTAAGCACTGAAGTTGTGGTGCTAAAAATATGCAGTTTATGTACTCAATATGAAGAGGGATTCATTATATTGTACTTCACTTTTGTTTGATATCTATAATGGTCACAGTTTTTGAGTTGTGATCTTGATTGTGAATTTGTTTGATGAGGTGGAAATCGCAGTTGTTACGCCACATGTATTTGGGAAAGATAGACTAAATATTTATTCAGTGAAAACCTTTAGTCTGTAGTACTGCGCCAATTCTAACATTATGACAACTTGTCTTTTATTGATGGACAATGTTATAGCTAATTGGTATACCATTAATATTATATTGATTATGTTTATATAATTTAGGAAGCTGACTTCTTTATCAGTACAGTTAAATGCAGTATTTTCGTTCCAACACCGGTCCTTGGTAGGAATGTAAAGCTATAGATTCTTAACAGCTGCATGATAGAGGTGACAAAGGGACTATAGTGATGGCGGTGAGATCGGAGTCTGTTTTTATTTTATTATATATATATATATATTTGAGCCACTTTATTATGAGATGTTTCTTTGATATGTAATTGTTTATTTTTATATTGTGAATACTCTTACTAAATGCTTTCTAATGCAATGTACAGTAGATGATAGCAACTAAATGAAGGTTATAACTGGGAGGATGGTCTGATAAATTTGGTCAGTATTCAAATATCATCCTCTTCTGAAAGAGCTACCAACTGTATTATGATGTGATCAGTCTACACCTTATTGACTATAAAAAGTCTCTAACTAAATTAATGGTTAATATCGAGAATTTAAATTAGACAACATAGGTTATACAAAATCTTAAATTAATAGTTTCCATCATTATCATTGTGTGTAGAAATAATAAGAGTTTTAAATGTAATTTTACAAAAACAAAACCTAAACATATTTAGCAGTTTCAGAGTTTTGAAATATTGGGTCTGTTTTCATGCTTCAAAATACTCTTAATCTTTTCTCTATCAAAAGTCTTCAAAATTGTGCCTGCAACAAGAAATTGGAACCCATGAATATATTGCAAGAAAATGCAATTTATAGTCATTTTTCAAATGTAGAGACCTGAAATCACAATATTTTAACATTTTTTTAAATGAACAAAATCAGGAAAATATGTTTCTGGACCATTAACCACACTAGACATTTTGATTGTATTTTACTACAAGTCATAGCGTTCTTTTGAGCCATTGCATTATTATCTGTGGTTATGATATACTTTATAATAAGCAACACAAGGAATAAAATGTTTTCAGTCACCTCTCCATCCATTTGACGTGCGTTTTTATAGTCTCCACTCACTCACGCTGATGTATGTTCGGTCAGAGGTCCACAATTCAATCTCTGAGATGAATCCAACATGTGCTTTCAATTGGGACACTGCCGCACCCAGCAGGCTTTTCTTTTCACATCCACTGAAACTGTGCCTCAACTAAATACTTCTGCATCTCTGTTACTGTGAACTTGGCGTGGAAGTCCCACTGGCTGTGGTCTTTCTTATCAGCGCTGTTACAGTTATTTATGTAATCGGTCATGGCTAGCTATTTCACTTTTATATAAAGATCGTCAAACTGTCTAACCTCACCTGGTCATGTAAAAAGCTATACCTAATTCATGTTGTCAACATGAATGTAGTTTGTTTAAAGGGCCCATCTTACATTGTTTTCTGATCTACGTTATAATGTTGTTTCCTCATCAAAAACAGACCTGGAGTTGTGTGTTGTTTCGTTCACAATCACGTATGTTTAACACACAAAACCTGAAAATTTAAGATGAATTCTTCAGAAAACACTCCACCTATGACTCCGTCATATCATGTAACATAGGAAGTGCTCCACTGTCTTTTTAAACTCTATACACCTTCACTAGAATAATTTTGATTTCAGCCCTAGAATTGCCCATCTCCTCTGAATTAAAGGTAAAAGGTAGCTATCAAATTGAAAATTACCACTACATGACGTCACAAGGTGGAACAGAGCATTTAGGCAGGCTAATAATAAAGGATTACTCATGTGTTAATGAAACAAAACACAACTCCAGGTATGTTTTTGAGGAGGTAACAGTATTCTAACATGGCTAAAAGCTCACAAGAGTTAATTTTGTGTAATATAGAACCTTTAATGTATAGAAATTGCTATAACTAGATGGACCAACGAATCACTACTAACACTATAAGTTTCTTGTGAGGCAGCTTCTGAAACAAGTGTATATGTAAAATGTATTAGCCCTTTTGTAAACCAAAGTCAGTATTTTGGAAACAATACTCTTCTTAATAAAATGCTTTTGAATGCTATCAAAACGTGGTGTGGCTCCGCTTTTGTATTGTAAGATAATGAATAATAGTTATGATTTGTTATCCATATTAGTATATTTTGAATGGGGAAAAATCCTCAAAATGTTGAATATAACATGAATTAACCCATGTGTTTAAAAGGGCAGTAAATTTCAATAAAATGACTCAAAATATCTTATTCATCAATACAAAAAAATGAGAGTTACACATTGTGCAGTGGTGGTTAGGTCACACACTGTGTATCTGATATCAAGATTTTGGTATAAACAGAAAGCCCTTGGTAAAATAAAGCGCTGAACTACAATAAATGGAGCTATGAGACAGATCAGTGCGGTTCAACTGGGTTAAACAGAGACTGAGTTAGGTTATTTGAGTTGAGGTTAATAAAAAGTGGCTGTATATGTGAGATAAAGAGCATTACAAACCCAAATCAGGACTCCCCAGAGACTTATTTTAACAGGTCCATAGGAATTAAACGTACAATGTATTCCACTATTAGGCAAAACAACTCTTGCATCATGAATAATTTAGTGTCATTTGTCATTTTCCACTAAAACATTTCCAGACACGACCACCGGTGAAAATATGTTGTAATCCAGGGCTTTGTAATCGTGTGCTGAAAACACGTAATGAACTATTAAGGAGGTATACTTAAAGGAGCACATTAGTTACTTGTTTGTTGTTCCACACTATGGTATTTGAATAATGTTATCTTGCATTTATTCAATTACAGTTATTTTTGTTGCTACGAAATACACTTACAGCTGTAAACATTCTTATAGTAGGCAGGTTCACCTCTCTATAGATCTAACCTGTAACTTAGCCAGGCAGTGTCACTTGTTTAAGTTTAATGCTATAATGTGGAAAATTCCAGGCAAACAAATCAACATTGCCATAGTGATTCTCCACCAGAAAAGTTACATAGTGCACCTTTAAATATGTCTGCAAAATAAATAAAGACCTTTGATTTATTATACTTCGAGTCTCTAGGTGCGTGAGTCAGATGTACGACTGGACATTTTAGGGATATACTGTCTAAATATGGAAAATATTCTGACGTGATACACATGCGACAGAGCTAATTGGCAGCATCTTGATTTGCTCTGGTGTTTGCTCAGCTCCATAGAGAACATGCACGACTGTAAAACTGTCTGCTCTAATAATGCTGAACCTTGGAGATGGGATTCATTTCATGGTACAAATCTGCACTCTGACCCGTCTGTGGATAGGTCCAAGAACATGAGACCAGCTCTGGACCGGGACCAGGGGTTTATATGGGTCATGGAAACTTGTTTGGGCCTTTTGAGTGCATTCAGAAATGATTAAGGGATTTCTACTGGTGCTTACTCAGCTGAGGCGGTGATTGAGCTAAAGTTGACAACTGGACTGAACCCGTTTAAATGTGAGTTTTGTGACATCGAGCTCTGATCCTGTTCAGGGCTTTGGCAAACAAGAACAATTCTCTACAGACTGATAAATATTATGAACCTAATAAAATAAATGTCCAGTGGGTTGATCCAAACTTGAGTCTGACAAGACTGAGAAGGAAATGTCGATACAAATGGTGTCAGTTGGTGTCAAAAAGAAGGTAATTGCAGCATATTACATTAAAGCAATGTTTTAATACTTTTTTAATGCCCCTTGTCATTAGAGGCCATGTGTAAATCATATTAGATATTAAATTGGAGAGTCAGTAGTTATGGGTTTTGGGACAGTATTCAAAATCAGCTACACACCTGTCTGAAAAACAAAAAACATACCAACATTCTTGAAGTAGAAGCACTCAAAAAGAGCAGTGCCAAAACCTCGACCCTGTTTAATGATGGTTAGGAAATATTGTGTTAATCATTAACTGAATTATGTATCTTCTAGTTTCCTTTAAGTCATGTCAGTTCAAAATAGTAAAGAAAAACATGGCATGTCAAGTCTAAATGAAAATTAAATTACTTATAATGCCAATACCAATTTCTCTCAACAACAATATCTATTGTAATAGGAAAAATGCTTTTAATTTAGAAATAAGAAGTATTAAGATGTATTGAAAAAGTAACACCTTTTTAGCTAATAATGCCATCAGTAATACACTAAACGCATTGACAACCCAGGACCATCAACTCTGATGACTTAAGGCAGACCACATGAGCCAGTTGGACTACAAATTGCCCGCTGGTGCAGAGAGTTATGGGTAATACTCTGTGATTTCAGGTCCTTTACTGTTCAGTTGAGAGCGGGTTGATATTAGGCCTCAGTACAGCACAGTAATAGGAAACACATTACAGCAACATTAGCGCACTGTGTGGTGTGTGTCAGTCACACGACTCAAGGATGTCTGACTCAGCCTGTGGTTATTTAGACAGAGCTCCAGGAGTTACTACAATAATCCAGACTACTGTAACATGCTTTTACATTACAGTAATCCAGTAGTTTTAATGGACACAGATCATTTAAAGGTAGAGCAAATTGATTATTTCTTCGCCCATTACAAATTATTTTCAGAGCTCATTCATGTATTCTACTAATATCCATTAATAATCTATGTTTTACGTAACCAAGCAAAAACTGATTTGCTGAATTTCTGGGAACATCCACTTGGTGTAGTGGTTGCTTTATTGAAGCAAATCAAAATTAGTTTTGAATTGATTTTATGGTAAAAGTTGAGCTATGTACTGCTTCGCCTACTTTACAATCTGTGTTTTTACTGCTAATTTCCATGCTACAGCTGAATGCCCTCATCAGTCACATGTGTTTGAGTGGGTCCCTCTGGCAGAGCACTGACCCCTGGGTGCCCCACAGCCCCCTGCAGAGGGTCCTGTACAAATACCACCACAGAACGGCCATTACAGATGTCTGTTCATCTAAATGCAAATGTGGCACTGATTATGGCCAAAGACTAATAAGGATGGACGAACCACATATCCCATAATGCATCTCTTTCAGTATGGGGTGTGTGAACAGCACATTCATATGGAGACTAGAGAGATCAAATGTAAACAAAGATGTACAATATTTATAATTATGCAAATTAATAAAACGCAAATAAAATGTTGCTTAATGACTTCTAAATCAAATGACAAAAACTCTGGATGCCTCTAATGTTGCCCTGTCACTTTATCAGAAAAAAAAATATCTTGGAAAGTTGAAATATCTTTTAGTAAAATATGAAATAGCAGAACACACATTTTCCTCATTTTAGTGTCACATTTCTTTCCAAATTTGGGTAGCAGATACAGAATCAGTATTGTGATGGAGGAACGACAGAGGGGGATACAGAGGGCACATGTGGAGGCCATCATTCATGGCTCATTACAGCAGACGTCACACACAAAGACTGGCTCTGATCCACATGTACTCAGGCCAATCTGAAAACTCTGCTGCTGCCCCACTACCCGGCAAGTTCCACTAATATAGTTTACAATCATGCATGCATATCTACAACACTACTGGAGAACAGTGAAATCACTATCAAGCTGTGTTTTCATTTAGATTGGAAAAATGTTATTATATGAAAATCCATCGTCTAAAAACAAGAGTGGCGTCAATTTTAGGTTACTTATTTACTGTTCATTTAGTTTTGATAACAACCAAACCACTCAAAATCAAAGAAATTAATCTGGCAAATACCACTAAATTAAGTGCAGTGAATGTAGAGCGGTGTGTTAGCAGAGCATCTAGTTCACATATTTGACATTCCAAGAAAAAAAAAAAACGTATTCATTTTAACATCTTACCATTAAAACTATCTTAAGAATTTTATGTATATGCCAAGAGCTGAGTTCACACAAATCCACAGAATAATTCACTTTCTCTGTGGACAACCTTAGTTACAGACACTGCTTTAGCTCAAAGGTTTGATTGTTTAGTCTTATTGCAAGTGGCTTTGGTGTGTCGTGTTGGGCCTATATGTGACATGTCCCCAGACTTGGGCTCTTGTCTTTCTCAAGGAAGCTCTCCATCACAGCGCTGAATAAACAATGTTTACAGTTTTATAGTATATTGTTTTACACTGCCTTTTACATGTGGTCTTTTTGTTTATATTTAGGGTAATGGATGTGTTCAAAAATTACATGCATGCTTTTATAGGATAGGATATGGTCACACTTTTATACAGCACTTTCCCACCTTCAAGGCACTCAAACCACTCACCCATTCACACACACATTCATACACCAATGTAAACACACACTAGGGGCGAGGGGAAGTGACTTGCCCAATGACACAACGAGAGCATTCATCTGTTTGAGCTGGAATCGCACCACCAACCTGTGGATCAGTGGATCTGACCACTCAACCAATGACGGGATTCAACCTGCCAACCTTCTGATCAATGGACAAACGCTCTTACCAACTGAACTACTGTCGCTAATATGTGTATTTTATGATTATGATGATGGTGAATATGGTACATCAGGATGAGATTGTGAATGAGTGTCTGTATGTCTGCTATAGATTTTAAGCCAGATGCCCTTCCTAACATTATCCTCAGTTATACAGACTTGGGGCTAGCAGTCTGCATGCTTGTAACCCTTGTAGCTGAATTGAAATAACTGCTTAAGTAATTTCCAAATGCAAACCTTATTGTGTGGTCTATGCAGATGTGACTCCAAGCTAAATAAGTGATAATGTTACCAAATGTGTCAGTTCAACTTAAATATGAAGAGAAACAACATCAGGCTGCATCCCCACAGCTCTTTTTATAAAGTTTTGGCTCATTGTAAAAAACACTATTCCCAAAACATGGAGTACATTGGAGGGGATATTTCCTGGACTGACCCACAAAGGGATAGAGTCATATAAATGGTGTGAATAAGTGATGCGTTTTGTTTAACTTATAAATAAATGGGTTAAAAATGTGTTTCAGAGGACCAATTTGTGTTTGAGTGTTGCACGATTGACTGGATGTAAACACATACATCCCTTTTGGATATAACATGCAGGTGACTGTCATCTATCATGTTAAATTACATGTTCACTGCTTGAGAATACAATGAAAGACTTAAGTTTTATCAGTTATACTTTGAGCAATCCCCATACTCAAAGGTTCTAGCATTCCAAAGGATTTACATTTTGAGTTTTTAGGCCTTCACAACCCTTCCCGTATCCAAAATTGTGACATGCAGTTAGGGGAGATTCAGTTGCAAATCAGTAATTTTGGTCTTATTATCTGAAATGTCAACAGCCAATCCTCTGTCAGTAAAAGAATGTGATTTGGAGTTAATTTAACTTTTTTGTGTTACATGGCAATAATTAAAAGTCTGCAAAATAATACTGAGCAAAAAAATGATTAGTTATATTACCCAACCCTACTTGCATTGAAAATGTATCAAGCTCCTGTTGTTTAGTTTGGCTTCCAAGAGAGAGGGCAGAGTCTCCTGGCACACAGCTCTGCATAGTTCTATTACTCTCACAATATTGACATTAAAGTAGGGACACCTCCTTAAAAGGCCTCCATGTAATTTGGCTATAAATACTGATACATTTTATCTTGTTCTCAGGCCTTAATCTCATGTCAGAAGCAGAAAATCTGCCGTGAGTGATGACTTGACAGTTTTATAATGTTGGCATTAAACTGACAACAAGTGAATTACATTATATACATTACACTATATACTGCAAGACATTAGATCAAATAAGATGGAAATCCGGGTATTAAAAATAAAAGACATGGCCATTAAACAGCTGGACAAACACAACAGAAAATAGTAGTAGACTCCATATATTTTATAGTATTATGAAAAAGACTAATAAAACTGTACGGGGGCAGTCACAGTTCAGTCCTGCCGGCAGGATTGAACTGTGACTGCCCCCTGTGGTGAAACATGGCATGTGATTTGACAGCGTTAAGCCAAGTTCAAAGGTCACGGAGGTAGCTTGGGTGGTATGGTTTGCCTTTCCCGTGCGCACTCGTCCAGGGGGAGCCATGAGACTTATTATAGATGTGAACGGGGACAAACTCATATAGATCTGTTAGAGCCAGATTATTCCCCTGTGTACGCCGTGCACTGGGAACCAGCAGCAGACATGTGTGAAGAATGGGCTTATATATATAACAAAGAGCAACAAAAGTAGGTATGTATGGATGTGAGATAGAGATCTGTCATAAAATTCACAATAGCTTAGAAGGGATAAGAGCACTCTGACACATTGTAAGATTTATGAGTAGAATTGATGTGCTTTCTGTTTTTTTGGGGTAAATTTCAAAAATTCAATAATTCGTTAAGTTAGCAATATGATTCTTGATACTAATAGCTGATGTCCTGAAGATGAGTTCACCAGTAACTTGATGTGTAACGATTTTAAAGGTACATTATGTAACTTTTTCTGCTGGGGGCTAGAGATGTTATTGCTTTGCCTGGAATGTAGCATAGTATGAGATTAAAAGTATGTATTTTGCATTGCAGGTCAAAATACCTTGAACAACATGCATTCCTACACTGAGCAGGGTTGCCTCTCCATGGATCTGACCTGGCGGACTGCTCACCAACAAAGTTAGATCTTTAAGACAGCTCAACTCAAGTTGTGAACTGGTTTTTGCATGATTGTCATTGAATGTCATTAGTAGAACACAATGTGGTATTGAAGAAAAAACAGGATATAAACAGTATTTATCAGATGATCTCTCTGATATGTGGGAGGGTGTAGATAAGGTACTGTGGCCCAGAGGGGATTTTAGGACCACATGGGACCATTAAACCAAAATAAGTCCTGGTGCTTTCCCCAATGCTTCAGTTGTATCTCACTCTTCACTATATGGACCAATAGTCGCCAGTCCACATCTGCTACATCCATAATGTGTGCAGGTCGTCCCTAAAGCGAGACAGGGACAGGATTAAAACAACTCCCTTTGATTAATCTGATTATGACCAAAACCACACTGGGGATTATGAATAGAAATGTAAATCTGAATGAAAAATTATGCATTTGAAAAAAAAAAATGTGTTGAGAAAAAACAGACAACTTCATTTCAAAATTCAAAAATGTGTTCAGTATCATATTGTCCTCATATGTTGTATTTATGGGACATAAATATTTTCTATCTACTGTCATACTAGTCAGAATAACCTTTAGAACCTTTAGAATTAGTATTAGTAGAATTAGTAGAGTCGAGTTGAATTGTAATAGTTCTTTAAAGGTGGATTGTATATCTATGACCTGCTTGTTTTTATGGAGATGTCATTGGTCTGCCTGGAATGTTCCACAGTATGACATTAAACAGTTCTACTTTACATTTATTCAATTACAGGTGGTTTTATAGCATTCTATAGCATTCTTTATAGCATTCTGACTGTGAGTGGGGTTTCCTCTCCACAGGTCTGACCTGTAACTTGGTCTGATTTGGTCTCCATGAAGATAGAAAGGTTTAATACCACACTGTGAAATATTCCAGACAAATCTTCACAGAGAAAATCATTTAGCGAACCCTCCACCAGAAAAGTTACACAATGCACCTTTAAAGCTCAAATCTGTGAAACATTTCTTAACATTAAAACAAACAAACAAACAAAAAACTGCAAATAACCTGCAAGAAAAATATGAATACACTTGAATAAGAATGTAAATCTGCTATGTTTACTCTACAGTTAACAAAAGCTCTAGCAAAGATAATGGATTCATTTCTCGTGTGTTGATTGTGTTTCCCAGACCAATTATTCAGTAATTTGTGTCGTCTTAAGTTCTCAGACAGTGACCTCCATTTGTCTTGCATGTTCTTTGCATATCACTGTGAACATGACAGGGGTATTTAGCCATCTGCTGGCTGTGTGCCCAGACCAGCGCTTCTCCACAGACCCATTCAAGGGACAATTGTAAAGGCCGCAGTATTATCTTCTCCACCGGGGGCAGAGTTCAGCAGACGGGTGTTAAAAAGCCATTAGTCTTGATTAGCAGTCTTTGTTCTTCTGTGTGTTCGTGTTAAAGAACAAAATGTTGCCGTATGGTCTGGCAGGCTTCCCTATTACAAGCTAACAAGGCCCTGAATCAAAAGTCAATAGCCATAGACTGCTACTATCCAATGTCACTACGTGTGAGTTAGAGGTTAAACAGATTGAACTGGAAATGCTGCAACCATTTGTCACTATCTGAAATTGTACCCAGTGAGAAAATGAATGTGAATAAAACCAGTAAAGAGATAGACTGATTGAATAGCTTATGTGGTGAGGGACTTCAAGAGGACAAAATTTAATACCGCACCAGGTCCAGATGGCATCTGTAAAAAGACACTTCTTCACTGTGCTGAGCAACTCGAAGCCATATTCCAGCTCCTTTTCCAGAACTCTGTTGACACCTGCACTGTTCCTCAATGCATGTTAATGTTGTCTGACTTCAGGTACACATCAGCTGGATCACTGCAGGGCTGTGTCCTGTCTCCCAAATTATTCAGTCTCTACACTGATGACTGCAGTATCCACCAATCTGTCAAAACTGTCACATGGTGAAGTTTTCAGATGATACTTGTGTCCCTGCACAGCCACGTTATACAAGCACAGCAAGAGTTACTGAGTGTGTTAAATGGTTTGATAGGCCCCATCACCAGCTCAATGTAAAAATGAGATGATAATTATTTTTTCCAATGTGCAAAGAGGTCTGGCTGAACACAACACATCCACAATGACCCTGTGGAAACAGCAATACAAGTACCTGGGAACAGTTTATGACCATCAGCTGAAATTAGCTTCAAACACAAATGAGCTGAACTCCTTCAATGTAAGCCAGCACATAATGTCTCTTCCAAAATTATTAGACTCCCTGTAAGATCTCTATCTTCCTTCTATGAGCAACAGATTGTGAGAAAAGGCACCAAGATCCTCCAGGACCCATCACACCCCATGTTCCCGTAATTCATCTGGCTCCTGTCTCGACGTTGGCTGCAATGTCCAGGCTGCAGGTCACAGAGGAGGAAGTGCACCTCTGTCCAGAAGGCTATTTCCTCAATCAGACTGCCCGGACCAACTGGTTCTTCCCTCCTGATCCTGACCCATTCTCCTGTTCAATTCTACATCAAAACTACCCAATGTGTTTAAATTGCACCTAGGGGATAAATAAAGTTATATGATTGATTTGACTGATTGATTGATTTATTAACTGAATTGAGAGAGACATTTCCCATAAATTCTATACATTCTTATATGATGGATTAAGACATTCTCAATTATAAGCTTATTAAATCATCTATAAATTTTGAAATGAAAATATCACTCAAGTGGGAAATGTTTGTTTTACTTTAACTAACAAAAATTTGAGCCAAAGTAACTATGCTCCGCTGACATGGGGCTTGTAACTACACTGTGGAGGGGCCAACTCAAACTTACTGCAACTTTAACAAGATTATTTTTTACTAAATTCAACATGTTTTATGTGTTTTTCTTGCCTATGCAATATGGAGAAGTCCAGTTTGATATAATTGTTCAATAAACCCTCACAGTGAAGCAGGCCATTTGTCTCACGGGGCAGGTAGTAGCAAGTGCTAAATGTCATCTTTGTTTTACAGAGAAATATTTAATTACTTCAAAATGGATGAACTGATATTCTTACAATGTTTATGATAAAGTGTTTTGATCCAAACGTGAACAAATGATTGACTCGCTCAGATAGAATCATTTACCCCACTAAAATAAAAAATTATATCAATTTTTATACTACCTACTTAATGATTTATCGCACTATATAGTAATCAGAAGCAAGCTATATTTTTTACCAGTCACAAACACATAAATGGAGGGGACCTTCAAGAAAGTGGTGAGAAATATGTTAAGAAAACACATAATTTGATGTGACTAAAATAACTTGTGATTAAAAGAAAGACAGTATACTCTTTCGCATTAAGGGATCCACTTATGTTTACATACACAACAGAGCAGTGTGGATATCAAAAGATGAATAACATTGTGAAAGTGTGTGTATATTTAATAACAAGTTAAAGCCAGTCGCGACCTCAAACCTCATGTTCACATCTGCTCAGTGATTACAGGAGATTGCTCATATTTAGTGAAAACAAATCCAAACCTATCACTATCCTGATCTATGGTTCACACTTTGCCTCTGTTTGGACAGTCTCCCACCTCCCTCTAACTCAATATCCAACTGGCTTTCGGAGCGCTTCCTCTGCTCATTTAGTCCAGATGACATCGGACATTAGCGAAAGAGTTAATCCCTTGTGGAAAATGTGGAATAAAGCTCTTAACATCTCACTACCTACAAGTGATGACAATGCGATACATATGGGTGTGTCTAATGGTTGTGTTTTGCTAAAAGGAAATCCATAGCCTGCAGTGTTTATAATAAGGCCTTTAATCATCGGTAGGTCAGTGGTCTGTGACCCTAAGCCTGGAGGCGAGTTTATTTGGACATGCATGGGTAAGCGCATTAATGTGAGGTGAAATTAGCTTAATATGTGCAAAAGGTGTCAAAGTTTACATTCACAGGGCCATGCGTAAAGTATGTGTGTTAAATAAAGAGGTCAAATTGAAGTGCATCAGACAGTGGAGGATGTTTATTTCACATTTGAATATTTTAAACAGCATTAAAAGTGCTGGGGCATTTATCATATGTGAAAAGACAATAATATAAAGACTTCATGCATATTCATCATTTAGAGAAATATTCTCTATTGCACCACCCATTATAATTATAATATCAGTAAATTGCAAGGTAACTTAATAATCTAATATCTTAGCCATTTATTTTGCCGAAGAGTGTGAATTAAATGCAGTGGTGTACTGTGGGATATTCATTTAAATTAATATAGCAAAAACTTTGAACCCCAAATTATTAAATTATTGTCTAAACATATGAACATCTTAATTTTTCGTACTACATGTTTCACACTGTGTAGCCTAGATTGAGTGAGAGAAGCCATTTCAGATTTCCTGAAGAAATCCTCCCATAGCACTTATCTTATTATACGTATCAAAAATAGGATACCAGTCTATGTTGAACTTGGCTTGATACTGTATTCAGCTGTAAGATATACACTACACATGTCAAAATTTTGTATTTTGTCTGTTTCACATGAGAACAAGCAATGAACAAGTCTATAAATGTCATAAAATAACACATCAATGAGCATTTGATTTGTGTCTCATATTCCTGTGTCTTAGGATACCTGGTAAACTCACAGCATGTCGACATATCACATTAGGTAGAGGCTTAATGTTCCATAGGTGCCCTGCGTAAAGATTTTATTTATTTATTTTTTTTTTTGTTTTACTAAAATGACTATGTAACGATGCCGAATCCGATGCGTGTCACAGATTAAGAAAATAAAATTGGAGAACGACGTAAGTACTGAGCAGTGGACATAGGTGTGGGAAAATAAGTGATTAAAGATTGTTCAGACATGCACAAATTAGTCCAAATACAACTTCAGGTGAGTAAATAAAGAGGAAAAACAATTATATAAGCTCTGAAAAAAGCTCTGAAAAAATGTTGCATCATAGGCCACAATGTATAACATTATATACAAAGCAATAACATATCCATAGAGACAAACTAGTAGGAGACTCTCTGCCAGAAATTTTATAAAGTGCACTTGACTTTAACATCTCAATTTTATTCTGAACATCTACCAACAACCTACATTTCATCCACACCCACAGTTGCGAAAACATGCACTGTGACTATCAAACTGCCTCAGATCTATTTCAGACTATGTATGTATGGTCAACAAATCAGTTTAAGTGGCATTTATAAATAAGTTTGTATTGGTCCATTGTGTGGCCAAAGGCAGTGTTTACCTGCTGTTTACGACAAACCTGGAATCCCCCTCTCCACAACAAAAGGTGGACGTGCAGCAGTGGATGGGCCCAGACACTTCTGATAGGAGTGGGTGTGTCTGCCCCTCTGTCATTGTCCCGGGGTGGAGACAGGGGGCGCTCTTTGAGGAAACTGTGGCGTCGCAGCTCGGAGGTGACAGCGGGAGACAGGAACAGGCACAAACACAGGAACCCTCCATACTGCCAAAGAGAGAGAGAGGTGCAGCATGAGAACTGAAGGTACCAAAACCAGGAACTTCTATGTCCTCTGTTAACCAAGCTGTCATGTCTAAAATTGTGTAATTTTGATGCAAATCCCTTGACTAAACCTCCAAAAATCTCTCATCAAAATTCCCTGTTTTGGGCTTCTTAGTACACAATGCCAATATCTTTTCATCAATAAATTTTTGTTATTTAAACTATCAAAGTAAACACAGGCAACACTGAAATGGACATATTATGTTGTCAAAGCTGAATAACCACTGAATTAATACATTGCAGTGCAGGTTTTTGTAATACAACACACGCTTGCTTCCTTGGGACTAGCACAACTAGACATCCAACATTATATTAAAGGAGCAATATCTAAATTTTTCTCGTTCAAGGCTCGCAACCTGGCTATATAGCATTAAATAACATTAAACTCATATATCTCCAAGAAGACTAGCAATTGAAGTCACCATGCCAAGTTACAGGTCGAATCTGTGGAAAATCAAGCCAGCGTTTTAGGATCCATATTACTCCATCTATCTGATCTATATCAATGTAACCTCATCAAAACACACAAACCATGCATATTTAGGTGGGGTTCTTCTCTCAAACAGAATACACTCTCTTCCACCTTGTGATGTCATGTGGCAATACAGGAAGTGCTCCGCTGTGTTTTTAAACTCTATACATCTTCTCTAGAATCCTGTGGATGATTTCAGCCCTGGAACTGCCAATCTCCACTGAACAAAAGGTAAAAGGAGCTGTAAACTTGAAAATTACTGCTTCATGACATCACAAGGTGGAACAGAGCATTTTGAGTAGACAGAGTAACAAAAAAGGATTACTCAAAGATGCTTTTCAGAGCATTATTCATTCATTATTCATTCACTCCACACTCAGTGGTGGTAAGATACTATTGTAGCCATACTGCCCTGCGGCAGACTGATGGAAGCGAGGCTGTCAATCTGTGCCGTCAGCCCCTCTACCACCATCACTCACGCACACATCACTTTCATACCAGGCAATATGGGTAAAGTGCCTTGCGGAAGGACACAACAACAATTTTTGCCACTGGTGCCCCACTGTGGCACCTGATTTTCCCAGCGGTCTCCAATCCAACTAGGCCCAGAGCTTTTGAGATCTGACGAGATTCAGCTTTAACAAGCCGGTATGTCCACATGTTTAATAATACATTTACATACGTTAGTGTAGATTGACAGCTACTGACAGCTAAAAATGGGTGTAGTCCTATACAAAATCGAAACACCTTAAAATTGTAAAGAAGAGGCCAACTTTCTGTCTTGATATTAAACTGCAGCTTTATATGATAAGCAGCGAATACATAACATTATACCAGACACAGAACATTTGTCAGATTTCTGAATCTCCATTCCAAGATTTTTAACAGTGTCTATTAGCTTATGGGGTCAACAGGACTCCAATAGCTCTGACAATGAAAAAACGCAGTTGTATTTTTTAGTAATTACAACAATCAGTTAAAATGAGTTATGGCCAATTTCTGCTCAATTAATCTTTCACTTTTATGGGGAGTGCACACATTTTTCATATAAGCGGTTAATATATTACCTTGATAGATTTGGTCCTATAGATGTCGTTTTCATCATGTTGGAGAATGAATATCTGATGAGGTCATTTTTTTTTTTTTGCACAAAAGTTGAAACTGTGGCTGTCACTGAGTTTTACAATCGCCTCTTTTAAGCGTCCAGTGGCATTTTGTCTGTAATGACTCTAATGGGCTGGTGCATAGTTTCCCTTACGTTGGCTGTAGATCAGAGGACATTCTGCACAGTGTATTAAATTCACCAGTGCCAAAAGTGGACTTATTTTGGACTGTTACAGAATAAAATGTGGCAAAACTACTAGAGAAAATAACGCTGAGAAGCCAGGAGTGGTTCTGTTATGCACAACCTGTTGGCAAATGTTGAAAACTCAAAATGAAATCAGTACAAAATGTTAAAGAGGTTATTAAACAAGCAGGCTCATTTCACACTAGTTAGTTATTTCTGGTTACACTGAGTGGTAACTTTAAGGGTGAGTTCACACTGGTCTTGGTTTGAACCCAGTGTAGTCCTCATCTAGACTTGGTTTAGTCCTGTTCTAGTCCTGGTTTAGCCCTGGCCTTGTCCATGTTTAGTTCTGGGTTTAGTCACAGTTTCTTCATAGTGAGGAGTTGCTTCATCTAACAATGTGAGAGAAGTGCATAGTTCTCTGTCACTCTCAGGTCAGCAGCAGAATTTTTTATTTTTACACCAAATTTAGCTAGAAGATTGGAGTGTTTGGGTTAGAACTTTGCAATGTGGCATATTAATTACACATTTGCTCAGATTGTATTGTTTCTTAAGAAAAAAATATATATATACATACAAATAGCTCGAAAATAACCAAGATAAGACAAGATTTTTGTTCAGTGCCATTAAGTAACACAAAAATAGCTTGAACTGCTCCAGTATGTTTTTACTGCAGATTGGTTTAGTTGCATTAGGATTTTCAATTCATTGCCCAGCCTTAGATGCCAGATGCCTAATACATAAAACAATAACTCTCACTCCAAAACCAGTTGAAACCCACTTCACTTATCAGTCAAAAACCATTAGGCCACAGCTACACTATTCTTATATATATTACTACAGTAAAAGTAACAAAGGTGTACACAATGCAGCCGCTAAACCTTCATAATGGAGTTGTAAACCTGCCGGGCACTGATACACTTAAAACATCCTGTTCTCATAGCGCCATACCTATAGCTCAATGTAGTAATTTAGCACATTTACCTAGAGCAGGACCCCTCCCCGGACCCTCTGTCCAGTTCTTTCACTGCTATTGTTGGATATTGATGGCTTTGACCTTGAGGAAATCCCCTGCAGTGTTAGTATGGAGTCTGTCAGTCTGATGAGCTAACACTAACCTAAACACAGCTAATTAGCCAATCTCCTGCCTCGGGCCCAAAGTGACAACTGTTTGTTCTCACCTCCATGCTGTTTGGGACTGGGACACCGCTGAGGGGGACACTGGGGCAGAATGTTGGGACCAGACAGGCTTTCCTCTCTCCACTCTGGTTATTGGTGTCTTGGGCTGCCTTTAAAGGGAACCCCCTGCAGAGACAGGACCTGTTTCCAAAGAAATGTGTAGCCAAAAAGAGTTTATCTATAGGACAAGTGTGAGAACAGGTCATGCAGTTTGCCCTCGCGAGTTTTTTATCAATATGTTGTAAGATTTGACAAATTAGAAATTATGGAAAAGTATGACATTGAAAACTTACTCCTTGAGAGATATTTAAAGTAAACTTTCAAAAGTTTAAAATCTCATAGTCCATGATACCATCTCCATGAAGGTGACACAACAAGGCCATAAGTAACAGGTCACTCTGTGGAGAGGTGACCCCCTCACAGTAATGCATGTTTTTCAAGGTGTGGAATATTCCAGATAAAGAAATAACATCTCTATGTAGACAAGCAGGTGGCAGAAATGTCACATAGTGCACCTTCAATTAAAAAATAAAAATACAAAATTTAAAAAAAATCCGGGCCACACAATTTTATTTTTTTATGATTTAGTCACAAATCATCATGACTTGGATGCTGTGGTGGAGGTTCTCATGTTTTGATTCCCTGATTCATCAAAGCAGTTTTATTAAACAAAGAGTTTATTTAGGCTTCATGACTATAATCTTGAGACCTTTCAGCTCGCCCACAATTCATGTTGTGATGCTGCTTTATATTGTCCATTGTCCCGTTCCCTCAGCCTCACCCTGAGTTACCCCATAACACATGCTTCAGGCAGTTACTGGAAGAAACAGCATCCAAACTGCTTTGTGTTGTCCCAATAGAAGAGACTTGGACAGGACTTAGACCCTCCATGGGGGTGTTTGGGCTTTGTAAGAAAAAGAACTGCGTGAATACAAAGCGTGTTTATAACCTGGCTGTAACAAATGAAAGTCTGAACAGCAACTGGCACAAGGGACTATGTAACTGATATAGACCGCACATTTTTTATTTCATTTAAGTTGGTGGGAAATTTGATTACTAGCATTTGCATGTCTAATCTGTAAAGTATAAAAAGATGGATCCAGGGCTTGACGGTTTTAGAAGCTTTGGGAATAGAGTAGCAGACACAGCTACTTAAGTAGTACAAAATAAAATCCAAATTCACAAGATATATGTAAAAATCTACCCAACAAGAACAATAACCAAATAACATTCACAGTACTTCAACATTTTGTGTTTGACTCGTGAATTAAAAATGAAAATACAAGTGAATACAGGGCTATAAGGAGTTGGTAAAAACTGACATTTTTTGAGAACTTTAATACAAGACACTACAGTATAAAAAAATAATGCATGTGTCAGTTTTATAGGTCCTATATTATGCAACATTGACTCTTGTGAGCTTTAAGCCATGTTAGAATGTTACCACCCCATCCAAAACATACCCTGCTGTACTTTCACATGTGTTTGAGTAATCCTGTATTATCAGTCTGTCTGCATTTCAAAAGCTCAGAATCCTCTGTTCCACCTCGAGATGTCATGAAACCACGACATCACATGGTGGAACAGAGCGTTTTCTGTTTGAGAGCAGAACTCAGCCTAAATAAGCAGGACTTTTGTATTAAACATGTGAATTAAATAAAACACAACTCTGGGTATGTTTCTGACAAGGAAACATTATAACATAGATGAGAAAATAGCATAATATGGGCCCTTGAATAAGCAGTATCAATCGAATCTAATGTAATCTAATAATGTCAATAATGTCACTGCTAAGCACCTGCTCACACTGCACTGATGCCTGCCTCTCGTGGACATTTTCCTCTCTTTGTTAACACCATGTCCCGGGCTGTTTCCTGCCAAATGAAGGAGGCGTGTTTCCAATTATAGTCGTGATGCAGAGCGCGGTGTACTTTCTCTATAGGCAAGAGGAATTATGGGAACAAGCTTTGATTTCCCCCAAACTCACAAGAGACCAGCGCTGTGTGGTCATATATCACAGGTGTATGGCCGGTAGCTGCCACTCCAACTTTAACTCCAACAGCTTTATGCAAAAGGTCACAGTAATCGAAACAGGTTAGAATAATTAACGGCTTTCATGAAACTTTTTCCAATAGACCTCTAAAATATTACACAATTCTTACACATTTCCAAGCAGTTAACAGTAACTTCTAGTCATTATTCTTGGCATGAAATGAAGCATGTCTTATTAAACAGGAAAACATTTGACCTTCTCCACACAATAATCCGGATCTCAGACAGAAGTCTCAGATAAAACTTCTGCATTGGCGCCAAAGCTGTGAAAATAATTGATTATGTAAAGATTGTATGTGACATTATAAGTGCAAAAAAAAAACAGAATACAAATAAAAGAAAAAAAAAATCAACTTACCCCCCAAGAAAGGTTAACTTAACTCAAATTTATACAGAGGATAGTACTATTTTGCTTGTCTAAAATTACTCCAACACAGACATTTACATTTTTCTAGTAATGCAGCAATGCAATCTAGGGGATACTTGAGGTGAATGGCACCTTCAGAAACAGAACAATATTTAATCTGCAAATAAGCACACAGTCTGGCATTGACACTTGCCACTAAACTGAAATCAGGCTTAAGGTTATTTTTCACTTCTGCAGTTTGATTATTGGAAACAAGAGGAAGTCCTTGTAGACAGGAAGGTTTCTCTTTTGTATAATAAAGATTGTAAATAATGTGCCAAAACAATCAGGAATGTGGTGAACAATAAGAGCACAAAATAAGCCCATGACAAACGTGTGGTCACCGGGACCTGGCATTAAAAAGGCCTTCCTCATCGCTCTATCAGGGAAACTTCAGGGAGTTAACGGCCTCAGCCCACTGCTCATGGGGTGATGCAAACGCAATGGTATCCAAGTTTGCATACTACAAGCCTTACTAGTCACTTCTATTACACTTTCCTATATATTGTTTTTGCCTAATGAGTAAAAGAAAAGCAGCCAAAAGTGCATAAAGACAGGATATTGTACTGAATTTAAAAGCCAAATCACTTGGGGAGGTGCAGAGCCAAGGTCAATGCAATATTGTTGATCATAGGAAGTGTGTCTTGTTATTAACAATGCCAAAAACAAACAGAGGTGGGTCTAGATCGGGCTTTGTGGAGCAGTGTACAAGTGGGGCTTTCCTAAGGCAGTTCTCCTGAGCCCTAAAGACATGAAAGACGCGCTTATGGCTGCCAAAAATCTGGCCAGTTCACAAAGAACAAAAACCTACAATATTTTTGTGTGCTCTCAATTGTCTCACAAAGTCATAGGTCATGGCAGGCAATTAATAAAACACAACCTGTAAACGTTAAAGACGCCCTGTGCAAGGTGTAGAAATGCCATATTGTGGAACATTAGAGACAAAGCAATCACATCTCCAGAGGCAGAAAAGTTACTTAATGCACTTTTAAGAAGCACAGAGACATCTGAACAGACACCACTGAACATGGCACTAAATATGGCATAGACAGTGCCTAGTCAGTCAATATCAGGTTATATGAAATGTTATGTCACAAACAGAAGAACTAATAGGAAACCTACTGTATGTTGTGATATGATATAAATTCTTCAACCTGAATAATGTAAGAGAAAAGTCTGCATTGCACTTTTCATTACTGTTCTTCTAATGAAAGAAATCTTGACAACATTTGATTGGTGTATAGTGACACCTGGTGTTGTGAAAGAGTCATTGCAGATGTAGTTCAGAAACTACTAGTCAATTAGTAGTCACTTAATTTTCTGGACGATTTTTTTTTTTTTTTTTTAAACTTTATATCGTTAAAAGAATGTGCAACCATTACACTTAGACAGTGGGTTAAAATCAAGCCCAGGTATTCAGCAAATAAATTATAAACAACAAAAAGTTTAAATAAAAACAATCATGATTTTAATCTTCCAAATACTTTCTCAAATCCCTCCAGGTCAACAATACGTCCATAATAAGTGGAAAAGTAAAAAGTCTCTGGGCTGCTGTATGTCTTCAGTTTGAGTATTGTCTCACTAGTGGCATCTCCTGTATCCGCAATGGTCATGACGTCTGACACGGGGAGGAACAGGTCACTGCGCTTCCCCCAAAATGTTAGATGGGAAATTTTAAGTGTGGTCCGTGAGCGATCTAGATACATCATCCCAACCACCCTTCTGAAGAAATAACTGGCAGTGTACAGCATGAGCCCAGCAAAACCAGCTATTCCTGTGGAATAACCCACAAGGAACAAAGACAAATCCCCCTGTAGGTACAAGTAGTAGACTGGGGGTAAAATGACCACAGTGATTCCAGTTTGGAGCAATTTGAGTCTAGACACCGCCCTAAGAAGCTTGATTTGTGGCAGCCTATAGATCATTGTATAAGGTTGTGTAGAATTATTTGAGTATTTAGCAGTTGTTCTGAGTTGAGCAGTAGATGGTGAAAAAGCATGGATATCACATGGCATCCAGGCTGGGCCAGAACAGGGTCCTCTGGGACAGGACAACAGGTGGGACAGTCTCTTCAGCATCAGTGCCCTCATCTGGAAAAAGGTGCAAACTTTGGTGAAAAGACAAAAAAGCAAATTCTGAAGTTATCAGCTCAAAACTGCAAGGCAAGGCATGAAGTATTTTGAAGGTTTGAGTCATAGGCTATATACTATAATAAAATGTAAAATACACAAATTTAGCTCAATGTTTATTCTAATAATAGCAAGCAGCAATATGCCCAACTAAACCAACATTATATACAAATATAATTACAGCTATAGTTACGGAAAAAGGCAAAAAGGCTTACCATGTTCTACATACAATTTAAAATGGTTATATATAAAAATGAACTGCAAACGCGATCGTGCTCAATTTGATCCGGAAGTGTAACTCAAGGTCAATTTAAACTAGTTGGCTTGTTTTACTTTAGCGCCGCCTTGTGGCGGAGGGCAGCGTCTGTCAAGTAAGTATTTATCACAAAATGTAATAAAGAGTCCAGCACATTATTTTGACCGCGTTAATATGAAAGAGTGGGGATACAGCTGTGGTGTCTGCAGTCACGGCATGAGGCTACTGCAATGTTTGCTCAGCAGTTTCACTTCTGATTCAGTTTCACAAGCGGGACGCGTCACTCTGGGGGAACACGGAGTTATGGCGCGGTATCTGATCGCTAAGAGGTTGGGCTTTCCAACAGATGATCATATGGCAAGCTAACATCACCGCCGGCTAAACTAGAACAGACAGGCAGCAGCTGGTACTTTGACCGGGGTAACATGCTGCAGCTGGGGGATGAAGTGACCCTATACTCGGTCATCTTTGTGGTGGTTCTACTTGGGACTCGGAGCGCGGTGTGGACCTCCGCGCTCACGGTGTCTGTGTACGTGTTTGTGGCTGTGTTTCGCTTCCCTCAGGTTCCTGCTGACAAAGCCAGGCAGGTTTTACATCCGACCAGGGGCGAATATGGGACGGACAAAGTGTCAGCCATCGCTCATCGGGGTGGAGGACACGACGCGCCAGAGAACACCATAGCGGCGATAAGACAGGTACCCTCAGGATGGGTAAGGCGTATGCCGGGGACGGTGGCTTTACTATAGAGGATTGTTTACCTGGCCAGATTGGCTGTTCAGGCAAGTGAATAGTGAGATTAGCAATAAAATGACTTTGGTAATCTGTGTTAAAGGTTGTATTAAGGCAAAATGGCTGGTTGGCCTTAGTAGTAAAAGGATTGCCACACTTGTGTCCTCATTAATCACACTTAATTACTTTAATTATCGAATTGCATATTGCCATTTAATAATAGACTCTAAACTGTTTGTTCTCTCTCTACTAATAATTTTGTAGGGTTATAATGTAAGAGGCATATTTCTACTTTGTTGTACCTCCACTTTGGAGTACCCACTAGTGCAGGGGTGTCCAAAGTTTATTCACTGAGGGCCACATATTGAAACATTTTCAAAGTGGTGGGCCACAGACTAGTGGTCAATACAGTAGGTTAGTGATGTGGAAAAAAATTATGTATCTCATGATGATAAATAATGAATCCATTTCTGAAGCCCGGTGAGT
Organism: Taenioides sp. WSHXM2023; assembly: GCA_029959045.1. Taxonomy (NCBI): domain Eukaryota; kingdom Metazoa; phylum Chordata; class Actinopteri; order Gobiiformes; family Gobiidae; genus Taenioides; species Taenioides sp. WSHXM2023. The sequence goes on from CM057090.1 coordinate 16,547,986, forward strand.
TTTTGGAATGCAGGCAAAGGTTTATTCTTTGTTACAGCAGATATGGACATGGCCTAGGCCTGCCCTGGCCAGAGACCATTCAGCCTCTATTAACCAGCAGCATGTCCCTCCAACGCCAGACCCCGAATGATACAAAGCACCAAGTTTATATACACTGAGATGACCAGAGGACATACATTTCAAAGTGAGAAGGACACAACTCCTTCTGAGACGTGCCCAGATGTGCTTGATCTGATTTGCATCCATATTCACATGGATCTGTCACTTCCTGACCAGATTAGCAAACAAAAGGGAACAGAAGTGTTTACATTGACGCGTCTTTCTAACACTGTCTTTAACTACCAAACCAAATGAGTTTTAGTTACAAGAGAAATCACATTCATTTACACAAAGACAGATTGAGAGAAATCTTTCCACAGTATAAATTTCCATCACAGTTAGTTTGATGGGTGTGTTTAACATAGCTTTTAATAGAGCTGCCATATCTTATAATAAGGCTTGAAACACACATTTTAGGTTTGTTTTATAATACAATCTGATGCTATTGATGTATTAGTGGTAGAGTTACTTAAATTTACAGCAAAAAGTTCTGCCTATAATCAGTTGGGCCAATTCAGCAGGAACAAAATTAGGCCTGAGGGTTGCATTTAGTTTGGACACCCATGCACTAGAGTGATTTTGTGCTCATGTCTGTCCCAGGCCAGTAAGAATGGTGCAACGGGGGTGGAGTTGGACTTGGAGTTTTCAGCTGATGGTGTCCCGATCCTGATGCATGATGACACCGTGGACCGTACCACCAATGGTTCAGGACCACTCACAAAGAGCAGCTTCTCTGATCTAAGGAAGTTGGATGCTGCTGCTAAACACAGACTCAGGTGAACAAGAGATTAAACAATTGTGTAAACAAAAATGCTAAATTTATGTGAAATAAGCAAACGAATGTGAAAAATTTAAAACATTGGCTGTCTAAGAATTGTCTGCTTGATTCCCATAATTTGTTGAATGCCTTTTCACACCCACGTCATCTTATAATATCCTGTGAAAAATGGTAAAGTTCTTAAATAATCTAATAAACAAATATATAATGGAAAAGGTTTTGTCTCTAAAAGGAACAAGTTTTCTGGAGAGAAGATCCCAACACTTGAAGAAGCTGTTGAAGAGTGCATCAAACTTCAGCTCACCATTTACTTTGATGTTAAAGGTCACCCTGATGAGGTGTGTACTGTGCACTTTTCATTGATTGTATCTACATAGTTGTGTCACTGGAGAGGCAAGTAGCTGTAAAGAGCATGTGTTGTTAATATTTAATAATTCTGTACTTTGGACAACAAATTGTATCCCCTAATCACACACATTTGAATTACTATTTTTAAAACGCACAATGGACTCTTTAGTATTTCATCATCTTAGTTTCTGTTGGATCTCTGCTCTCTTTGGTTGTTTTTGTTTGTTATTTCATTCTGTGGTATTTGTGAGTGTTGGACCCACTGGGGCCTCCAGCTGTGACAAAGATTATGAACCCAAAACAAGTCACAAACATTTAGCTGTTTCTTTTGTTTCCTCACAGGCTGCTGCTGCTCTAAAGGCATTATACAAGAAGAACCCAGTCCTCTACAACACCAGCATCGTCTGTTCCTTTGAGCCCAAAGTTATCTACAGGGTGAATTGATTAGTTGAACTCATACATGCATTTTAAGGTTTTTAACAAAACAGTTAAAGGAATCAGCCTTACAGCCCAAACACTGCAAATTAAAATCTAGATTAGTGGAAATGATTTGAATTCAGAAAATGTATCTTAATTTATCTTAATTTATTTTAAAGAAAAACCAAAAAGTAGACAGTGCATGACTGGGCTTTCTAAATTATATATTTCTGCATTATTTTTGACTGATCAAGTCTTCTCTGTGTGAATGAACTGTCCCAGATGAGGCAGAGCGATCCTGAGGTAGTCACCGCTCTGACACACCGACCCTGGAGCCTGAGTTGCTATGGAGACGGGGCACCGCGGTTCAAGTCTCTATGGAAACACTACTGGATGACCCTGATGGACGTGGTGTTGGACTGGGCTCACCATCACGTGCTGTGGAAGTTTTGTGGTGTCTCAGCTTTACTTATTCAGAAGAACTATGTATCACCGTGAGTTACTGAAATTTACACCTTATTTTAATGAGTTTACAAAAGTTTGTCATTTTTAGAACTAAATAATTAGGCTGTGCATCAGAGGGATGTTTTAAAAGCTTCTGCACCACTCTGGACAAAAGACTAGGGTTAAAAAATACACATACTGAGTACAACCTTTTAGTAGAATTTGTAGTTTTGTAATAGGTGTGTCTGTGTACGTATTGTTTCAAGTCTTTAAATTGTGTCTTTGCATCTCTATTCATTTTGCCATGTTCACTGTTACACTTTTGTTTGTTCATAGATTCATAGTACTGTATATTATTAAACTAAATTCATCATTAATCAAATCAGTGCAAATTTAATGGACGAAATGCAGATCGTGAAGAGTTTATTTTGATGTATTGAATGTGTTAATATTTTTCTTTTCTGTCTTCAGGGCGTACGTGCAGTACTGGGCCCATAGAGGGGTGGAGGTGGTGGCCTGGACAGTCAACACTAAAGTAGAGAAGCAGTATTACCAAGAGTTTCTTAACGTCAGCTACATCACAGACAGTCTAGTGGAGGACTGTGAACAACACTACTGAGCGCTAAACATTACAATAACTTCCTTAAATGCTGAAGTTTTTACATTTATTTGATCAGGTAAAGCTATGGACATTGTTCATGTACAATATTAACATGTTTTCTTACAGGGTGCCATTTAAGATTATACTCATTATTTTTTTACAAAGATCTGTATGAATAGAAAGTAAGCATGCGTCAATGTAATGTACTGTAATTTCCAACTCAGGACTGTAATATTTGTGTAGTTGATTACTTCCTTTAAATGTCCACTCAGATTTCCTAGTCTTAAAGATTCTGAAATGAATAGAGCAATATTGCATTTTATAAATTAACACTTAATATTGTAACTTAAGCAAATATACTTTTAATTGTTTTATTGTGTCGCTATTATAACTGTGTAACTGTAAAATCTCATCTTCTTGAATTAGAAATAATTTAATCATATTTTTGTTATGACTCCAACTGCTGGTAGATTGAGGGCCCTTACACATGTCCCCTCTTAAACAAATTACAGGTGACTTTATTAAGTATATATAGTATGCATTGTTTGACGCCGTGGTTGACCTATAGTACAGTTGAATGGGGATAATCAGGAAGTGTAGTTGTGCGCCCACAGGTGTTTAACAACTGTCTGTGCTGTTCTTTGATCATTTGACACACTTTACCTGAGACTGTTTTGATTTTTCCCGCCTCTGTAAACAGACTTATCTGAACTTTAGGTTTAATAGGTGAAAGGTTAGTTGGGGGGCGTGTTGCAAGCGTCACTAAGGTCACGATAGACAAACCGGAAATTAAATCTACAAAATAAAATGTTTTAAGGGCAGTGTGAAATAAATTATTGTTTTGGCTTACAGTAGGAAAAAACACTACCTTCTTTCTTATGTTAGAGCATCATTTTACAGTTATAACAGTTATAATCCACACCTTGAGCTATTCTCTTGCAAAGGGAATGTGCTTTAATTTTTTAAATGTATGAAATGCATAAACAGAATTCAGGTTAAAATTCACATATAGTTCTATTAATCAACTCTTCTGAAGGTTTCAACTTTTGCTCAAAATTGAATATTATGATATGCATGTTAGTAAATGATAATATACACATTTTCACCCGTCAAAGTCATACGGCCGGTAACCAGTTTTATACTGAAAGGTTACCCGGAAACGCACAATTAAGTCACAATGGCTTAACAAATCCCAAACGTGGTCTCATAACGCGCTGATGTAAATATCCAAGTGTCCTTATTATCTGTCAGAGAACTGTGCCGTGGACAGTCAAGCCTCGGCAGCAGCAGCAGTGGAGCGACCCGCAGCCAGTCACACGGGGCACATTACGCACACCTCGTCCCGCAGCATGTGGAGGAGCAGCCGCTGGAACTTTCTCCTTGGATGACCTCCACGATCCTGTGACCGTGGCTTGAGAACTGACGGACACCTGTTGTTAAGAGGACGGCCTGAAAACACCACTGGTTAAGTCTAAGCCCCTGTTTTTGCAGGCTGCCGGGCGAGTTGGTTTGGCTGCGGGTTTAGTGGCGAGGCGCAGACTGGACAGCGAGTTGTTGACAGCTGAAAATTGCACTGACAACCATTCAAGCTTATAGGAATCAAGTTTTCTATATTGCTGGCGTTCACATGATGTACACAATCACCAGAGGTCCTAGTAAACTTGTTACACAACGAAGGACAGGTGAGCATTGCGCACATTATCTAAATGCGTAATGATGCAACGTATCGTCATTTTTTTCCTGTTTTTGGGTTACTGTGGTTTTTGATGTGCGCTATGGACCAAACCGTAAATAAATTGTACGCTTTTGTTTTAAAGGTCCCACTCAACAGATCGAGAGCAAGTTCAGCGACTTGAAACTTAAGCCCACGTCTTGGTTGACCTCAAAGTAAGTAACGTGCCGATGTTTCGGTTTGGTAATTCATGTGTTTTGTAAATACGAAGAACAACGGCAGTGCAAGCAGCGCCCATGGGCCCAAAATACTTCACACGTGCCCCTGTTCCTACATGTGATCAGGTATCGGGGACTTTGAAAACGCCGCTGTCTCGCACACGAGAGTAAATTCTGCATGATGATCTGTACACGATGATGAAATAATGAACTGTCTAGTCATATGAGTAAATATGTTTAGTTTTCCCCACACTGCCAAAAAGGCCAGTCGAATAAAGTACTGTTAATGCACTGGTCCTTGCAACATACAGTGTTGGATACAAGTACAATCTTTTAGTTCTGGAGTAATCTGGGGTAAATGCTTTTTGGAACTACAGCCACACCTCTAACACAAAGTTAAAGGTGCAGATAATAACTTTTCCTTTGGAAGCTCAATCACCTGTTTTCCTGTTGATTTGCCAACAGCGTTCCACAGTATGGTATTAAAAGTTTCTTTTTATTGCTTAAAAACTTGCATTACTATGAGCAGACTCGCCTCTCCGCAGTTCTGAGTTGTAGAATGAGATGATATTACTATGGAACATTCTTTGCAAAGCAATAACTTCTCCATGGACAAAAGTAAGTGGCAGTTACACACTGCCTCTGTAATGCCTATGTGGTCTTTTTTAGCCCATTACCAAGTGTTCATGTAAACTAGATTATTAAAATGTGCATATCATTACATCAAAGTTTTTGCAGAACCCTTTATAAAATGAGATTCTCTTTAAGTTTAACGTTGGTGTGCTTTGTTTGTGCAGCTCTCCTCCTCCAAAGATCGTGTTTCATCGCATCAATGGGAAGCGTTATAATGGAGCAGCTCCACACAGCAGTTCGTCCGAAAGCTTCACGCCTGCACATGAGGAGAATGTCAAATTTGTGTTTGAAGGTGAGGCAAACTGCAAACAACTTTTGACACTCTTAACCACGCCATACTACTCAAAAAACTCAAACTGTATGGCATAAGGGGCATTGCACTAAACTGGATTGAAAACTATCTGACCTGAAGACAACAGTTTGTGGAAGGGAATGGATATATTTCCAGATTTAGGAGTACTACAAGGCTCAATTTTGGGACACAAATTATTTAATTTGTACATAAATGACATATTTAAAACATCTGATATAGTAAAAATGATTTTATTTACAGATGACACCAATATATTTTATTCTAATGACAATTATAATCAACTTATTACAACTATGAATATGGAGTTAAGTAAAATCAAATTATGGATGGATTGTAATAAGTTATCCCTAAATTTAAGCAAGACAAAGGCTATATTTTTTGGTAATTATAAAATAAATTCTGAAGTTTCAATTCATATTGATGGTGTTAAAATCAAGTGGGTGATAATAAATTTTTAGGTGTAATGATAAACGAAAAGCTAAGTTGGAAACCACACATCAGATACACACAATCTAAGGTCTCGAAAAGTATAGCGGTAATCAACAAAGTGAAATACAATCAAAAGGCTCTTTACATATTGTACTCCTCACTCATTCTTCCATATTTGACATATTGTATTGAGATTTGGGGCAACAATTACCAAACTTTACTTCTTCCCCATTTTAAATTGCAAAAACGTGCTGTGAGAATAATGCATAAGGTCGGTTACCTGGACCATACAAACGACTTATTATTCACAGCTTCAAAAGAAATTATAAAGAGTTTTTGCTTTTGTGGTATAAGGGTGACACTGGGTGAGCAAAAAAAAAAAAAAAAAAAAAGACCTTGGGTAAAGATAAGGTAAGGTAATGATATTAAGTACACATAGTCTGTAATTTATTTTGCTATATGTAAATATTTGTAAAGTTTTGTGATCAATGTGCATAAGCAACCACATAATTTAAACTATGTAACGAACAGGGGTGGGTTAATACAAGTTTTTCTTCTTCTCACTTCTTTTCGAGAAATGTGCTTTTCTGTTGTTTACAATGTATATCTATAATATGTATATGATTATTGTTTCTCTCTTGGCACAAACTCGAAATAAATACGAATCAATCAAAAAAGAACGGAATATCTCAATAAATGAATGATAGACAAATTTAATGCCATGCTGTGGAACATCCCATGCAAAGCACAGCACAAAGGCAAGCACAAATGCATCACATGATCAAAATATATTCAGTTGAATTAGCAATACTCACAATACAATATAAATTGCACAAATATTTGTTTCATGACCTAATATTCCTAGTCTACTGGAGACCTCCTGCAATTTCTGGTGCCCTCCAAGTTGGAAAGTGGTCTTTGTTAGTCTTGGGCTATTACCAGTGACGAGCTTCTCTGTGCTGTCCTTATGTGATTCTTAAGCCTAGTTGCATCACACGTGTTGTTAATTTAATTACAACAAAGCAAATTAAAAGATGCAAAGTAAATGTATGTGCATTTCACAAACCCCTCCACAGAGCCACAACCTTGAGTCTTATCACAGGGTAGAGCTGATAAACGTCTCAGGAGTATTTTTAGTAACTCATTTTAGTTTGTCTGAAATTAATTTTTCTCTGCAGCATGGCAAGAGGTGGAACAAAAACTTGAAATCGGTGCAGACGTGACAGACAGCAAAGGCCCTGTCCAGTATGCCGAGAAGACCCCAAGTGCTGCAATGAAGAGTGAGTCAACATCACAAAAACACACACTCAACTCGGGCTCCTAAAAGGTAGTCACAATGTTACCCCAATTACCCCAGTACCATGAATTCTTCCTAGACGTTTTTGAGGTAATCCCCTCATCTAGGACAGTTCTCATCTACCACCTAAATCAGTATAAATTCTGGCTCTTCAGACCAGTACTTTCAGCCAAATAGTGGCTTCCAGATGCCAGCTGAAATGTCTTGATTTTTGAATACCTTTTGAAACCTTTTCTAGCATGGACCACTCCTCGATGATTGAGGGCCTACATCAACTAGGTTTAACTACTAGGGGAAGCTTTTATCAACATTTGATATCACAATTGGTTGTCACAATACAAATTTTTGTATTGTGACAAATCATACAACTGAGTTTTTTGCGATTAGTTAATGTTTCCCATGTTCACTAAATGTTTCACTAAAGGCACGGCACAGGCTAACCAGCTTTATGATAACTAATGCCAGTGATGCATTTTTGGTACAAAATGCATAAACAAACATATTTAAAACTGACTGACTGATTTTGTTGTGGTTTATACAGTTTCAGAAATATAATGTTAAAAAAAAAATCAACTATTATTGATTACCACATGGCTGATTCACCCACAGTAAGATTTTGAATTTTTAATAAAATTTAAAAATTTTCCAAATTGGGAAAAATTAAAGGAAATTTTACTTAAAACAGGTGAACAATGTGTTTGTTTATGCAGATTTTATTGCACTGTGAAAGATAAAGTACTCATTGTTTGTTGCCTGTTGAACCTTGGTTTACAAATCAGATGTGTTTATTGTCAAATTCAATAGTTAAATAAAGTTGAATGAATGATTATCAGGCATGGCTGTATCTGGAAGGCAACTGTTGTAAAAGTTTAATCTTATCTTTCATTAAACAATGCTGGTTCATACCTGTCTGAACTAGTCTAGAAAGTCATGCCAGGCTCAGTTCATTCAAGGATAAACGTACCGAGTTTTATTCCTGACAGCCACCTCAGAAAATTATCTGGATTATTGCAACTTTACCCAGGTCTTATCGGTAAGACTCAAATAAGAATAACGTGTGCAACCTCCTGTCAAGCTATTTGAAGGCTTTTTAAACTAATTTATAACTTATGTCTTGCAATTAGGGACAGGCCATCTTTTTTTCCTAATCCCAATAAATATATAGATAATATCATTGCAATGCATCAGACGTGCTAAAATATAGAGGTTCCAGTATTGCACATAAGTGTAAAGTAAATGGTGTAAGGCCTTGTTCAAGATTATACGGCAAGCTTCAATTAGATAGTCCATTATGAAAACTCAAAACTAAATGGCAAAATGAACTGCAACTTTGATATTGTCTTGTTGTAATTGCTGTTGTTGTCTCTGCAGATTTCGTGCCCATTGACTTGGAGGAGTGGTGGGCCCAGCGCTTCTTAGCTAACATTGCTAACCTATCCTGAGTGCACACGAGCCCTGTGCAGCAACGGTGGTCCCTCCCGAGCTAAAGCTACAGCGGGTGGTCTTCATCACAGACAGCGTCTATGGATGAATGTAGGAGCCTAATGTAGTGAAGATACAGAGAAGACAGGGCCAGCAGCACATACTGCCTCTCCACTGAACTGATCTGAAGTGCTGCCATGCATTACTCTCACTTGAATGATGTACTAACATGCCTCCTGTTTCAGCTGTATGCATTTCTTTGGTGATCTTTAGATAAATACTTTGAAAAGCAAAAAAGTAAAAGTGTTTTTCAAGATTTTGTCTGAATCTTTCTTTTACATCATATACTTACATATACAAGGTGTATACAACATGCTTATCTTTAAGATTTTTTTGAAAGGTCAAAATTGAAACATTTATTTTACAGCCATGTATAAAATGTATCTGTATAAATATAAAACACATTCTTAATTACAACATTTAAAAAATATTTTGCTAACATGAGTGTAAAAATGTCCAAGTTAATAAAAAGTCAAAGGGCAGCTAAAGTGGCTTTTTTCCGTCTCACTCTGCCCTCTCCTGCTGCCTTAGTCTTTTTGACCCTCCTCCGGCTGGGGGCAGACTGGCCCGGTTTGGCTGTGGTGAAGGTGATGCACTGAGAGTCCAGGTAGTCTGCCAGTTTAGTGACACTGAGGCGAATCCCTGCAGCCTTCAGCTGCTGCTGAAGCTGAGACAGGACCAGGGGCTTGTACTGCAAGATCTGGTCATAGAGCGAAGAATCTGACAAAATGAATGTGCGGACCTCCTGGAGCCGGCTCTGCAGATGAGAGGCAGACTGAGAGGCGGAGATGCCCCCGTCACTGTCCGAGTCCCCATCAGACAACTGCACAACCTCTGGGTTTGACCTGTACAGAGTACATGCTAGGACTGAATATATAAGGCACTGAATAACTGTTGTATTTACAATTGTGCAGTGTAGGGTAGTAAAATAATATCTGCAATAGGTTGAAAATAAAAGGTCTAGTTAATTACATTACATTACAGTGCAGAGAATGACAAATGAAAGTCTACTATATTTTTTTTAAAATAAAGTATACACATGTACCTGTCTGATTCTGCGGTGGAGGAGGTAGTGGAGCCCTGAGAAGCAAACAGGGGCTCATCGTCCTGGGGCGCTTTAATGGGCGAGATGGTGGTCATTGTTGTTTTGGGCTGTTTGAAATTGGCCATGGCACAGGAGGCCTGTCTGACAGCTGCTGAGACTGGGGCTTTGGCTAGAGCTGTTTGTCCAGCAGAGGGCGCCTCATCCTCAGAATCAGAACTGACCAGCTGGTGGGTGTACTGGTGGATTTCCTTTAGTTTTAAAACCATTTGGCGTTTTGGTAAAGGCCGAACTCCAAACCTAAAAACATTCACAAAAAGCATAAGGCATTTGCATGAGACAGATGGTGGAAACAGAGCAGGGCCAGACCGACTAAACTGACAGAGGCTGTGGAGGAGGTGCTTAGATTGTCTCAATGATTAAAAGGCTGTTTCTTTAATGTGAATAGCTACTTACTTGTTCAGTTTGTTCTTGAGCTCTGGTGTGTCCATGTCTGAGTAATGTGGCATTGGAGTAATAGGGACCAGCGCCTGCCGCTTTTTGAAGTTAGATACTAAACAAACACAACAGAATAATGAACTTATAACCATGACAGGTTAATGTTGTATTTCCAAATGATAAATATGTGAGCAACATTAGCACTTACCTGGAGTCTTGTATTGCACTGGAAGTTTCAATCTCTCAGACAGAGGTGGGGCTATGTCCTTCTCTTCATCTTCCTCCTCCCAACCGTCCCAGATTTTAGAGTCCATGAGACTGTTGTTGATGTCCTGAGGTGGTTCAATTTCAGGTGGTGAAATTGTAGTAGGTGTTTTTGTTGACATCAGTGTCCCTGCATTACACTGATTATCAGGGGCCACAGATGTGGCTGAGGTGACTGAATTGATATTCTTCAGGCTGTCCTGCTGCTGCACAGACCCTTCGCTGATGTCAAGTTTGAGGCTAAAACAGGGATTTTCAGCACATGCATCCAGACCCCACGAGTCATTGAAAGCCATTGGAGGCTCATCCAAAAAGCTTTGCCGTAAACTGGATTCACCATCTTCAGCCTCAAAACAATCTTGATCATTTTTTGCCAAACTTGTGTTCTCATCTTCCACTCTGTTGATTGTATTACAGTCTTCTGATGATCTGCTTTTATTGCTAGACTTACTGTTTATCGTGCAGTGTGAAGAGGACTGTTCCGACAAAGGAGATAGGTGAAAGCTCTGCACCTCTGTTTTCTCTGGACTAGGTGAGGTCCTTACTGTAGTATTTTGGGTTGAAACCACATTTTCCGCACTGAACGGTGAAACTGGTGGTAGCTTGAATGTTTCGGTCTGTACAGGTGTGCTACTATAGGCCGGGATGGTGAGGAGCGTGTCCTGTTTGGAAAAATTGAGATGCGCGCAAAAGTGGTTTCCATGGTGGGAATACCTGGAAGGACTTTGAGGCACAGCAAAACTGGAAGAGTCCAACTTTTTGTTGTTCATCAAATCTAAACAGCTTTTTCTGTCCCTTGTCTCAGAATTAGAAATTGAGCTTTTGGACACTGATTCTTCGTGTTTTGGGAAAAGTTGAATCCTACAAATGCTGCTTTTGGTTTGAGAAGAACTGGTGCGGACACTCCTTTCAGGCTGGACTGGTGTTGAGGGGATAAGCCAGGATAACTCTGCAGAACAATCTACCACGCTTACCTCACCATTGGGAAGCTGGCAGTCCATTTTGTCTGTGTTAAGATCCTTTGAATTAGGTGTATTCTGGTCTTTAATACTGGTGAAGCTATTTACGTGTTGTGGTGAAGGGCTGTTTGAACTCTGAGTAAGATCTATGTTCATGTCATCACTGGAGTCAGACAAAACAACTAATTCTGGTTCTTTGCTTTTGAGACATTTTTCAGAGGGTAATAGCTTAAAAATGGCTGAGGCATCTTTGTTTTTTACGATTTCATTTTTCTTCAAAATCACATCAACTCCTTCGCCCCCCTCCAAAAACTCCAGGGATAAAGCTGGGGACAAGCTAGGAGACACACCTGGGATAGGCATGTTTTCGGCATTAGGTGGAGGGCTTGGGGACAGCTTGTCAATCACACTTACTGAGGACTGAAGCAATGTTCTGGCTGACATTTCAGATGGCAGAAAATGAGCAGACAGAGGAACCTGCATCCGAGACTTATGTTCAGGTAAAGTGGAGAGCTCTTTCTTCTCAAACTCACCACAGGATTCGGAGAAAAGACAGTTGTAGGTGCGATCTAAACTGGTATTAACATGCTCACTGTTTTCTTTTGTGACTTCTGTTTGGTTGGACTTTGGTTGGACTTCAGTCACTTTTTCCTCCTTCACACTGTCCCTTTCCTCTTCCCTCTTTTTCTGAGTGGCAGCAAACTCATATATTTCTACCAGTTCATCTTCGTTCACTCGTTCCTCTTGGATTTCTCTGTCACTAGGCTGGTTGTCCATCTCTTTACTGTTATCAAAAGTATTATGGTCTGTCCCGTTATCTTCGTTGTCCTCTTCAATCCACATGGAGCGCAGTAGCTCAATAAAAGCCTCATCTGTTTGAGTGTCCGGGCTCTCACTGTTCTCGCTCTGAAACACTGCCTGTTCTTGAAGCTGGCAAAACTCAACAAGATCTTTCAAGTCAAACCTGGAAATAGAGGTGAAAAGGTAAATTACCAAAAGCAACAGCACAGCACTATCCACACAAACAAGCATTTCCTTTTACTTTGGAGTAGGTGGCAGCAGAGTGATTTTTTTAATGTTATGATTACTGTGACAATAATCATTCACAGTTATTGACACCATGACCAAACAATAGTGAAATCCTTAATTTAGTTTGTCTAATAGCTCACCATTCCTAAAGTATGTGACCAGCTCAATGAAATCAAACTTTCTGAATGATAAAATCACAGAAGCAGCCAGATGTTAAATATATACACTGTATATATTTTTAAAAACTTTTGGTAGTGTAGATTGAGTAGAATACTACTACTACTACTACTACTACTACTACTACTACTACTACTACTACTAATAATAATAATAATAATAATAATAATAAATTATTATTTTGTTTCTACCAATAATAATAATAATGTTTATCAATTAACAAAATAACCTTAAGAATAATTTTGGAGTTTTTGTCTTTTGCCACTTGCTATTGTTATGGCTTTCCTGAATTTCATTTATCTAAACTGCCAGATTATTAACGATCAGATAAGTAAACTAATAAACAATACCCTTTAATTAAATAGCAAAAGTGAGACCTGGATGCCAGCTCTAGGACATAAGGACGTAGTGATGAGGGAAAGGAGCAGTGGGCAGTGTAAAGGAACTGCAGGAAAGCAAACACCGCCTGTCCTGGGATGTCATTCAACAGCACCCTCTGAGCAGCAGGCACGCCTTCCTCCTGCACCTCAAAACCACTCTCGTGGATCTGGAAAGAGAACTCATTGATTATCATTATCCAGCAATTATAGAACTAAATAATAAGGATATAGAGGGAAATGTTTATTTTTACATTATGAGGATATCAAATAGAGAAGTATCAATTGTTTACCATCTCGGCCAGCAGGGGGCAGCGAATATACACCATAAAAGAATGAGCAAAGTAGACTTCGCCACTGTCCACTTGTAGCTGCACATCACTGAGCTGAGGATTGTTCACCATGGTGCCCAAGTCTAAAGCGAGTTTAGACATGAGAAGCTAAAATGAAAAAGCACAACAAAAATATGAGAAAAGACTTTTACAAAAACAAATATGCCTTTTTTTAGCTAGTCTTCGTACAGATTGCCATCTTCCCTCCTTTTCTTCTTGTTTCCACACAGTGCTCATCGGTCCTTTATGATTATTGTCCAGTGTTTCAGGTAAGAATCCGCTCACACCATCATTATTCTGCTCCTCCTCCACCACAACAAATCCACTTGAATGTAAGTTTAAGGTGTGACTTGTGCTGGTTTGCTGGTCTGAGGGAACACACATTTTTATTAAAATACTGGCTAGCAGCATGGTCCAGAAACCAGAAATTGGGAAAAGTGTAATCAAAAAATGAAAGTGATGACAGTGCTTGAAATCCATGCAAGTAGAAATCTTGTAAATACTTCTCTCAATCCAATAACTGCTTTTACATTTATGCAAAAATAAATTATATAAATATCACTACTGACAAACAAAATATCAGTAAGTGAATAGAATATTGACAAATTGTAATGATACAGTTACAAAGGTGGTCTAAAAAGAATCAAGATGCATTTTAATTTTTGATTACCTTTTGTGAAGTCCGTGGTAGAGAAGCCATACTGTGTCAGTGTCATCCCATCTTCAGCCAACTCCATGAGGTCTCGAAGGGCCTGGCTGCACCCGGGCAGCTGCCCTGTGCCTGGGGTGGACACAGCAGGAGAAGAGTGCCCTGTCTGAGAGGCAGAGGGTAGGGTGGAGGCTATATGAGTCTTTATTTTCAGATGCTGCACTGGAGTGTCTGTCTTCTCCCCACTTGTAAATGATGGCACAATAGTCTAGAATAGACAAAAAATAAAACAATGAAAATATCTAAATATTACATATTACAATATTTTACTCACTGTTACTGATTCCTGGGGTACAATGAAGTCTCTGAGGTCAGGAGCATAAAAATCAGTTAGGCAAAAAACTGAGAGCAATGCACTTTTCTGCCAAAGGGGGGCGGCACCACCCCAGCCAGGCAAAGTGGATGTGCAGCGGGTAGGAGTCGGAGGAGAGGGGGTACGATTGCAGAGCAAGAGAGCAGAGACGCGTGCCTGTATCCTGGACAGAGCTGCCCCCGGGTCCTGAACCACAAGCAGCGGAGGGGGCCGAGGGATTCCACCTTTTTTCTTTTTGCTACGTCCTTTACCTACAGAGAGAAATATTCAGGTTCAAGTTCAAGGTTTATTGTCAATTCTTCATACAAAGATTATACAAAGAATCCAAATTATGTTTCTCACTATCCCATGCGTAATAAATAAATAATAAATGGTAAATAGTGCAAAAGTGCAGGCATATAGTGCAAGGCAAAAGACAGTCTTTTTGGGGGGGAGTCAAGGGGGGTCTGAGTCCAAGTGTTCTTTGAGGAGTTCTGTTCTTGGGGAGATGGCAGCCTGGTGGGTAGAGAGGGGAGAGAGTTCAGCATCCTAACAGCCTGGTGGATGAAGCTGTTAGTGAGTCTGGTGGTGCGGGAACGGAGGCTCCTGTACCTCATCCCAAAGGGCAGGAGGCTGAACAGATTGTGTGTGGGGTGGCTTGCATCACTCAGAACTGTGATCTCTTTGCGGGTGAGGCGAGTGGGGTATATGTCTTGCAGGGAGGGCAGTGGTGCACCAATGATCTTCCTGGCTGTGTTCACTATGCACTGCAGGTCTCTTCTGTTGTGGTCAGCTTCCACCCCACACAGTGATGCAGCTGGAAAGGATGCGCTCAGTGGTTTCTCTGGTGGTCATGATGGGTGGTGAGGCACTTGCTCGCTTGAGTTTTCGCAAAAAGTAGAGGTGCTGCTGGGCTTTCTTCACCAGTGATGCAGTGTTGGTGGTCCAGGAGCGGGCTTCACTGATGTGCAACCCAGAAATTTTGTGCTGCTCACTCTCTCCATAGCAGCACCATCGATTGTTGTCAACTTCCAGACAGGCCACACCCAACCCCCGCGTGTTGTGTAGTCATGTGTCAGCAGGGTGAAGAGCAGAGGACTGAGCACACAACCTTGGGGAGCCCCTATGCTCAGAGTGATGGTGCTTGAGGTATTGTTGCCAACATGTACTGCTTGTGGTCTCTGGCTGAGGAAGTCTAGGAGCCAGTTGCAGAGGGAGATGCGGAGACCCAGCTTGTCGAGTTTGCAGACGAGTTGACGGTATTATGGTGTTGAATGCTGAACTGAAGTCTATGAACAGCATTCTCACATATGAGTCTTTACTGTCCAGATGGGTGAAGGCTGGGTGGAGGGCAGAGCAGATCGCATCCTCTGTGGCACGTTTGGCTTGGTATGCGAACTAGAAGGAGCCCAGGGTGGGGGCAGGATGGATTTGATGTGAGACATGACTAGCCGTTCAAAGCACTTCATGATGATGGGCGTCAGTGCCACAGGGCGGTAGTTGTTGAAGTTCAAAGTCAAATAGAGTGCATAGACAAAAAATATCTACAGTATTTAGAGATTATGTAAGGAAAAAACACTGTTATCTTCAGTTCATAAATTAATAAATTAAATGGTATAAAAATCTGAACACTAATAATATATAGATTTTTTTTAAAGAAGTTAAAACTTTCTATTCAATTTCAACCAATCAAATAATAGATAAGATACCAGCATTTGGTATCCACTTCAGAGGTGGATTCTTGAACGTGCTGGAAGCAGTTGTCTCTATAAGGCTCTGGCTCTCAGCTTGTGATTCCTTTTGCTTCTCTCGCTCTTGCTCCAGCAGTGATGAGGACAAGGCCATGGCCATCATCGTGTCTTCATCCAGATCTTCACCTTTCTTCCTGGGCTTCTTACTTGCTAGCATGTTTGCCTTGGATCCTTTTCGTTTTTGGCCTGTAGTCTGTTTACTGTAAATGAAACACAATGGAGGTTTATTTAAGTTAACATACACATATATTAATGTATTTGCAGGACCTTCAGGAGTGGCAGTGGCACATACTTTGTGGTTGTGTTGCTTTGGTTTTCCTCAGCCTGTCTCTGCAGAGCCTGCATGAGCACTGCAGGGGGGATGCCCATATCTGATGAGCAACGCTTCAAATGGGATGCCCGACTTTTTTGTGACTTGAACCTTTTTCCACAAATGGGACATTCCATGACTCCAGGGGGTGGTGGAGATGCTGTATGGTCCTCTCTTTCATCTAAACATCTGTAAAACAAAATTAATGTATACTTTAGTAATGATGCTGGCGCATCCTGTCAGGAGCAGTGAGCTGCCTCAAGGACCCATCTCCAGATCTTGAGTTAGGCTTGGTCAGGACCATCTTTGCTGAAACATTTTACCCATTGTGCATGTTTTGGATTGATAATTACATAATACTATCAAACATATATAGTGTTTTTTGGACACTCAAAGACACTTGACAAACATGAAACCCACCCAGGCACGGGAAGAACGTGCAAAAACAGATATGAAAGCCTCTTTTCAAATGTTATTCTAACCACTGAGCCACTGCCATCCCAAAAGGCATGTCACAATTCTTCATTAACTTATAGTTACAATTTATGAGAGATGAATTATATTTTAGACTCAGTATTTATTGTATGTACCTCTCATTTGCACTAATGGGGAACATTTGACCTTTTTTTTTTTTTTTACCAAAGTATATTTATTGAACTAAATGTTTTCTGTGATAAATTTAGAAAAGGTGTTTGCTGGAACTATACTGCATTATTGACACCTAATATTATCTTTTATCACGATAATTTCTTGAGGAATATATTGAACTTCAAAATATGTTACTGTGAGTTGTGTCCTTAGCCTATACACCAATCACCAACTCAGTGATAGGTGCAAAGCAAATGAAGAATGCAATGTTAACTGTGTCTTCTCTTCTGAGAGCCAGAAAAGAGCTACATCACACATATTATTATTATTCATGTAGCAAAAGTAACCCCTTTCCAATAACAGAATTCTATACCTGTTAATGTGTTGTGTGCGTCCCTCAGGTGTCATGTGTGAAAGGTCCTTGTTGCAGAGTTGACAAAAGAACAGCCCCTCATCCTCTAGGTGCATGGGGCGGGTCTCTCTGTCCAGCTCTTCCTGTAGACGCATCGCCAAAGCTTCATCACTGTCTTCAGGTTCAAGGAGGGCTACGCTCTGAGACTCTACTTGACCTTAGTACACATCCACAAAAAGCATTCCGTCAAAGAATAGAGCTCTATTCATCTATACTATACGTAGATAAACAAAGTCAAATTAAATACCTTGCTGAATTTGGCTGTGCCTCTCCTGATCTATGGGTTGACTCTTGTCTCCTAACACCAGCCTTTGTGGACTTGATCTTTTGAATTTCTGCATCTTGCGGACCACCTGATCTTTAGCACTTACCCCAGAATGTCCCGGGGCAGACCGTGTACAGACATTCTGTGTTCCACCGACAGCCGAAGAACCTTGAGGCTCAGTGTTATCATCTTTCTTGAGTTTCTTTTTTCTCTTTTCTCCTCCTCCAGACGTCTGGCTGTTAAGCGGCTGCTTGGGCTCTTGCTGATCCACTGTTTTTTTGCGGTTCCTTTTGAGGAGCTTGGAGCAAAGTGCTACAAAATCCTGATCCGAGTCATCCATATTACTATGTTATTTTTTCACATGCCTATACGTTGTCGAAAGATGGTCTTAGGTACCCTTTAAACAGTTAGCCATGCTAACACTCACCCAGTTATTTGTTTAGCCAACTTGTTTTGAAAACATAACCTGACGTTATTGTGCTACTCAACTGTTGCATAAAACATAAATTTGATCTGACCGCTTAGGACTATAAAACCTGCAATTAAAAGACCAGTAGGTTTTTGTTTTCATTTTAAAAGAATCACGTTCAACTAAACCGCTCCATGTTGTTGTTCCGGTCACGTGGATACATAGCTATTTCTTCCGGTCACATGACTTTATCCTGACTGTTTACACAACGAGTTTGAACATTCTACTACGCATTTCCTTACATCTTTCTAATACTACCCAAATAACACTTAAATACTGCCCTGG
The DNA here is from genome assembly GCA_029959045.1 of Taenioides sp. WSHXM2023. Lineage (NCBI taxonomy): Eukaryota > Metazoa > Chordata > Actinopteri > Gobiiformes > Gobiidae > Taenioides > Taenioides sp. WSHXM2023. Next base: position 16,566,416 of record CM057090.1, read on the forward strand.
GGTTGAGGAGCCTACTCGCTTTCCTAGATATTCCAAATTTCGCACACCTTGACATACATGTACGAGTTGTGTGCGCATTACCGCTACTACCCCTAGACAGAAACGTACGGTAACATCTAATACAAACCAAATGTTCATACCCAACTTTCTTGTTGTTGAATGGAGTTTGGTCAAATTAATTCAACATTACTAATATAACGGTCTTATAAATTTACTTACCAATCTGCCCAATTATAAAATAATGCATTATTAAATCAAAATGAATGTTAACTTACAATGTGCGTGCAAATACATGGCTTTAATCCAACTTGTAGGATCCAAAGAAACAGTACCGAGTTGCAACAAATGGAAAACAAAACCAAAAGGATGGGCAATGTCTCATTATTATTCACTCAACAGAGTACTGGCGTTCTTCTGTTGCACACAGTTTATTTAACAATATGGTATATAAGTAAGAAATGAGTCTTTTACCAGTTTGTACAGCGATTTCATTCTCTCTTCCTTATATTTATAGTATTTTAATAACTTGATTTACAATAGGAGAAAAAGGTAATCCCCAAATTCAAGTTTTTGTGTGAGGGGAATGACTGTTGACATTTTGTTTTCCTCATGATGAATCTCAAATGTGCCCTTCATCTCTATACATGTGTAAAATTTAGAAGATGTGGGTCATTTAAGATGTAATATATAGACAACCAGCAATCATTCCTCCTCAGATCAGGGGGCTAGTCTTTTTCTCACACTCTCTTTACACTTTACAACATCTGTATGACAAGAAAGTATGACAAACGTTTTTACACCCGCAAAGACAGATTTTTTTTTTTTTTTTCTTCAAATAACAGGCCACTGAGACGGCAGTCCTTGTTTTCTGAAACCAATTTTTGAGACTGAGGGTTTGTGTCAGGGTCTTCATGTGCACCTGCGTGCATGCTTGTGTATTCACAACCTGCAGCAGTCCGTTTCCTATATAATTACAACAGAGTGCTCTTCATACACAAAAGAGAAAGGGAGCGGTTTGTCCCTGAACGCCTCATTTGGACTAATGGGTACAACACTAGATAACAACAAACAAAACCCTGGCCCAACTCCGTGACAAAACAAATATTTTACAGTTGCAACACAAAATGCTTTAAGGTCTTTCTCCAAAGGTACAAAATAAAAGATATGAATATAATAATGCAATTGTACATTTTCTTTAATAAAAGAAACAAGAAGGCATGGAACCATACCAAAAACAAACCAAAAATAAGTTGAATATTGAACACATTTGGTCTCAACCAAAAATATATTCTTTATGATTTATTTTTATTTAAGAAGCAACTTGCAAATCCCTCAACATTTTAAGGAAGAAAACCCCAAAGAACAGGGTATAGGAAACAATTATATCCCCAAGAAGTGTTTAATTATTTTTTGACCAAATTGTCTTTATACAGAGGAAACTTTATACATGTCAGTACAAAAACGTTCTCTGTCTTAGAAAGAACAAACAAAGCCCTCTAACAAGTTGGGAATCCAGAAAAACAGGATGGGAGGTCGGTCCAAAGGAGGGATATTGTTCATTAAGTTCCCAGCACAGATGCTACAATCCCTCAACAAACTTCTCTAGAGTGTCCCCTGTAGCATCTCCCACCATCCCCAATTCACTGTTCAATCCTCCTCTGTTCGGTGTGTTTAGCTGTGGTAGCATGGCGCTCTGTTCTGGAGTCCCCAAATGTCCCTGCTCCATAGATGCAGACAGAGGGCCCCCTAAGCCAGGGTGCGGTGAGCCAGTGTGAGGCGGAGGCGGGTGCTGTGGAGAGGGCTGGGGCTGCACCTGTGGGGAGGGACTGGAATGTGGCGGGAGCTGTGGCTGTTGGGGCGGCTGTGAGGGTGGGCAGGGCGATTGGACTGGGGCAGGGGACCGCACCTGGTTGCTAAGAGCATTGGTAAGTGCAGGCTGTCCGGGAAGGTGAGGGCCGCCCTGTGCCTGTCCTGCCAACAGGTGAGTTTGCGGGCTCATGGGGCTGGGCTGAGCGGGAGAGCCCATCTGCTGTTTGAGCACAGCCTGCTGCTGTGAGGGGAGCTGCTGCTGCTGGAGCATTCGTTGGTGCAGTAAATTCTGAGTGGAGTCCATAGCCATACCAGGCTGGCCCATTTGGTTCATTGGTGACATTTGGCTCATAGGTCCTCCTGGTGCTCCCCCCCCAGGCTGCATGGTGATCTGCTGTTGCTGCTGCTGCTGCTGCATGCGGAGCTGGGAGTAGGTGGCAGTGGAGCCGGGAGCCTGAGTGGGGAACTGGGTGTGGCCTTGGGGCATCACACCCTGCTGCTGCTGCTGCTGCTGTTGTTGTTGTTGTTGTCTGAGCAGCTGCCTCCGGTACATCTCCTGGAGCTGAGGGTTGTTGCTGTGTGCTGCATTCATGAGCTGGCCTTGTGGTCCCAGAGCTGCCATACCCTGAGCAGTAGGCTGCTGAGGGGGCATACCCGGCCTCTGAACAGCTCCCCCTTGCATTGTCATGGCTTGCATCCCTCCCATCTGTTGTTGTTGTTGTTGTTGTTGTTGCTGCTGCTGCTGCTGCTGCTGCTGCGGCTGGCCTGTCTGCTGCTGGGGTTGGTTGGCATGGTACTTTGCTGTCCGCTGCTTAATGAAGGCAGCCATGAGCTGAGGGTTCGACTTAAGGATGTTAAGAACCTGCTGCTGTTGCTGTGGGGAGCTGGGAGACTTCAGAGTCCGGAGCAGATCCTGTAGAGCATTGGGTGGTATTGCCCCGGGCCTTTGAGGTGCCTGTGGCCGGGCTCCAGGCTGTTGGGGGATTATCATCCTCTGCCCTGGTTGAGGTTGCTGTCCAGGGGGCATCATGGGCCGCTGCATGGCCATGGTTTGTTGTGGATTTTGTCCTGGGACTAGACCTGGCTGCTGGGGCTGAGAGGTCTGCATAGGGCCTGTTGCCCCAGGCCACTGCCCTGGAGCCATGTTGGGCTGCATGACCTGTGGGGGTCCTCGAGGCCCAGGGACCATCTGCATGGGGGGCTGCATTGGGCCAGTCATGCGTTGTTGGGGAGGCGGGTTCATGGGCAGCCCGTTGATATTGACCCTGTAGTTCTGTTGGTTCTGCTGGGCCTGTGCAATGATCTCTATGTGTCGTGCCATTTTGACAGCAGCCAGTGGCGGCTGCTGGGCTATCTGCTGCTGTGGCTGAGGGGGCTGGGGCAGAGGGGACTGCTGCTGGTGCAGAGGAGAGGCCTGAGGGCCAGGTTTCCCTTGAGACACCTGAGACTGAGGCTGTCCATTGCGTGGGGCATTAGGATACGAGGGGGACATTACACCCACAGAGTTAGGTGTTTGCGGCTGATTGGACGGGGGCTGCTGTGGAGTTTGAGGAGTAGTGGGCTGTGCATGGCCAGTGGGGGTATTGGGAGCAGCAGATGCAGGTGGAGAAGGTAGTGGCATGGTCCTGCCCTGCATGGTGGCCATTCTTCTCCTCATCATCTGGGCCTGTTGTAGCCTATGCTGCAGCTGCTGCTGGCGAAGCTTGTGTTTGATATTCAAGCAAAAAGGGACAGGACACTTGTTCTCCTGACAGTGCTTGGCATGGTAACAGCACAGAGCAATGAGCTGTTTGCAAACAGGGCAGCCCCCATTGGTTTTGCGTTTGCACCCTTTGGTGTGCTGGACCACACGCTTCATCTTCTGGCAGGAAGGAAGTGAGCAGTTGGCATTGCGACACTGACAGGCGTGGACCAAGGACTGGATGCAGCGCTGGATGCTCAGGCGCCGGCTCTCCTGGGGGCTCTTGGAGGGCTCCCCACTCTGACTGTTGTTGTCGTCGTCCAGACCAAGACCCCACTTGACCATCTGATGCTCGTGGCCCTTTGAGTTGTAACAGTTGATGCACAAATCAAAGTCCTGAGAAAGAAAAATACAAGAATACAGTCATTTTGATGCAACAAAAATAGTGCATAATTCACAACAGAAACCAACAATACAGGCACTGTGCTTACCTCACAAACCGTGCAGTGCCAGCGAGTTTCCACATGATGTTTGCATTCATTACATGTGTACACAAAACGGTCCTGGCCCTGGTTATGCAGCTCAACAAGCATGCACATCGTGCTCCACTTGCACCTTCTGAGAGAGCTGAACTCCCAGTGTTTGTCTCTGGCTAAAGTGAGGAAGGCATCTCGCCCATCCATCAGGTCACAGGAAAGCAGGGGATCTGGGTCCACCAAAGGGGGCAGAGTGTTGATCATTGGAGCAGAGTGGAGGTGGATCACAAAGAACACCTGCCATGGTTTTAAGGAGATATATTTACTGTACATTAGAGAAACAAAATTAAAAGAAGTACGCCTTTCACCAAAAAGCAACACTGACCTCTTTGTGCTTCTCCATGGTTGCATATAGTTTCTGAGACAAATCGTTAGCTACGTTTGGCATCCCCGGTTTCTTCTTGTTTGCTCGGCTCACGCTACTCTTGTTTTTGTTGGTCTTTTTATTGTTCTTTTTCTTTGCGTTTTTGCTGTCCCCTGGAGTTCCCTGTGAGTGAATGTTTAGCAACTTCAGTAAAAGACAATACAGTATAGACAACAGGGTTTCTAAATCTTGTAGTCCATAATTTCATTGTATAGATGTCCACTTGGCTCACCATTGACTATGTAGTAGTTACAATTGTATTATCAGTTATACAATAAATACAAATTAATTAATTAATTACTTTCTCACCACAGTCAGAGACTGACCATGACATGTATCTCCACAATTCAGACCGAAATGGGAACAAAGAATGCGAACAACAGAAGTATCGACTAAATTTCCAGTAAAATAGACTTTCACTATTATTAATTGTAAAAATATTAACAGTAATAATAATAATAATAATACTTTAGTTTGAAACGGCTCTTTTACAGACGCTCAAAGTCGCTTTACAATGCCGCGCTTTGTTCATTCACTCCATACTTGAAGGTGGCAACTGAAGCCATAGCTGCCCTGGGGCAGAGTGACTGAAGCGAGGCAGCCATTGGCCCCTCAGACCATTAACAATACCTACACACACACACACACACACACACACACACACACACACACCCACACACACACACCCACCACTTGCCTAAGGACACAACAGTTTTTGCCACTGCTGCCCCACAGTAGCACCTGGTATTTCCAAGGGTCTCCCATCCAAGTACTAACCAGGCCCATTCCTGCTTAGCTTTTAAGAACTCACGTGATCAGAGGCTGTTTAATTTCCCTTAAACTGATAACATTTGATAATAATTGTACTTTCGTACACAGGAGTCAGGCAGCGTGATAAACATCCAGTAGTGAGTCTGAGCCCAAGTGTAGAGCAGGTCAGCAAACTCTACATGCAGTAAAATTTGAGACCAACTGTGCTGTAACTGACTGGCGTACCTCAGGAGTTTCAGAGGCTGCGGTGGTCTCCTCTTTTTTCCTCTCCTCCTCTTCCTGCTCCAGCTCCTTAATACTTTCCTCCAACACATTGGGCCAGAAGTCACCCTCAAAGTAAGGCAGCTCATTGGCGCTTGTTAAACGGTCCTCGGTTGCCTGTTTGAAGATGTCCTATACACCACACAATTATTATTCTATTGTTTTACTGTCGTTTTAACTTGTTGTTTTTATTGTTTTGTCCATTTGAACCTTACCTTGTAGTCATGTATGATCCTCTCTGCAAATGCCTTGTCTAACATTTTTCGATACCACTCCTGGAGCCTTTTGGGCTTGGGGATCTTCTGGTCAGGAGGGTGACAATGGAAGATATAGTCGTCTCCTTCGCTGGGTGGACAGGCCCAGATGTGCCCCTGAGCATAACTGTGAGGGTAAAGAGAAAACATTACATTTTTGGTTTGATAAATTGAAAATAAGGTATTCATTTGGAGCTAATATATACCCTAGTTTCTTGACATATTCTAAATAGCCAATAAGGATCTCATGGTAGACAGCTGTTCGTAAACCACGAGGTCTGAAGAAATGAATACTGTCAAGGTATGATATGTACACACGTCTGCAGGAAAGAGGAAACAAAACATTTAAATATTAACAGTAACTTACAACAATATGGCATACATGATCAATATAGTATCAAAGAACTGACCTAGTGTTTGGAAATGCACATTCAGAGCCATACTCCTGTACATGCATGCCAAAAAAGCACACATCAACACCATCAATTTCCTCAAAGGCGAAAAGTGCTTTGGTTCTGTAGGGAAAGGTTTCAGGCATTTCTCCTGTATCAACGAACCTGGTAAAATCAGAATAATCAGAAATTATGGTTAGGCAATTTTGTAAAATTTCTGTGTTTTACCTTTTATAGACGATTTAATTTAAAATTTGGCAAACCTAAATATATCCCCATGGGTCTTACCTTGATTTCATGCCTGGTTTGACTTCTACCATTTTGTCAGAGCTCGCCACCACTCGCACAAACACCTCTCCAGCCTCTGGGTAGTTCTGTCTTTTCAAGTATTTATTCACACGATCCTCTATGAAAGTTCCCAGTCGAGTGGACTGAAGCCCTGCAAGAAACATTGATAGAAACAAGCTGTAATCCTTTTATTTCAGACACTGAACCTTTTAGCAATGGGCACACGAAGATCTGAACCTACGTTTGGCAGTAAACTTGTTCTCCTTGCGGGCTTTTCCACTTTTCTTCGAACAGTTGTCACAGATAAATCTAAAACAAAAACTAGCATTTAGTATATTTTTTATTCCATCCTCCTTTTAGTTTAGTACAATGACTTACCCAGAAGGCCAGATGACCTCATAGTGTAAAACACATATCTGATGCATCTTCCGCCCACAGTCTTTACATTCAACAAACCTTTGACCAAAAATATACAATTAAGAATACATATAAATACTCATGAGTAGAGGTGGTTTGTTTATAAATATTATAATAATATAAGTCTTTATAGCTGAGGTAGCGGCAAAAAAAATGTTAGTTTCAGTTTATTTAATGTAAAAATGACATTTTTAAATTATAATTTTCCAACTGCTATCATTGTTTGGAAATTACACATAGAAATTTATCTTGACTATGGTTTCATCAGAAGGCACATGAGTGATTAGAGTTTAGAAACTGCAGAATAAGTAGAATCATAAAACAAGGACAGATCGAGAAAACTCAGCAGAACAAAAAGTTAACGTATTTGTACAGTGTTACTTACGGTTCAGGATCTAAAACATCATTCTTTTTTCTTTCAAACTGGTCTTTTGAAATCATTCTAAAATGAGGAAAGTTTTAGAATGGATTAATTGAAACATGTTGTATTTATTTTGTATTTGTTTAATACAAAGTTAACTAACTTGACTTCCATTTTCTTTTACTGTTTAACAGTTAACTTACGTCTGAGGCTGAGCAGGATCATCGCCCAATGTGACACTCTCTCCTTGGATTTCATTAAAGCACTTTTCACAGAAATGGTACCTGGTGTAAAATATTATCAAATTTGGAATTACAAACCTGGTTTTCAGTGTTCCAAAATGACAATACTTGCATTTACAAAGTTCGTACAGCAGGGGGCATAGAGGAACATGTTTAGAGCTGTCATTAACAAGTATTTGCAAGCGGCTTTCTATTGTAGGATATATAAATAAAGGTTAAGACAACAAATATGTTGATAACTTAAAATGATTACCCAAATTACATATTTTACAATATTGGAATTATTATAAGTTTCATTCCCCTGGAGCACAGAAAAGTAGTTGTAGACAACACACAGACACACATACCTGTTCTGGTAACTGTAGTATGTGCCCCCAGTCGGTATTGTGCAAAGCTGTTTCCCATAGCAACACAGTGTTTGAGGGGAGAACTCATACTGAAACACAGGTTCGATGACAAAACATTTATTTATCGAATACATTAAAAAAAAAAATGCATCTGAACTTAAAATGATCAAGCCATTAAATATAGGTCGTATTTATCTAATACCTACACCCATTTAGAGCTGCAAGACATACCGCATAGATTACATAAAAACTAATCTGATACATTCATTATGCTCTTTTCATGCATCTGGCTTAGATGATATTATTATCAAGCTCACCTTCCTGCCACAGCAATAGCCCAGGGCCTGCATCACCGGGTCAATCTCCGCCTCAAACACCTCAGCGAGTTTAGAGCAGTACTTGTAGACGCGGGACGTCTTGCGGTTGTAGAGCCAGGCATTATTAAACATCAACCAAACATCATCCACATACTGCCATGGCTCTTGGTATTGACCCGTGTCGAGCTTACGCTTTATTGTAGAGAGGTCTATAGGGTTCTTCACTATGTCAAAGTAATCCTAAGTGTGAATAAAAATTTCAAATTAAAACACTGCAAAGTAACACAGGTTAGACAAGCTGCGTTCATGGTTTTGATGACAACATACTGGGATGCCCAAAAGGAGAGGATCCACTGGCTGTCTGAAGGGCAAAGACTCTGGGTCCTGTCTGTACAAAGATTCCAATGTTGGCATCAGAGCCTGCCTCAACTCCTCTGGTTTAAAAACTGTAAACAGTAACAAAGAACAATTACTTTCTTTAAACCCTCTCTGGTAAACCCCCCCACAGAATGAAGTAAAGAACACAAACTTTTTCTCCGTGATTGAGAGGGCGAGGAGGACGTGGCGCTATTTGCTCCACTCTCTTCTTCATCTTTGGGTTCTGTCTTCATTTCCGGCTTTTTCTCTTCCACCTCCATCGCTTCCGGCTTCTCTTCAGTCTCCTCCTTCTTCACCAACATTGAACTAGCCTCATCTATTGTCTAAAAGCAGGAATTATTCATTTTTAATTGAAAATATTTGGACTTGTGATGTTGTGATGTAATGTTCCAAATAAATGAAAGACAAATGAAATATCATCATTATGATTAGCCAGGCTGACCTCCATCTTGGGCTCGGTTTTGCCTCCAGCAGCCTCAAACTCCTGTTGTTCATTATGTGTCTCAGTCTTCACCTCCTGAAGAGGCAGGTCGGCAGCGACATGGGGCGGGTGCAGATCAGCACTTGCAGCTGAAGCCGGGGTGGGCACCCTGTTGTCTAGACTGGCTCCTGGCTGGGACAGCTGAAACACAGCAAAGGGACAAGTGAACTGTGGAGGCAGAACAACAAAAACCTGTCCGTTTCAACAATAAGAGCTCTGCATGCAGGTGGGCACTAGACACAGATGAGGAGCTTCCATGTTTTATTGCTCCCTGAAGTATTCTGATGAACACTATTTTAAATACAGTTCTACACAGGTGTGATAGGGGATGGACAGTACATGGCAGGGATGGGAGTCTGCAGGGGAGCGGAGTATGAGGGCATGCGGAGGGTCTCAATCTCACCGGAGTGGTGGGGGGCGGAGCCTGGGGGGCCTGCGTCTGTGCTGCTGCAGGGTGCTCCGCCTGGGTTTGGGGCTGGGTGGGACAGGGTGTGGTGGCACCCTGTACCAGTGCAGGAGCGGGGAGGGTGGGGGTGGAGCTGCGGCTGGAGGGCTGGGGGAGCGACAGGTTAGTAGCTGCCCCAGCCGTAGAGGCAGCAGGTGGAGGCGTGGAGTGCAAAGGGGTTTGGGAAGAGGCTAGCTGAGAGCCCAGCGAAGGGCCAAGTGCATTCATGGGGAGGTTAGCACTCTGCTGCTGCTGGAGAGAAGGACATACACAAGGGACAGGCGACACACAAGACAGGCACACAGTCAAAAGTCAGACAACACCACACAGATTGAGATTAAGACAGTCCCACTTGATTGTGGTTACAAATTATTAGAACAATTAGTGCTTAGAGTGATCGGGAAATGAACTTGCTTGACCATAGTTTAAAAAAAAAAATGGCCAAAATGTGGGCTCACCTGGGTGACAGCAGCCTGTGCCTGGGGCTGGCCCATGCCAGGTCCCACAGTCACATTCATGGATCCTGGAGCAGCAACAGCAGCAGCTGGGGGGAACTGATTCTGAGGCAGAAACTGGCCCTGGTTTGTATTCTGCCCTACCATGTTTGCAGCCCCATGAGCGCCCATCATGCCCTGGGCCGGAGGCACTCGAGAGGGAGACATGCCTCTCTGTTAAGACAGATCTTGGGTTAACACATGGCCCATGGTGATGAAGGACACCAATCATCTGAATTGATGCTAATTTTAAACTTACAAGACAGCTATTCTAAGGATGCATACATCTCTGGATTTAAAATTTTTAGGGTTAGTGGCCTATATCATCTCTGTCCTTACCGGTGGAACGGTCATGTTCATTTGCTGTGGGTGATTCATTGGTGAGGCTGCCCGGGCTCCTATTGCTGCTTGGGGTATTTGAGCGTTTGGTAGTGCCATATGGTTAAACTGGTTAATTCCTGTGAACCACATACCAATATTTCACAATGGACAATAATTACAACTATGGTTTAAACAACAATTTTGAAAAATAACTAGTATCTTAATCATGTCTTACCTTGTGACACCTGCATGCGATTCATTCCCATCGGATTTGGCAAATTGGGCATTGCAACAGGGCCATCTAAAAGCAAAACAATTTTAAATGCTTTGGAGGGGCACAGATTTTAAAAGCTCCATCTTCAGCACTGACACTTACTCTGAGGTCTGACACCGAGGGCATTTGGCTGGGGAAGGCCAGGCTGCTGCGCCCCTCCTGCAGCCATAGGAGACTGGTTGATGATTTGCTTCAGTTGCCTAGAGCGCCTCTTTTCTTCCAATTCTTTTTGGATTTTATAAATTTTCTCGGCCAGAAAGTGATAATATTCATCCTAAGGGGGCAATACAAACAAATAAGTGAATTCTGAAAACAACAACAACAACAAAACAGCTATTTAAAAAGCCTACCCTGCTATTTGCTGTCTCGTACATGTCACCCTCTACTTTCCTTGCGTAGGCCACCAGGTTTTCCATTCGCCTGTCTTTCAGAGCTGCCGGGTCTGGTGTCGGAAATATGGCTTGTACTCTGTCAACACAAAGCAACACAAAATTGAATACTAAATGCACTTAAAACTTGGAAACACAATAACCAACCCCTGGAGCACTCACAGTTTGTGGACGAGGTGATTACGCAGGTCCTGAGTCACATGCTCATGCCAGGCCTTCCTGATGCCTGTGGTGGAGGGGGCTGCTGCGGGCAGGTTTCCCATAGATCCTACACCAGACCCATCCTGAAGCAGCTGACTGAAGAACACAAATAGGCAAATAGGATACAGTCAATCTTTTATATATTATCTATTGATATTTTACATTATGTTCATGTATGTGATCTATGTTGCATATCTTCTCCCACTAAAAAAATTAACTGGTTACTACTTACTTGTTAGTGTTGAGCGCATTAGGGAGAGTTTCTGTGTGCAGGTTAGTCTGTTCAGGAGTGGTCACACCCATTGCTGCAGCTCCAAGAGAAATCTGGTTACCTAACATGAATATAGAGAAGAAATTAGAATATTTCAACAGTAAATAAAATTAAGAGTGGGATGAGATATAGGGATAGAAATTTAAAAAAAAATGTCATGTTTATCATTACTGCTTTCAGTTGCCTAGACCAATTCTTCAATGCAAATTCCCACATGCTTCACTACTGAATATTACAATACAGATTATTTTACTAAACCTGAAATGTTACTCTGTTCTCTTCGTTTTTCAATAATTATTTATAAAATGTAGCACAAATGATCAAATATCAAATAAAATACTTCTAAATCTATTAGGTTTGATGCCCGAACCGTGTGCCATGGGTCTCATCTGCTGAAGCTGCTGTTGCTGAGCCTGTGCATTGGGGGCTGCCGTCTGTCCCGGACCATGGGCCTGCTGGACCTGTGCCTGCCCTGTCGTCTGACTGTTGTAGGTGAGTCCAAGTGCAGCGTAGGCTCTCTGCATGGAGCTGGGGTCAATGGGTGCTGAGGTATTGATGGTGGGAGCGCTGGGCTGACCTACTCCTACTGATGACATGGAATTTTGGAGGCCCGTGTTGGGTGAGCTCAGCATGGCTGCAGATAAGAGACCAGATATAAGATTGGAGTAGTGAGTGAGTGGAGTTGGAGGTCTGCATGGACATTACTAAGGTGGTATTTTTATTTACCATTACAGTTATTCTGCGGTGTTAAAGGGTCATCTACTTACGCTGTTGAGTTCTTTTGTCACTAGCGTTTTTCAGTGGGAGACACACAGGACAGTCATGCCGTGTACAGTTTTTCCAGTGAGAGATGATCTGTCTGGACGATGCACAATGGGCAACTGCAAAACAAAAAAGCAGAAGCGTGATAATATTTGAATATCGTTATTACTAAACAATCAATTAGAATAGTTTCCCCTTCCTAATTACTGCCATTAAAATGAAGTGTACCTTGGCAGGACTTGCCAGCCTGACAGTGGGTCATGTGGTTAAGGACGTTCTTCATGGTGCGACAGTGGGGCAGGGCGCAGGCCCTCACTTCCCCATTGGCCTGCTCTCTGCGCTGGCATTTGTGTGCATGGAGCAGCAGGACCAGCTGCTGCTGGATGAGCTTGCGTTTCTCCGGGTCAGCGGTGGGTCCAGCCGAAGGCACTGCCACTCCCCCGCCCCCAGCCAGAGGCAACATGGCCGCCTGCTGAGGCGGCTGCTGTAGCACAACAGAAAAGTTTGTTATAAAATGGGACAGCATGCATAGGTACAAGTTTGTTTGGTCATCAGGGTACCCCTGGAAAAATTTGTGAAATCAGGTGTCCAGTGCAATGTCTGGACTGATCTTATTGATAGTGGGTAAATGTTGTGATATCATTGACTGATATCAAGCCCATCTCATATTTGGGATCAATTCTGTCAAACACGGGACCAACATGAAATACAAATTATGCACTTCAGAAGACCTCAGCCTTGAACATGACCATATCTCTCCCTTCTATCATTCACCAACCTTTACACACATACATATATATATATATATATATACATATATACATATATATACATACATACATATATATATACATATATATACATACATACATATATATATACATATATATACATACATACATATATATATACATATATATACATACATACATATATATACATATATATACATACATATATATACATATATATACATACATATATATACATATATATACATACATATATATACATATATATACATACATATATATACATATATATACATACATATATATACATATATATACATACATATATATACATATATATACATATATATACATACATATATATACATATATATACATACATATATACATACATACATATATACATACATACATATATATACACACATATATATATATACACACACATATATATATATACATATATACACACATATATATACATATATACACATATATACACATATACACATATATACACATATATACATATACACACATATATATATACATATATATACACACATATATATACATATATATACACACATATATATACATATATATACACACATATATATACATATATATGTATATACATATATATGTATATACACATATATATACATACACATATATACACATACATATATACATACACACACACACACACACATATATATACATACACATACATATATATACATATATACACATATATATACATATACACACATATATACACACATATATACACATTATATATATACACATTATATATATATATACACATTATATATATATATACACACATTATATATATATACACACATTATATATATATATATATACATTATATATATATATACACACATTATATATATATATGTACATTATATATATATATATATATACACATTATATATATATACACATTATATATACACATTATATATATATACACACATACACATTATATATACACACATACACATTATATATATATATATATATATATATATATATATATATATATATATATATATATATATATATATTCCAAATTTTAATTGTGATTAATCAGGATAAACTGCCCTTGCAAATCATCCCATCTCTAAAACTCATTCATTTCAAATAGGCAACATGGGTTGTTTTTGGTCTGTCAAATGTCTGTTAACAATTCATTCAGCATGCATGAGAAAAATATAATCATATTTCAAAAGTGTGACTGACCACTACTCAGGACACAACCGCTTGTAATCCACTCACCATGTTTGGCACACTAGTGACTGCAGCTCCTTTAAGTTCGTTGGGGAAAGATGGTAAACTGTTGGTGAGGGCCTTGTTCTGGAGCTGCCCTGGACCTGAAGCAGTTTGTCCATAAGACTGGGCTCCGAACGGGGCCCCATTACTGCTCAGACCCATCTGGAAAAACACATCACAAAAAGGTACATCTTTCTTGCCTGGGATCCAAAACACACACTTCAGTACTACTATAGGGGACTGAAAACATGGCGAATTTCTGAAGAATCAATGAGCACTAAACCGGTAAAATAAATTATATTTGTAAATAAGTGACCAATGAGCTCCTTTTTTTCCACATGTACCACTGAAAAAGAAACAAAAATCTGATTGTACGATTACGTTTGGCTGGGCTTGAGATGAGATGAGTGCGTGGGGACTGATATCAACCTATATAAAAAAAATACAGAGATTATAATTCTCAATTTGCAGCCATTTTTCAGCAATCAACCTAGTTCCTTAAATACTTCTTATGCACTTGATGGTAACTAAGAGAAGATCCATCATCTCGTATTTTCTGAACTGTAACTCAGTCACAGCTCACAGCTTTAGTTAGAGAACACAGAATAAATGTATATAATAGAACACAGCATAACATTATCAACATAATTACATATAGGGCCCATTCAAGTTCAAAATGATCATTTAAAATCACCCATCACCCATCCTTGCTTGCGTTGATAGTTTTAGTATGCATCTTGGCACTACAAAAAATAGATGTGCCAGTCTATCGCAACAGTAACAGTATCAGATGTTATTCACATGATTGGCCCATTAGCAAAATGACCCAATACCAACTTTTGCATAGTTTAATCCGATGGAATCCGAGGAACCAGGTCAGTGATTACTGATCTTAAGTGTATTTTTTAACTTTAACGTAATGTGTTTACTGTTTGCTTGTTATTGAGTGTATTATGTGTATTAGGGCCCAACCGATATATCAGTTGGCTGATATTATAGGCTGATATGGGCACTTGGAGACATATCGGCTATCAGCCTAAATCTAGCCGATGAGAGTCCACATGAGCACGTTATACGTCGCTCGTTATAAATCTTAGACTCTCTATTATAGCCATTTAATCCAATCTACAGACAGATAAATGTCCTAATATGTGGCACTGCATCAATATTTATAATATCAGAGTAGTAATTTGTCGTGTTTTTGATGCCATACTGGCCTAAATACACCCCCAGAATCACATGACTCATGTGCTCTTGTTTATAACAGTGCAATCCCAATATCCGCTTTGAGGCAGCACTGAGATGCTAGCTTTAAATGCTCTTGCAGTCTGATCTAAGCTATTGACTATAAATAACAGTGAACTTGAGCGCAGTTTAGGTCAGCAACAAAACTACTGCTTGTTTTTATCAGTGCAAGTGCAAGTGCGGGAGGACTGTCCCATAGACAGTGGACACAGGGACTGAGCTGCTGCTTGTCAACATGCTGAATTATTTACGAACAATCTTTTTTTACGAACAATCATTTTGAGTCAGGATTAAAAGGACACTTGTGAAGACTTGTGATCTGAGATGTGCCTATAAAAGTGGTGAGTGTTGTAAATGTCTCAGTTTTGGAGCTACTTTTCGTCATTTCTCATTGGTTAGTGCTTAGCTGCTGTATACTATCACACATCAACAGCCTATTTTCTCTGAAACTGGCCTACTGTAAAGTGACTATAGAAGCTGTACACGTTACTGGACCTGCATTGATATGTAAATCTGCTGTAAACAGATGTGTGAATGGCCCACATTTACAAATATAATTAATTACCGCAGCGTGCAAGCATTTAGGCTAACTGCTAAAGCCTAAGCGGTAGTTGTTTACTTTGTTTACTAGAATATGATGCAAAAATGCCATTAGGCCTACCTACTGTCCCTAAATATATTATATTGCCAAAAGTATTCGCTCACCTGCCTTGACTCGTATATGAACTTAAGTGACATCCCATTCGGTCCATCCTTTGCAGCTATAACAGCTTCAACTCTTCTGGGAAGGTTGTCCACGAGGGTTAGGAGTGTGTTTGAGAATTTTTGACCACTCTTCCAGAAGCTAAAGACTTACAGGAATCACTGGCACAGTCCAATATCTCTGTGCATACATCGACTATATGTAAAACACTGGCCAAGAATGGTGTTCATGGGAGGACTCCACGGAGGAAGCCACTGCTGTCTAAAAAAACATTGCTGCATGTTTAATGTTCGCAAAAAGGCACTCCACAGAACTTCTGGCAAAATATTTTGTTAGTTAAATTGTTTGGGAGGAACACACAACATCATGTGTGGAGGAAAAATGGAACAGCTCACCAACATCAACACCTCATCCCCACCATGAAGCATGGTGGAGGGAGCATCATGGATCTTTTGCAGGAAAAGCTGAGGCTGTCTGTCAGACAGTTGAAGCTAAAAAGAGGATGGATGCTGCAACAGGACAATGACCCAAAACACAGAAATAAATCAACTTCAGAATGGTTTCAGAAGAACAAAACACACGTTCTGAAGTGGCCAAGTCAAAGTCCTGACTTGAACCCCATTGAGATGCTGTGGCATGACCTCAAGACAGCGATTCATGCCAGACATCCCAGGAATCTGACTGAACTGCAGCAGTTTTGTAAAGAGGAATGGTCCAAGACTGATCCTGATCGATGTGCCAGACTGATCTGTAACTACAGGAAGCGTCTGGTTGAAGTTATTGCTGCCAAAGGGGGGGGCAACCAGATATTAAATGTGATGGTTCAGTTACTTATTCCTCCCCCTTCTGTCATTGTTTGCATGTTATTCTCGTTAAAAATATGAAAACTTATAAATGTTTGGGTGGTTTTAGTTAAAGCAGGCACTGTTTTTTCATCTGTGCGATTCTGACAAAGATCCAATCACATTTGATTGTGATTTTATGCAGAAATGTGAGAAATTCCAAAAGGTTCAGATACTTTTTCATGCCACTGTACCTTTATATCCCTATTATGAAATGGCTGTTTTGTTTCTCCTATGTAGCGCTCACTGCAGTCGTCACTACACTGAATGGAGTAGACCACATTGCTTTGTTTGTGGCTCAGTGTTTTGTCCTTAGGGTGGACCAATTTCTGTCTTAAAGTGTTTGTGGGTTTGAAATAGACTGGGATTTCATGTTGTCTGAAAATCCTGTGTAGTTTACGCCAGCCATGTAAGGAATAGTTAGATCTTTTCTCCTAGGTTCAGATTCTCTGTCCTGTTTTTAAGCTGTCTTGGTTCTATTAAAAGCCCATTTTGGATATCCAATAAGCAGAGAGGGCTTTCTGCACATGTTCTTTTTCCTTTCCTTCTGTGCTTGTAGGAACCACTTGGGTGCTGTGTTGTAATATTCAAATAACTCCCTGTACTACAGTGGATGGTGTGAATCAAAAAGCAGGTATTGGTCAGTGTTTGTGGGCTTCCTGAAGATCTCTGCCTTGAGTCACCAGTCTTCTCCTATAATTACTGCACAATCTAAGAAATCCAATGTGTTCTTCTTGGCATCTTCACTAGTGAATTTAATGGATCTGCAGCATTTACTGTATGTGTGCAGTAAAAGGTTCCGGATCTTGAATTCTGATTTTAGAAAAATGATCGTCAACATAGTGATACCAATGTGTAGGTGGAGTGCCTGGAAACAAGGCCAATGCCCCCTTTCAAATTGTCCATATGCAAATTAGCAATAAGAGGAGAGACTAGTGAACCCATTTCATAGCCATAGATTTGCTCTGCCATGCTGTGTCAGCTGTGTTTGTACCAACACAGACGAGAAAGCAGCAGTGGATCTCAGTCTGCAGTACATCTCCATCTCGAAGCCACTAACCATTCATTTGAGGATAGTGAGGTACAAATCTTTGCAAGAGAAAAATGGTTTAAGAGGGGAGTTAAAAGGGCTATTTTTGTAAGGAAAGACAATCCTTCTTTGAACAGAAATGGAGGCCTCAAACATCATCTATCTCCTATTTATAACTCCATCCTCGGACCTAAAATCAAAACAAAGAAAACAATAGTGATAGCCTGTATGCTCAGAGGTGTGAAAGCACCCATCAGGGGCCTGAATTATTATGCTAATATGACTCAGGCACAGTTCCCACTTAGCTAGGTCTGTTGAACTGCACTAACAAACAGAACCTGTAAACAAGTAGGTGTTAGTTTCAGTGCAGTTAGCTTCTCCCTTCAGGCAGCTATAAGGCAGTGTCAACCAGCGTCTGACCAGAACTGAACAAACAGCTTGGATGAGCTGCGAAAGGTATTCGATCAAAAAAAACCTTTTGTCCAGTTGACAGAGTTGAATTTTTCCTTTGCGACAGTAAAGAGGCAAAATAACATTAAAGGCAATCTAAGGGTGCACTCACACTAGGACTTTAGAACCACGCCCAAGTATGGATCGCCCCTAAAGCACAGTACATTCGTCCAGTCTGAGCGCAATCGAATCATGCCCAGGCACAGCACGGTTAGAACTTTGGCCTGGTTGGAGGAGGTGGGCCAAAGCACGGTACGGTTGCTCATGTACACGCACATGCATGACTTCACTATACAAACCCTGTCAGGTGCGCTGATGTTACTCATACAAGGAAAACGGTGAATAAAGTCTGCTCCAAAACATACAGCGAATCAGCGCTTACCTTCAATGAGGGCTGTGGACAGCGAAAGAAGTTTTGCAGCCTCTCGTCTCTGGTTGTCCTCACTCCTCCGCAGTTTTTATATCCATAAACTCACGGAGGAGCGTGTTTATCAAAGCAGGACCCATATCTGCCTCACTATTAAATAGATATTTCATGCCACTGGACTTATTTTCACCACTAAAGCGATAGCTCTGCTGCGCATCATGTAAACAAACAGCACCGTCTGATGACGTCATCGGGCCGTGGCCCGTTTCGGTTGTGCGAGTGCCCTACGCAATTGTGCTTGAGCACGGCACGGTTCTAAAGTCCTAGTATGAGTGTACCCTAAATAAACCCAATTTAAAAGGGCTAACCAAGTTTTATAATCAGTTGAAGACTAACAGTGAATTTTTACATCACTAAATATATTAGCTGCTATCAGCACCTCCAAACCCTGTTTTATCGGTCGGTATCATATCGGCTCCAAAAACATCCATATTGGTTGGGCCGTAATCTGTATTAGAGCTGCAACGATTTGTCAACATAATCACCGTTGTAGAGCACGTCAATGCCTCGCTTTTAGAGCAGAGTCTTTAATTAATGTGGCAGCTATAACAGGTACATGTGCACACTGAAAATCTATGATGTATTTCCACACAGGTAGTTTTCAGATCAGGGGCGATCATGTTAACAGTAGCCATTGGACGAATTCTGTCATATTTACATTGTGCGTTTATTAACATGCAATGTCATTTTAAATATAAACAGTAACAGTTGTTCAGTGGTTAGAGCTGTGGTCTCTGAGAGCCTTTGACAAGTCTATAAAGCGCATTAAGTGTAAGGCATTATTATTATTATTAAATAAATCTAAATATACAAAGGATAGCATTGCAAGAGAAGCTCTCAAGCCTCTGGTGAAATACGAGGGTGTATGCAGCTTCACCTATGTTATGTGTCACTGTAACTCCAGGTGTAAATTCTGGGTAAGTGTGAGTGGTTAAAAAGGAGAGAAGCACACTGTGAAGCACAGAGTAATTCTTATATCAGGCAAGCCAATCAGTTTTATTTTTAAACCAGTGAAAGAATAACTAACTACTTGATGGACCATACAAGTGGACACCTGTCGAGCTCCGCAAGTGACGCCTATGTCGAGTTGTGTCACTTTGAGAAAAGTCATGTGACCAACACGGCTCCTGTCATTTGCTGTGGCTCGTGTCGGGCCTGTGTAGAGCGTGGCGTGCAAGGCTCAAGTCTGTTGCGGTATCTATGTCACCAATGGAACAACAGAGAAAAGAAGATCTGATCTATTCTTCTGTGTGGGATAATTTTGATCAGTCTGAAGAGGAGCTTCCAGCAGATCTGCTGAAAGCACTTTATTATTTTACCATTATTTTCACAACCATTCACCTCGTCATAGAATGAACACGGTGTCAACACCCAACACAGAAATGTGTTACACACTTTGACTCTCATCTACCATCACTAGTAACTACACCAGATGAAACAACTGAAGTGTAACACTTGTGATTATTTTGTGAAATATCAAATCAAATAAAACAGTCACACTTTAGTAAGTCCCCCCGGTTTGGCTTATTACCACAGTCAATGGTAGTAGACCAGACTGTGCCATGCCAGTCCCGGCTGTATCCCCATGGGCTGTTGACATCATTCCAACAGACAGATAAAAAGCCCCAGCTGAGAAGAGCAGAGACTGGCAGCCTTTCAACACAGCTGAGCGGGCCGACACACATATTTGCCCCCCTTCTTCAGTCTCTGATCCAGCCGCCTGCTCTCTTGACACACTCCACACAGGCGGGACACTGGCCAACTATCTTGTCACGGCTCTGCTGTCAGAGCAGATTATTCAGCAGGGCCATCCTCCTCCTCTTCCTCTGCCCCTTGTAATTCTCACTGATTAAGTGGTTAACAATACCTGCCTCAAGAGAGACAATGCAAGTAGCTGTATCCATAGACCAATAGCCATAGACCAATGTCTGAATGCAGTCAAGGAGCACACAACACCCAGCAGAGCAAAAAGAATGTTCCATGTAAGGCAGTGGCGGCTGGTGATGTAAACACTAGGGCTCAGAGTCCGTTTTGTAAAAAATACACTTTTCCAACAACATATAGCACAGCTGTATCTATCAATAAATAGCTCGGTAACTTGCGTATTTGCTGATTTTCTCCCTGGATTGTTCCGTCTGGAGTTTTGTGGGTGTCGTAATGAATGAATGGGAGTCCCTGCAGCATTAGCTTGATGCTGTTGTCCAAACGCATCCATGTTTGTTATTTTCTCTGTCATAATACGTTTATGTCACAAGTCATTTTAAAGCCAGAGCAGAGTCCTAGTGTGTTTAATAAGCAAGAATCAGATACGCTTGTAAGTGATGCTACAGCAGCAATGCTAAACTCCGCTAGGTTCTGCCTCTTTCAATAAAAGTTCATCAAACTTCTTGTGCACATAGTCCTTTCACCAGGTGTCAGGTATAATGTGAGGCTGTCCCTGCGTTTTGTGGAGTTTGTCTTTGTGCTGTGACTGTGGAGCTGAGTGCGGGGGTTTAGGGGATACTCCACAGGTGTTTACAAGGCGAGCTGCTGCTGTGTTGCACAGTAATAACACGGTCACTATGGGGTTCGGGTTATGGGCTATAAATCTGATCTGCCCTCACACACGCTGCTCAAATGCATTGGATGCACAGACGCAAGGATCTGATTGGTCAGAATACTCTCAAAGACTTTGAATGGAGCTGATGGGCTATTTCCAGATCGCCCCAAGCAGCGTAGTTAAATAATTTGGAACACAGAAAATTAATAAACTATAGATTAAGTTATATTTTCTCATGATTTGTTATTTATAGTCAACATTTATGTAATATTTAAAGATTATTGCCAAGCTAGCTCAAATTTTAATGTTAAATTGTTTTACAAATTTGCATGATTGATAGGGTGGGTGGCGCCCCATTGCCCATAATGGACCAGCCACCACTGATGTTAGGGCTGAACAGATTTATCGAGTAAATCAAGAAATTCGATCAGTGCTTTAAGTGGACAAAAAGAGGTGCCGGTTTTCTAATTTTTCATGGTTGGCCATGACAAAATTAGTAAATCTGATCTTTTGCGATTTTAAGTGACCATATGAAATTTAATGTCTAAATAGGCTTATTAAAACTACCATTTACTGTATTTAAACAGTAATCCGGGGCTTACCTGGAGACTACTGGCTTAAACCTCTGCAATGTATGCTGAATTAACAAAGAAAAATTATCTATAGACAACCTAAAAAAGGGCAGAGAGCGTATCCACGATCTCACACTGCCCAGATCTCCTCACCTGCCCCAGGCTTTACCTCCTCCAATAGGTGGGCGAATCCAGAAGTTTCTGGAAATTCTGATATATGTCCTGCCTTTGCAAAAGTGTAGCATTGATGGATGTATTAGACAGGGTCTGGGAAAAGCAGTACGCAGACATGCGCCCGCAGACTGCGCTGATATACTTTTTCAACTGCAAGTCCTTTAAACCTTAAGAGTTCGAAAAAAAGTCCGAAATATTTTCATAATTCCTGTGATAGTCACATATGAATGAAGCTCATCTTAATGTGCAATTGGCAATTATTGCGCACCTACAGCTCAGAGGCTCACTGCTCAGCTGAGAGGCAGCTGTGAGCATCAAATTAAGACACAGCATAGTTATAGTGGTATCGTCAGCACATTGACAAGTGCGAGTTCTGGCACCTGGTATCAGACAGATACTGGTATTGGTGCATCCCTACGCAAGACCAAGTGAAATGTTTCTACATTTTATTCAATGCAAACTATTGATCTCAAAGTAGTGAGCTGCAACTGACGACAACAACAACAACAAAATGTATGACTCCAACATACAACTCACAGTAAGCTAATGATGAGGAGAAGCCCATTATAACATGGTTAGAAGCTCATTAAAAATTTTGCATAATGTGATACCTTAAAAGTGTAATCCATACCTGACTCACCTTATTCAAGTTGGCCGTCTGCTGTTGTGCTCCCAGAGCAGTATGGGCTGCCATCTGCTGCCCCTGAGTGAGTGTCTCTGCCAGGGCACTTCCAGCGCCTCCTGGGGGTGCTGTCTGCATCGTGGGGCTCTGGAAGTGCATGCCTGCGCCCCTGCCTCTGCCCACCCCAGGGCCAAGTCCACCATTCATCACTTGGCCCTGTTGAGGCGGAGCTCCTTGGGCCAAAAGACCTGGATGAGTCTGGTTATTGTTCATCATAGGTTGGTTAAAGCCCATTGTTGTGGTGTTATTGTTGTTCTGTCCTGCTACTCCTGTTGGTGTTGGGGCTTTCTGTGCCTGCGGAGATGTGTGGTTGTTGGGTGAACCTTGGCCAAGAGGACTTTTGCCTAATGCTGAGGCGAGTTGCGCCCCCATGTTACCAGGCTGAGGACTGGCCGAGTTCAGGCCTGTGCTAGCCATGTTGGTGGTGCTGCCACGAAGCAGTTCTGAGAGCTGCTTGTGCTTTGCCGCTGCATCAGGGACAACACTCCCCCCTGTGTTTCCACCTGGCGCTCCACCGTTGGAAGGCATTCCACCCATCAGGCCGAGGTCTCCGCCGTTAGGAATCAACTCATCTGGCAGGTCATTCTCGAGATCATCCCAGGATAAAGAGCCCAGATCTACAAAAGAACAGAATAATAATAAAAAGCCCATAGCCATTATTACAAGCATGACAAGCTTTTGTGTAGGATGTTGGGTTGGGACATATTCATTTTTTTCATACAGTCAAACCTCCCCCAATTATTATACTACAATTGCCTACTTATTAGGGGTGGGAAGAGACGATACAAGTAGGGCTGCAACAACTAATCGATAAAATCGATAAAAATCGATGATTAAATTTGTTGCCAACGAATTTAATCATCGATTATTGTCGGCAACTAATCGCGAGTGTTTTCCAACATTAGTTGTAGCTTCAAAGCTGCTGAGACGAGCGCTCCGGTGAGCTTTCCACAGGGCACGTCTCCCCGTACTTGTGCGCATGCGCAGTAAGTTCGCATCTCCCTGCGCTATCCCAAACAAAGATGGCTGCGTCCTGTTCGGCACAGGCGCGTTATCGTCCTAAAACTTCGAAAACATGGGAGCATTTCACTCTTGACAAGGTGAAGCAAAGAATCAGATGCAACATTTGCAAGATGGACTTTGCTTGGCACGGGAGCACAACCACAATGCTCGAACATCTGAAGAGAAGACATGTCGGAGTACTTGAAGATAAAGACTCACCCCGGTAGGTTAGCTTATGAGCGAGCATGGTATTGGCATAAACACTGTTGTCTGTCTTGGCTTTTAACTATGTATTCCCGTCACTGGGATGTCTTATTGCCGTCGTGTTGCGCGATTTCGCCATGAAAACATGAGCGCTGAAATGGGATCTGTGATAAGGGAAAACTACACTTCGTGTAGTCATAGACATAGCTATCATGTCTGTAGTATACACGTATGTAGACCCGAGACACACAGTCGGTGCAAAATATAATAAAGCATTGCAGTCAGTAAAATCTGTTATTTGATAAATAAATACATAAATAAACACATAAATAAATAAAAATAATACCTGAATTTAAAGTTAAACATTAACAAGGAACCACAAACTCCCATATTTTAGTTTACCTTTTTACATTAAAAGTCAAGACACCACGTTTCAAAAACATTAAATACCCTACAGTGTTTAAGTGTAATACTAAGTGCATGAACTTATAATAACAATATAGTATTTGATTTGTGAAATGTGTTTCAAGTTAGCTTGACTCGTGTGTTTTGTTTCCTTAATCAAATGTATGCAGGCACAAGAAGAGTAAAGGTGCCATGGATGACTATATACAAAAGAAGCAGACTTGTACTCCACAGCAAGCAACTGCTCTCACCCAGTCAGTTTTAAAAATGATCATTAAAGACATGAGGCCCATCTCCATAGTTGATGGTGAAGGCTTTCGAGAGATGATTCATGACTTCAACGATGAATACATCCTACCATCAAGAACCCACTTCACAAAACTTATGGAGGATAAATATAATGCAACACATCTGAAGGTAAGTCTCTATTCACTCACTCACTCACTCTAGATAAAAAATTTAGTAAGTAAATCTAATGTATACTTCATAATAGAGTAAATAAGATTGATGATAGGTTAAGGGAATTATTCTAATCTAAAAGTTTTTAAGTTTGAGTTTATACTCCTCAAATATTAACTTTAATTATATGTCTTTTTAAGGTAAAGGAGATGCTTGAAGATGTCAGCTCCCTTGCATTGACAGCTGATGCATGGACCAGTCGTGCTACAGAGGCATACCTGGGGGTTTCCTGCCATTTCATGGACAAAGATTGGCAAATGAAGACCTTGAACCTGGCTACCATGCATCTGGAGGAGAGGCATACTGCTGAGAACATTGTGACATGGCTAGAGGAGGTTATAGGCAAATTCAACATCTTGCCTACAAAAATAAAAGCGGTAGTGCACGACAACGGGGCTAACATGGTAGCAGCAATGAGAATGCTAGAACAAAAGCATGGCTGGGCCTCTGTCCGCTGCGCTGGGCACACACTGCAGCTCATCATTAATCATGCCCTCAAAGATACTAACATCAGCAGAGCTATAGGTGCTGCAAGGAGTATAGTGGAATACTTCAGGAGAAGTGAGCTGGCTCATACAAAATTGGTGGCCAAACAGAAGCAAATGCACTCACCAGAACACAGCATGATCCAGGATGTAACTACACGTTGGAACAGCACGTTTTACATGATTGAGAGACTCCTGGAACAGCGCTGGCCAGTAACTGCAACTCTGTCTGACCCTGACATAACTGCAAAGGGGAAAAAATACTTGGACTTGAAGGGAGAGCAATGGGTGCTGCTTGAAGAGTTGGTGGAAGGATTGCGGCCGTTTGAATGTGCTACAGTTTACCTTAGTGGGCAGGAGTACGCAACTGCTTCATGTCTCCCTCAGGTGGTCAAAGGGCTGCTACGGTCCATGCAACAATGTCGTTTTGAGACGAGTTCAGGGAAAGCCTTTCTTTCCAGTGCAAAACATGAGGTGGCAGAGAGATGGGGGAATCTGATAAGCATCACCTCAGCAGAAGAAGAACCAGAGAAAAACCCAGTTCTTATTGCATCCGCTCTTGACCCACGATTTCTAAAGCTTAAGTTTCTAACACCTGAAGATGGCACAAGAGTGCAAGGGGCAGTTGCAGTCCTTGCCATAAAACAAGTAAAGGAGAGCGCTGGTGGTGACACCACACAAGAGCGGGGCATCAGTGTTCGAGAAGAAAAATCTGTTCTGGATGTGCTCCTCCTTTCTGACACAGACAGTCCAAACTCTGAGGATGAGGGGGAAACCCAGGCTGACCAAAAGATCCAAATGGTGAGGACTGAAGTTCAGAGGTACTTCGCAGGGCCACCTCTAGACAAAAAGGAAGACCCTCTCGAATGGTGGGGGGAAAATGAGAAGAGCTTCCCCACACTGTCAAAGGTAGCGAGATCTGTGCTGTGTATTCCTGCAACATCCACTCCTGCAGAAAGAATCTTCTCAGCAGCAGGGAATATCTGCTCTCAGAAGAGGGCCAGCCTCACACCGGAGCATGTGGAAATGCTTACTTTCCTCTGTTTTAATAAAATGTGAATGTAGTGTAGTCTATCCTAAGCCTACCTCATCAGGTTCAAGAAAGTTTACAAGTTTACAAGTGCAATAGTTGTATTTTTAAAAGTTCATGTGTAAAATTACAAACACAATGTTCCTAGAAATGCACTAAACAAGAAAACAAGAGTTTTCTTGTTTATTATTATAGCTACATCCTTGTTTTAAAAAGGAAAAATGCTAATATTTGATGTTTTGTTTGTCAGAAAGCTGTAATAAAATATTTTTGAAAGAATTAATTATTCATTTTGCCTTCATTGGTACTTAGAACATCCCTAAAACAACATTTAGGAGTTAATTGCAAAAAAGTGCCATTTATCCGATTAATCGATTAATCGTTGAATTAATCGTCCGATTAGTCGATTATGAAAATAATCGTTAGTTGCAGCCCTAGATACAAGACACGAGATTGAGTCCACAAGAACAAGTCGGGATTTTGAAATCAAAAAAACAAACTATGTTGGCCGCGTAGCACAGCAGATGATAAATGGGGCAGTAACATATTTGCCGCTATTTAGATGCAGCTATATACAGATGCCGCTATTTTTTCGGAGGGACCTAGTCGAGGCAGGGGGACAATTATTGTCAAGGCGGCCACCCTAACTATAAAGCACTGCTTCTCCCCTCTCCCCCACTGCTGCTGCTGCACTATATGCGCAAGCATGGTGCTGAGAGGGACATAGACATAGACATTGCGTCAATATCATTCTATCTTCACAAAATTAAAACAGCTACAAGTACACTGCTGGCCAAAAGTATTGGCACCCCTGCAATTCTGTCAGATAATGCTCAATTTTTCCCAGAAAATGATTGCAATTACAAATGCTTTGGTAGTAATATCTTCATTTATTTTGCTTGCAATGAAAAAACACAAAAGAGAATGAAAAAAAAATTAAATCAATTATCATTTTACACAAAACTCCAAAAATGGGCCGGACAAAAGTATTGGCACCCTCAGCCTAATACTTGGTAGCACAACCTTTAGACAAAATAACTGCGAACAACCGCTTCCGGTATCCATCAATGAGTTTCTTACAATGCTCTGCTGGAATTTTAGACCATTCTTCTTTGGCAAACTGCTCCAGGTCCCTGAGATTTGAAGGGTGCCTTCTCCAAATTGCCATTTTCAGATCTCTCCACAGGTGTTCTATGGGATTCAGGTCTGGACTCATTGCTGGCCACTTTAGAAGTCTCCAGTGCTTTCTCTCAAACCATTTTCTAGTGCTTTTTGAGGTGTGTTTTGGGTCATTGTCCTGCTGGAAGACCCATGACCTCTGAGGGAGACCCAGCTTTCTCACACTGGGCCCTACATTACGCTGCAAAATTTGTTGGTAGTCTTCAGACTTCATAATGCCATGCACACGGTCAAGCAGTCCAGTGCCAGAGGCAGCAAAGCAACCCCAAAACATCAGGGAACCTCCGCCATGTTTGACTGTGGGGACCGTGTTCTTTTCTTTGAAGACCTCGTTTTTTTTCCTGTAAACTCTATGTTGATGCCTTTTCCCAAAAAGCTCTACTTTTGTCTCATCTGACCAGAGAACATTCTTCCAAAACGTTTTTGGCTTTCTCAGGTAAGTTTTGGCAAACGCCAGCCTGGCTTTTTTATGTCTCTGGGTCAGAAGTGGGGTCTTCCTGGGTATCCTACCATAAAGTCCCTTTTCATTCAGACGCCGACGGATAGTACGGGTTGACACTGTTGTACCCTCGGACTGCAGGACAGCTTGTAATTGTTTGGATGTTAGTCGAGGTTCTTTATCCACCATCCGCACAATCTTTCGTTGAAATCTCTCGTTCATTTTTCTTTTCCGTCCACATCTAGGGAGGTTAGCCACAGTGCCATGGGCTTTAAACTTATTGATGACACTGCGCACGGTAGACACAGGAACATTCAGGTCTTTGGAGATGGACTTGTAGCCTTGGGATTGCCCATGCTTCCTCACAATTTTGCTTCTCAAGTCCTCAGACAGTTCTTTGGTCTTCTTTCTTTTCTCCATGCTCAATGTGGTACACACAAGGACACAGGACAGAGGTTGAGTCAACTTTAATCCATTTTAACTGGCTGCAAGTGTGATTTAGTTATTGCCACCACCTGTTATGTGCCACAGGTAAGTAACAGGTGCTGTTAATTACACAAATTAGAGAAGCATCACATGATTTTTCAAAGGGTGCCAATACTTTTGTCCGGCCCATTTTTGGAGTTTTGTGTAAAATGATAATTGATTTAATTTTTTTTTCATTCTCTTTTGTGTTTTTTCATTGCAAGCAAAATAAATGAAGATATTACTACCAAAGCATTTGTAATTGCAATCATTTTCTGGGAAAACTTGAGCATTATCTGACAGAATTGCAGGGGTGCCAATACTTTTGGCCAGCAGTGTATCTATGTGAAGGAGTCTTTTAGCTACTGCTTGGAAAAAAAAAAAAAAAATCAACTTTCCTCTCAAGCTCGTGCCAAAATATAAAGAATGAGGATAAAAAAATCTCAATTGATAAAATCTTGAAGATTGTTTTTCCCATGTGCGCACAGTTCTGGGGGAATATGGTCTTGCAAAGATCCCATCCTTTCTCCCTATCCACCTACTAAAAGCTAAAACTGCTTTAAAGTGAGTTTAAAGATAACACAGATATGGGTCAATGTGCCTCCTGTAGTGGTCAGTGCTGACTGTGACCCACAAGCTTCTGTAGCATCTGTCTGGGATTCGTCTGAGGCTTATATTCAACCACCTTTTTCTTCGAGTAAAAAGGCCAACAAAAAAAAGTCAACACCGCAACACTGCACAGTTCCACTTGCTTCCCCCATGACTTTTAATTGCTCAAGTTTTATAACATGCTTAAAGAGTAGCTTTAGTAAAACAAATGTGCACAGTAACCTTTGTAAACTCACTCTCTGGAGAGGACAAGGGGCAGGGACTAAAAAGTGATTAGTGATTAAAAAGTGAAGCTAAGGAGCCAAGTGTGTTAGTATCAGGCACTGACTTCATGCTGACCGCTGTATTCACTAATCACTACTAACTGCACACTTATTTTCATCTGCTTCCCAAGATTTTCCTTACATGAAAGAAGAGTATAGAACACTTTTACTCAAGCTATATATAAAGTGAATCAACATATGAATAATGAATAGAATATGAATATGAATAAGAGGCGGTATTGAAAGAAATTTAGATTATCTACTTAATATATGATTTACAGTGGAGGAAATAAATATTTGATCCCTTGTTGATTTTGTAGGTTTGCCCACTGACAAAGAAATGAACAGTCTGTAATTTTAATGGTAGGTTTATTTTAACATTGAGAGATAACTTTAAAGAAAATATATAAACTTAAGTATTTGAACCCTCTAGCCAAAAAAGACTTAGTACTTGGTGGTACAAAACCCTTGTTTGCAAGCGCAGAGGTCAAATGTTTCTTGTAGTTGATGACCAGGTTTGCGCACATATCAGAAGTAATTTTGGTCCACTCTTCTTTGCAGATCATCTCTAAATGATTAAGATTTTGTGGCTGTCGCTTGGCAACTCGGAGCTTCAGCTCCCTCCATAGGTTTTCTGTAGGGTTAATGTCCGGAGACTGGCTGGACCACTCCATGACCTTAATGTGCTTCTTCTTGAGTCTCTCCTTCATTGCCTTGGCTGTATGTTTTGGGTCATTGTCATGTTGGAAGACCCATCCATGGCCAATTTGCAGTTTCCTGGCAGAGGGAGGGAGGTTGTCATTCAGGATTTTAACGGTACACGGCTCTGTCCATCCTCCCGTGCACATGGTGAAGTTGTCCTGTGCCCTTGGCAGACAAACACCCCCAAAGGATCATGTTTCCACCTCCATGCTTGAGGGTGGGGATGGTGTTCTTGGGGTCATAGGCAGCATTTCTCTTCCTCTAAACACGGTGAGATAATGCCAAAGAGCTCGATTTTGGTCTAATCTGACCACAGCACCTTCTCCCAATCGCTCTCTAAATCATTCAGGTGTTCATTGGCACAATTCAGGCGGGCCTGCCCTGCACATGTGCCTTCTTAAGCAGGGGGACCTTGCAAGCACTGCAGGATTTTAATCCATTGCGGCGTGTGTTACCAATGGTTTTCTTAGTGACTGTGGTCCCAGCTGCCTTGAGATCATTGACTAGATCCTCCCGTGTAGTTCTACGCTGATTTCTCACTGTTTTCATGATCTTTGGAACCCCACGAAGTGAGATCTTGTGTGGAGCCTCAGACCGAGGTCGATTGGTGGTCATTTTGTATTTCTTAAATTTTCGAACAATTGCACCAACAGTTGTCTCCATAACACCCAGCTTCTAGCTTATGGTTTTGTAGCCCATTCCAGCCTTGTGCAGGTCTACAGTCTTGTCCCTGACATCCTTTGACAGCTCTTTGGTCTTTCGCATGTTTGGAGTCTGACTGATTGATTCTGTGGACAGGTGTCTTTTATACAGGTGACCGGTGTCTAATTCAGGTGACGAGTTGATTCGGAGTGTCTAACTGGTCGGTGGGAGCTAGAACTCTTAATGGTTGGTAGGGGTTCAAATACTTATTTCATACAATGAAATGCAAATCAATTAATATATTTTCTTTAATGTGATTTTCTGGATTTTCTTTTTGATAGTTAATCTCTCAATGTTAAAATAAACCTAGCATTAAAATTATAAACTGTTCATTTCTTTGTCAGTGGGCAAACCTACAAAATCAGTAAGGGATCAAATACTTATTTCCTTCCACTGGATCTACAGTCCAGATCTGTTTTACAGATGACTTTTGCTTGCTTGCTTGCTTCCTGCTCAGAAATAAAACATCTATTTGCTGGCTGTATTACATTTACACATTAATAAAAGGTCCATAATATGAACTAGAAAAAGATGTTATTTATATTAGTTTATATCATGCGCCCACCAAAATATTCTGCTTGTACGATTTTAGTCAGGGACCAGTGTGCTCCTGGGGAAAAAAATAAAAAATTATCTGGAGCGCTGGATAGCAATATTGTATTGTATTATTATTATTATTATTAGTAGTAGTAGTATTATTAGTATTATTATTATTCAGTGTTCTATGTTGCACCTTATCACCAAAGCAAGTTCCTAGTCTGTGAATTGTGTTCACTGACAATGGCAATAAAAGCTTTTCTGATTCTCTGATATAAAAACAACAGCAGGCAAGAGTGACAGCTCAGTTTAGCTTGAGCAGTGTCATGGTTTCTCTTAAAAGGGGTAAAGGTGCCTTTTCCTCACACCACAGTTGTCCAATACATTTACAGCATTTCCACAGCACAGAGTTGCAGAAACTAAACTAGCCCAAAGTTTCAGCCACAACAGTTCAGTAACAAGCCATGTAGTGGGATGGACACTAAAGACATGGCTGCCTTGTGTTTTGTAAAACTCAATCTCAGATTGATTTGTAGCCCTCTACATATCAATGTGGGATGGCAGAATCAATGATCAGAGCATTCAAGCAGATACTTCACTTTGGTTAGTGGAAGCATCACGACAGCAGAACAAGGCAAGAAATCAAACTTCAGTTTGAGAGAAAAGCACAGGAGTATTATCCTCCACAACTGCACAAAGCGCTTCACTCTGCATGTTTTTCAAAAACGAAATGGCTATATTTCCGCCAAAATAGGCAGTAGCATGTTTGTCAGCTTCACAATGTTTGTCTTGGAAGAGTAGTTTGCAGTTATTTTGTCTGGAAGCCTAACTTTGCTAGTTTGACAAAAGAGGTCTGCACAGTGGAGTTGAGCGATATGGTATGGAAAAAGTATGACTGTATCACCTTCAACATGTCTGTAAAAAAATGGAATGTGCAATGTTTATATTTAACACAGCAGCCAATAATTTACTCTATTATATTCTCAGCCATTTGACAGATATTAAACCTCCATTTTGCTGTTAAAATAGCTTTCTTTTATTGAATAAATAATTAGTCCACAAAAGCTGAAAACATAAGCACTGCTGCAGAAATGTTACGCAGCACACCTGAACTCATCATCATGGCAGCGACGTGGACCGAGCGGAACTCTGGACGTGGATAGATTCTGATGTTATGAACTTGTGCGTCATGGATACATACTCGCTGTAGATGTATTTCTTAGATGTTCTTCATGTCCATGAAGGACAGAAGTGGAGTCGCTTGGACAGGACACACTGGTGAGTGAATCAACTTCATAAACTGCTCAAATATAAGATAAGATAAGATAAGATAAGATATGCCTTTATTAGTCCCACAGTGGGGAAATTCCAGTGTTGCAACGCACAGTTCAATTCCAGTGTTGCAACGCACAGAAGTGTAATATTTTCCTTTGCTCAAACAGACGTATCCATGCGACAAGACACTACTCAATACTTGTGTATTTGTGCCATTAAAGGCAAACAACAGTTTCCCCCTCAAGTCCAAATTTGGATTCTATTTAAATGCACGTGATTTGCTCTTTGGTTTAGCTCTTAAACATATGAATTTGCATCAGGTGTATTAGTTGCACAGATGAAAATCATTGAAATTGTAACAGTAGATGAGCAATTTGCAACTTTTGCTTGTGACTGAAAAATGTGTGTCGGTCCTGCGCTTCTGGCTAGTGAAGTCAAAAAATCCCATTAATATCAGTTTGAGTTGTGTCGCTTCCTCAGTGCGCATTTGTGCATTACATTTCACAGTCAAACCTCCAGTGTTATTCGCTTTCAGAATTTCACACATTTACTCATGATTTTGGAGTTTAAAGCAAGGCAGGAGCCTGCAGGCACGTGCAAGTGGAGGGGAGAGAGCTGCATGGTCAATATATGATATATTTTGCATTTAAGTCAGCCAAATTCTAAATGGTTCCTTAATAAATGTGCGTTATTTGATCTAATTTACTATTTAGTTTATAAAGACTTACTGTATAAAGGCTTACTGTATCTCTCACTTTTCCCCTCACATTTGGGCTGTCTTCCTCACATTCACTTCTCTGTACATAATCAAATGCATGTCACTTCCTGGATTTGGTCCAAAAGTCCCAACCTTTACCTTCACCCTGCACAGGACCAGACCTTGGTCTGGACCACGGTCTGTGGGAGCATTCACATCTGACTTTGGACCAAACCAAACAGGAAAGTCCAAAAGTCTGGACCAAAGGTTGCAAGTGTGAAAGCACCCTAATAAAGTATTACTTAATCATGTTATGTTCTTATAATTTCATTTATTAAAAGAGCATACCATGTATTTTTTCTACAACTAGCCATCTTGTCATCTCATATGAAGTACAGTGAGGAAAATAAGTGTTCTCCCACTTAGAAATCATGGAGGGGTCTGAAATTTTCATCGTAGTTGCATGTCCACTGTGAGAGACAATCTGAAAAATAAATAAATAAA
Organism: Taenioides sp. WSHXM2023; assembly: GCA_029959045.1. Classification (NCBI taxonomy): domain Eukaryota; kingdom Metazoa; phylum Chordata; class Actinopteri; order Gobiiformes; family Gobiidae; genus Taenioides; species Taenioides sp. WSHXM2023. The sequence goes on from CM057090.1 coordinate 16,600,147, forward strand.
TAAAAATCCACAAATCACAATTCAATCACAATATGATACAGCTGCAAATAAGTACTTGAACACCTGAGAAAATCAATGTTAATATTTGGTACAGCAGCCTTTGTTTGCATTTACAGATGTCAAACATTTCCTGTAGTTTTTCACCAGGTTTGCACACACTGCATTTTGGCCCACTCCTCCACACAGATCTTCTCTAGATCAGTCAGGTTTCTGGGCTGTCGCTGAGAAACACGGAGTTTGAGCTCCCTCCAAAGATTTTCTATTGGGTTTAGGTCTGGAGTAGGGCTGAACGATTTTAAGAAAAAATTGAATTGCGATTTTTCTGGCAAAAATTGCGATTTCGATTTTATCCACGATTTTTTTCAGTGCACATGAATATTCGCAAGCATCAGAGAAACTTACATCATACCATTCAAACACTAAATTCCATAACTGTAATGCAAGAATGAAAACGCATGTGGCTCTTTCATCGTTCTGTGGTGGCTCCCTGTGACTTTGGAAAATAATAATGAGTATTTAATTACATTGTATTTTTATTTTAGTTTGTTCGTGTTTAAATGTAAATCTAAAATTGTAGATAATGGTAATCTTGTAACATTTAAATAAAACGTTTTTAATATTTTTGTCGCTCAAAACATGCGTCAAAGCCGAGACTGATACACAATGTACACGCGATAAAATGATGACGGAACACAGAAGCAGACGCATTTTTGGTTCTGCGGGTGGATAATTTAAGTTTGGCTTTTTATTTCCTACGAGGAGGACTCAAATAATAATGGGGGCAGGACCCAGTGGAATATGCGTGTTCTTTCTGTGACTGAGGGATGTTCTGCCTATGGTGAGTCTGTTCTGTGCTTCTATCGCGTTGGAGATGGTTCATATTAAACTTTTCAGAGATTATACGTGTGCAGGTCGTACGTGTGCAGCGCAGTTCTTTATTTCACTCATGCACTTTATTTATGTTACTGTTGTGATGAAAAGACTGAAAGGTGTAAATAATTCTCTTAAGACTCGCGTTAAGAGCTGTAGTGGAGTTGCCGACCCCTGCACTAGACGTTTCACTGGACTTTCTCGCCGTGCACTCGTCATGCAAATGCGCGTATGGCGGTATAAATTGGTCGTGTTTCCACTGGATGTGGCAACTTTAGCACGACATGTTTTGCACAGCACCTGTTTCTGATGTTCGTCCGCAGCCTCAAACCCGAAATACAGAAAAATGACCGACGTGCTGTTTTTCTTTGGGTTCAAAACCCCAGACTCCAATTCTGGTCCCGCTAAAGCCATTTCTGAAACTGATGACCAGGTACACTGATTGGAATCGAGAACACGTGATTTGTGCTGCCGCTTCTGATTGGTGAGCTGGAGTTGAACACGTGACTTGTGCTGCCGCTTCTGATTGGTGAGCTCAGCAGCGCGGCAGGGAGGCGACGTACAAGTGTGAAATAGTTGATGAAACAAAACCTGGGTCAGTTAGGAGCGCTGCAAAAAACCGTGGCTTTAAACGATCCCAAAATCGTGTTGTCTGAGATCGCGATTTTCGGTCTAAAACGATAGATCGTTCAGCCCTAGTCTGGAGACTGGCTAGGCCACGCCAGAACCTTGATATGCTTCTTACAGAACCACTCCTTGGTTATCCTGGCTGTGTGCTTCGGGTCATTGTCATGTTGGAAGACCCAGCCTCGACCCATCTTCAATGCTCTAACTGAAAAAAGGAGGTTGTTCCCCAGAATCTCGCAATACATGGCCCCAGTCATCCTATCCTTAATACAGTGCAGTCGTCCTGTCCCATGTGCAGAAAAACACCCCCAAAGCATGATGCTACCACCCCCTTGTTTCACAGTAGGGATGGTGTTCTTGGGATGGTACTCATCATTCTTCTTCCTCCAAACACGGTTAGTGGAATCATGACCAAAAAGTTCTATTTTGGTCTCATCTGACCACATGACTTTCTCCCATGATTCCTCTGGATCATCCAAATGGTCATTGGCAAACTTAAGACGGGCCTTGACATGTGCTGGTTTAAGCAGGGGAACCTTCCGTGCCATGCATGATTTCAAACCATGACGTCTTAGTGTATTACCAACAGTAACCTTGGAAACGGTGGTCCCAGCTCTTTTCAGGTCATTGACCAGCTCCTCCCGTGTAGTTCTGGGCTGATTCCTCACCTTTCTTAGGATCATTGAGACCCCACGAGGTGAGATTTTGCATGGAGACCCAGTCCGAGGGAGATTGACAGTCATGTTTAGCTTCTTCCATTTTCTAATGATTGCTCCAACAGTGGACCTTTTTTCACCAACCTGCTTGGCAATTTCCCCGTAGCCCTTTCCAGCCTTGTGGAGGTGTACAATTTTGTCTCTGGTGTCTTTGGACAGCTCTTTGGTCTTGGCCATGTTAGTAGTTGGAGTCTTACTGGTTGTATGGGGTGGACAGGTGTCTTTATGCAGCTAACCACCTCAAACAGGTACATCTGATTTAGGATAATAAATGGAGTGGAGGTGGACTTTTTAAAGGCGACTAACAGGTCTTTGAGGGTCACGATTCTAGCTGATAGACTGGTGTTCAAATACTTATTTGCAGCTGTATCATACAAATAAATAGTTAAAAAAATCATACATTGTGATTTCTGGATTTTTTTTTCAGATTATGTCTCTCACAGTGGACATGCACCTACGATGAAAATTTCAGACCCCTCCATGATTTCTAAGTGGGAGAACTTGCAAAATAGCAGGGTGTTCAAATACTTATTTTCCTCACTGTATATGGCTTCAGAAAAGCTACAGAAGTGCAGCCTTCACCTGCACTTTAAAGAGAACCATTTCATGCTGTATTTAAAACATTTTAGTCCCATAACACCAACAATAATACATTCAAAGACCTGCTCCGGCACCCACTTTTCATGTGACTTCGTCCTTCTTGGTGCATATTTGACCACTTTACTTACTTGGGAGTCAAAAATCTTGTCGCGAAAGAAAAAAAATAACACTGAGGTGGTATCGTAATCATCCGCGAAGCATGTACGTGATAGCAGCAGAACACAGGTGAGCAGCACAGCGCTACACACTGGACCAGAACCAGACCAACAGCACAATGGGGAAATGGGGTTCGGGTAGAGAATCTTCAACTCTTAAAAAAAAGTAAGAGAAAAGATTACAGCAGCCCGCTATGAACTAATTTATAGGAAACACTGAGTCCACAATTTCTTTTGATTTAGAAAAGTCTAAAACTATTATTAATGCTTTTTTTTAATCTATTAAAAGGTTGAAATATACCTATTGAAGGCTTTTAGACATTAGACATGAAGGCTTTTTTAACATAAATATAGATATGTTAAAGATATACTATCAGTATTTTATTTTGAATTATTAATTGCCATGGCAGACTTTTTATTGCTCTGAAACCATTGGATTGGCCTCTCCTAGAGTTGGCTGATATACAATTTTTCATCTCTGCAACTTAACACATGTAAGAGTGAACCTCACACAGATTTAAATAGAACTCGAACTGGGGAATTTTTTTTTTTTCCCCCCCAACAACCAGCGTCTAATGACAGCAAATACACACATATTCATTAAATCAAATATAGCGTATGCCTGTGGCATTTTTTTGTTATAATGTGATCGCATTATAACGAAAAAATTGTCCTGGCGTATGGCATGTGTTTGAGAAAAGGAAAATATTACACTTCTCTGTGTATTTGGGTAGTTTATGAAGTTCACAGTTCAGGTTCACTCACCTGTCAGTCCTGTTCAAGTGACTGACAAATAAATAATAAACAGTACACCCAAAGCAAGTAAGTATTCATGACGCACAAGTTGATAAAGTAAAAATTATTTCCTGTGCATTGCTCAAGTCCATGTGTTCAAGCTGCATGCTACCGCCGTAGTGATGAATTCTAGTCAGTATGGGCCAATAGTTCACGTGGGCATGTTATACCTTGTTATAAAGCTTAGACTCTATATTACAGTCATTTAATCCAATTTACAGACAGATAAATGTCCCAATGTATGGCCGCATCTATATTTATCTGCAGAATAGTTTGTGTGTTTGTGACCCCCAATTTACACCAAAGCAGCATGTAAGCGCAGCAGCATATAGTCGTGGGGGATAAATACAATACACTTTAAGATGTCAAACAGCAACTTTACAAGGACAGCTTATGAAGGAGAAGGAAGATAGCATGCAGACACTGAAACTTAGATGCTAAGTTGCCAAATTCATGTGAGCATCGCAGTCACAGCTTGTCATTGCCTCAAAGCATTGTCTCTCACATCAACTTAAGTGTAGTTTTAAAATGCAATCTGATCAACAATATGTTCAACAATATGTAAGCAATACAAAATGCATGAGAATATAAATAGGCTAATGTTGCAGGAGCAGCTCTGTTGCCTCTGGTGTAAATTGATGCTTTTAAAAATATGCACATGCATCTTTGCCTAGGCGTCAATTCCGGGTCACACTGTACTGCACCTGAATGTAGCTGCAACCCCAAAGTCACGTGCTCTTAACACCAGTGACCGTTCGCTCTCACAGCACTTTGAGCACTGGCTTTAAAGGTTGTATAGAGGATTTTCCAAGGAATGAGAAATCCAGCGACTGTTTGTCCTTTTTCAAATGTTGCGCATGCGTGACACCACCTCCACCTCCTCCACAGCTCCCTAAGTAGAAATGCTTCCTCCCACCACCTCCTTACGCTAGAAGATGTTTGTTTATAGCTGGTGCGCGTTCAGAACTGCTGTAACTATACTGTATGTTTTCAAATGAGAAGCAGAAGTTTCCTGTCCAGAAGTAATTTAGCAACCAACGCATCTTTAGATCCTCTGCTTCAGTGCACGCCGGAAGGTGCAGGAAGGAATCTCCGAGAATCACCTTAGTTTGGCTTCACTCCTTATCCCCTTGTCTTCTTTCAGCAACCTCAAAAACTGACTTTCTTTTGCAGCTAACTGGTAGTGGATTCTTGCCTGCCATTGCAACAAGCTTTGTGCTAACTGCGAGGAAGCTACAGTCAGAAAAAGCCGCTAAGAACCTCTGCATTGGTTGAGTAAACAGCACCTTGCGTCTGTGGAATGCGCAAGAGGTGTACGTAAACCACGTAATCCCAGCGTGCCGGCAAGTCAGTTACGCTAGAAGCGTAGGGAATTTGTTATTTGCTAATGTTTATCTGACCCCACCACGTCCACAGTTGATGGATTTTCATTCTTTTTTTTTTTTGGTCATCATAATTACAAGGCTGCTGCATCTCTATAATGCCATCATTGACAATTTGAAACAAACAAAAAATTCTCCATACAACCTTTAAGTGATCTTGTAGTCTGGACTAAAATATTGACTCTAGAATAAAAGTTAACTTCAGGGCAGGTCAGGCTAGCAACAAAAATACAGCTTTTTTCTATCAAAATGCGCAGAGAAGTGAGCGCACTGTTGCCATAGAGGACACACAAACTGCTGCTGTCAATATGCTTAAATATCGTTCTGAGTCAGGATTAAAAGGAATCTTATTTGTGAAGACTTGGGATCTGAGAGATCGCCTATCTGGGCAGTGAGTGTTGCAAATGTGTCTGTTTTGACAATCCTTTTCATTCTTTCACATTGGTTTGCATTAAGCTACTGTGAGCTACACATAAACCCCATTTTCTCGATGATGATAGTGGCTGTATTCATGTTGCAGTATACATATATATGCGATAAAATATGACGATATGCATCGTGTAAGAGTTACGATGCGCACTTCAATTCATTCAGATAAGTTTATATTATTTATTTAACACACCGTCAAAGTGCTTGGCCACTCCTTTCTCTTCCCTTGTGCTTTTTATCATTGTAATCAACTTCACGGAAAGTAAATATTTTCTCATCCTTTATGTGTAAAACATTTCTGCTGATAACAGCAGCACATGCGAGCATTCGTTTCTGCCGTTAGCAGTGCTTTTAACTGTAATATATGGTACAAACTCATTTTAAACTTTAATTGTGTATTTCTACATAACTGGTAATATTAACACAATGGTGACTGATTCCAACACCCTCATCTATATATCTGAATTTCACCTGTCTGTTTTCAATAAGATGAAAGAAAAATCAAAACCAGTTTTTGTCAAAGTTGAAATGATTATGAATTAGGTTTTACTGTATGTATCGTGGTGAATCATGAGGAATCAACTCGAGAGACCTGCATCATGGATGGTTACTCTGTTTACAAGCCAGAAAAGAGTGTCCTGCAAAAATATCATTAGATGTACCTGCTCTCAATAAAATTCACTGGAAAGAGGCAGAACAGCAGTAAACTCAACTTCAAACAGTCAAACCTAAGTTTTATAATATATAATATAATCAGTTGAAGATTTACAGTGATTTATTAGATCTCTAAATATACTGGCTCTTATAATGGCTCCTCCAAAGCCCTTTTATCGGTATTATATTGGCCCCAAAAAAAAAAAAAAATCCATATTGGCCAGGACCAACTGCAGACCCTTCTGGATTCAGGCAACTCTAGCCACTGTCCTCCATCTGAAAACATCACATAGATTAGCCCTCAATATGTGGCGGTGGGGCGGTAAAGTCACTTCTCTCTTATTACGGATTCTCACAATCAAAATAATAACATTAAATATTCAATTATATTTAAAAGGCACAGTATGTAACTTTCTGGAGGTGGCAGGCAACTTGTGCAATTCCATGGAAATACAAAGTTAAAAACATTCTGCAAGGCATACAGTGGAATAGTATAGCCAAAGGAACAAGATTTCCATGGAAACAAGCAGAAGGCCTTCCTCTAAGCCAAATAAGGGTCAGGTTTGTGGAGATGCAAGCAAGCTCAAAGAAAGGACACATTTTTCCAGTTTTTAGTGCCATAAAATCAGCTAAAATTTAAAAACAAACCAACATACTTTTACGTTAGTCTATTTTTGGCTAAAAGTAAGAATGGGCAAATACATCAATTAAACACATTTTAAGATCAAGTCTGTTTGGAAAAAAACTGTATTTTCCCCCTTTTTCACATTGGAAATTGCATTGGAAAGGCTGGATCAAAGTTTTGGAAGTGAAAAGTAAAGTAAAAGGACAGCACTAACTGCTTCCACAACATTTAACTTTAATGTCACTGATGTCAAAGTGCAAATCACATCTTTTGCCCCACATCAGCTACATGTTTAATGCCCTAACACTGTTATGATTAGTTTGTTTCATCTCATTTATAAAATGGGGATAGATTTCCCCCAATGGCCAAAGGGCTAAATATGATCACTTATTAATTAAATGTTGTAGTAAAATTAGCGGTCTTTTTTTTTTTTTTAAATCAATTCAATTTTATGGAGTAGCAGAATGTTTTATAACATTTAGTGTGAATGACTACTGCTGCATAATAATAGTTCTTATGTACAATTTGTGCAAACGGTTTTGTCCTCCTTAGAATCCAAGAGAGAGAAATGATCATGACCGTAAAATATAGCAGTCCACAACATTTCATATTGGTGTAAACTTTTTAAATGAAATTATTTTTTATTAAATTTCCTCATTAAAAATTAGAAACATGGCTGGCAGACCAGTCTGTGTAGATAAAACTTACAATACCTTAATTAATGAGTAGTAAATCTTTTAGTTTATAAAATGTAAACAAGCACTTTGATTCATGTGTTGGTTTACTTTGACTGTTATTCGATGAGAATGCAAAATTAAAATGTAAATGGAAGGTACAGACATTCAACTTCAGAAAAAAATATGCTGTAGCCAAATAAATGTATTTATGGCAAAATTATTTATAACAGTATCTATTCTATGTCAATTCAGTATTCTAGGGCTGTAGGCCATTAGTCGTTCAGTCGATTAATTGGTAGACGGGATCTTAGTCTACCAAATTTTTTATTGGTCTACTAATCATTTTATTAAGATTATAAGGAACAGAATTAAGTTAGTTTGTGTTTTGGATTTTTGGGTATTTGTAAAAAGGCAGATTAAACTCATAATTCACAAGTTTAATCTATCTTTGTATAAATACATTGTTCTCCAGTACTTTTCTGCATGAATAGTTGTTTGAGAGTTGAGAGCTTTTGCCACGCCCTTTTTAGTCAACCAATTAATCAGCAGAACATGTCTTTTGTCAAACAAGAATTTCTTTAATCTACTACAGCCCTACTAATTTCTTTGTTTTAAAACTCCCATGTAAATTTTAGCAACAGCACAACGCCACCACAGATGTATAACATCTACAATCTTCATGCGGCTGCAGCATCTTAAAAATCATACGGTCATGGAAGTCCAGTCTGAAAAAGGTGCAGATGTTGGGTAGCCTCAAAAAAGTGGTTGTGCTTTGACTGCATTAATGACACTTGGGTGCAGTTGAGGGTCCCTGGGATCATTTGAAACTTAAGCCCTACTTAATACTAAGATACTATAACCTGTCCTACATAATACTATTAGATTTGATTGATTTAATTTGCGTACTTAAACCTCTTCAGAAACCCACGTAAATGAAGGATTAATACTATACCACAGTATCAAGTAGGTGAGAAATGCACCGTAAGGTCACAATTGTGCCTGCACTTGATGACATTATTATTTAGTGTAATTAAGTGATATACCATCATATGGAGTTTTTTGACGCAGTAACACTACCATGCCGTTGTCATTACCGTTTCATATGGGACCCATTTCATATTATTTCCCCTCTGCCCACTTCCATTCACTTGATAGTATGATGCAACACAAGCTGCTAACTACAGTCAGGTCAGTCTTTAATTCACAGCCATGTTCAAAGTTTGGGTAATTTAAGCAAAAAGAAAAAATAAACCAGCCTACATCAATCAGATGTATGTGAAGACACTACGGCAATAATATTCTACGTCTTCTGGATATGTCAACGCCAGGTTAGTTTATTACATTTCTCAGGCTTTTAACGGAGTACTGTAATGTGAACGCTTGAGTGACATGGGTGTTTACAAATGCATGCGGAGAGAGGCCCATACCTGGTCCATCAGAGGCTGACAGCGCAGGTGAATTCAGCTTCGGCCGCTTTGAGTTTGGAGGTCCCACATCCAGCAGGTTGTCAGCCATGGTTGTATAGTTTCCAGCTGGTCGTGTTTGTTGTTTCAATTTCAATTCTTCCAGAAAGACGTGGCTCTATCAACTTTTGAACATTAGCAAGCTGACAGCATGCTAACGTGAGCTAACTGGCTAATAGCTTGATAATTGCCTGCTATGAGCTACGTTAGCCACTTCGTGCTGTGAGCCTTTCAAAAGAGATGCAATAGCGCCCCGCTTCGCCACCGCCATTCACCCCATGATAATCCAACACCCAACACCCACATTATCGTCGTTAAATAAAGCGAAATAAAATGCTCTCCATGTAAAAACCGAACGTCAAAATAACAATCCAAATAGATCAAGTAAACTGATGCATTTTAGCGAGAAAAAAATCTAAATGTCCAAAGAAACCATTTTGCGTGACGTCAAATTTCTTCATGCAAAAATCCAACGGAGCTCTACAAAAATGCACAATTGCACAAAAATGCAGCTGGTCTGCAATAATATTATAAAGCCAAGACCAGTTGTCCGCCTGGTAAACAATACGGCTCCCGGACAGTGTCAGGGGCTGAATCGCCGCACTCTGAAGGGGAAATCAGATCTACGGAGCGTTTCTGCCCGACGACCACCGATTCCAGTCCCGTTTTTTCGCACAAAATGTCTCCGAGGCAACGTTAAGATTACAATGTGAGGCCAATGTCGGTGTCATATCGCGGAAAGGATGTCCAATTTCTATGTTAAAACCAGCGTTGGACCGAAATCCTAATTCCGAGCCACGACAAGATGGCGGCTGTTGATTCCTTCGATACAAAAAAGTTTTTTTTTCTTTTCCAGATCGACTGTGGAGGGGGAGGGGCCGCGCTATCACGCCCAACGTGAAAACCGCACCGCAACTGCCCTCTGAGGGCGCTCCAACACCGTCAGAGCTGACCGACAAGCCATTCATTTGTAAATCTAAAAGTATCGTTTTAATTGCTTAACATTAGAATTTTCTAACCTATTTTTGGTAAGGACGAATCACGTCCTAATAAACTGTAATTTAATAACTGCTGAAAAACAATGTTTCAGATAATTATTGTAAAATTATAATTTAATCTAAGATAATAGTAATATTTCAAATGCAATATAATAATTACTCAAAAGGAATGCTATAGGCCTATGATCCAGTTCCATTATAAAAAGTGTAAAAGTGAAGCCCAAACATTTACATAATTTATTTTGAAAAACTGCTTCATCCTGTGTGCATAATTTTTTTGTGAGATTCATATCTCAAAACCCACACCTCAAATAGACACACAGTTTTGTTTTACCGGTCTCTTTTCATAGTTTGTTTTTTGTAAAATCTGACACATGCACACTATATATATATATATATATATATATATATATATATATATATATATATATATATATATATATATATATATATATATATATATATATATATAAATCATATGTGACATAATAATAATAAAAATAAAATTATGTACAAACACTGAGTGCTTTGTGCAAATGTGTACATGTGTACAGATTATGATGTGCTGATAAATGATACACAAGTGATGTGCACAAAACATACATCTTAAATGATTATGAACATAACTAAAACAATAATTATTTAAAGAAAAACAGCTAATTTGTCCCAGTGTAAGTGAAAACAGGTTGATAGTATCAGCATTACAATGATACATGTGAAGCTGTTAACATTTTTCCTTTCTTACGTTTTTCTGAACTCCAGATAGCACTGAACGCAATTTCAGTATTCATTGGCCTTTTTAAAACCTGCATCTCAACAAACAAGAAGTATATTTTAGCAAATACAACGGCTGCATATCTTCATAAATAAAGACTAAAACTAGAGAGTTATTACTGCTGTGATTGATTTGTTACAATCAAAATTAGGGGTTAATCAATAAGGCAGCTAGCCCATTGATATACACTGTAGATTTATCTGACATTTTAAGGCCAAATAAAAGTTTTGGTTTGGTAGCAATATATATTGCTACCAAAAAATGTTGGTTGGTGTGTGTATGTATATGTGTGTATATATATGTATACACACACACATACACACATACACACACATATTTTTTTTTTTTTTAGGCTTCAAGTACTTGCCAGATATTTAGTAGAATTTGGTACCAGCTCAAAAATGTATTAATTTCCAATCATCTAAAAGGCACAGAGCATTTTAAAGCAGAAATATGATAGTAATCTTAAAGATTACATTTCTTATCCAGTTGGCCGCACAGTTGCTGTGGTTGGGACTCTCACCTCACAGCAAGAAGGGAACAGGTTCTCCCCTTGTTCTAACCCAAACAATACACAATCTGTATAATCCTCCATCTAAGGTAGTGACCCATCTTAGTTCAAGATCTAGAGATGGGTCCACCAGCACTGCACTATGGCTCCCACTGCTACTGAGGAGATGCCTCAGTGGTACTGAAAGATGCAGAGGACAAATTTCTCTACGGGTGACAGTAATCTTAATTTTATGAATACTGAATACAAGATTGTGGCTTCTAGTAAGGCCTCTACAATAAACTGTGTTTTCACCAATAAAAATCTTAATGAAGTGCATCAGGAGTAGTATACCCAAAAGCAAAACCCTCCTCACAAAAGGCAAAACTTTACATAATAACAATAAAAAGGCACCACAAAACAATTAGAAAGCACTCAAATTAGAGAGCACAATTTTGATATTCATACAGAACAAAGGTACAGGTCTACCCTCTGGCACCAAATTACACATGAAAGGCAGATGGTATTTTCAGAACCCATTGCAGTTGTCATCATAAACTGAACATACATGTTGATTGTCCCTTATAACCCTAGTTAAAGTTATATCTAAAGTGCCTATCTGCTTCTGATTGTTCACCTATTTTCCTGAATAATCCCCTTTGATTTAGACTGTGCTTGTGAGTGCATGTTCTGTCATTAAAAATGATCCCATCAAGAAAAAAAGTGGTTGGGGAAATTTCTGTGCAACACCTGTGCTTCAATGTACTTTTGGCTAATAGAGAATCTTAAATCTGTGCAGTTGCCATAAAGCATGTCTCTTCTTAATGAGACCTTTGTATGAGGGAATACTGAGTTGAACATATCACACACAATACACACATTAATACTGCTTTATGTGATTCCCTCTTTCCTCCCATAGTTCCCTGCTCAGCTCAGCACTACACTGGCTCTAATAGTTTCTGCAATTATTTTCCCATAAATTGAATAGTACTTTGATCATCTCAAACAATATATGGCACCATTATATACATTTTTCTTTAAGAAATACTTGGATTTAAAATAAAACCACAACTAAGAAACCACAGCATACTCTGTAGCCTGCCTCATGAAAAAATCATGATCTTTAGACTTTGTTCAATATCTATATTCACTGTTTAAGTCCAGAAGGCACTTGATATTAAAATCATAAAAATCCAAAATGGCTCCCCTTTCCTCCAGAATTTGCTGTGCTCAACACAAGTATTGCAATTCAGCATTGCTTCAAAAAGCTTTTTACAGAGTGTTCTTAAGGACCTGCTCCTGCCACTATTCTCTGTCTGTGCCAAAGACATTGTGCCAGTGAGGGGCAACCTGCTCACAGCTGCAGATTTTAAAGGGGATCAGCATTCATGTAGAAAAAGGCAAGTCCATCAAAGACGGGCGTAACATTCCTCATTAAGTTTCGTTAGCTCATTGACCTCGCCCTCCTCTTCATCCTCCTGCTGTAGTGTTGCAGAAGGACGTGTATCCTGTTGTGATGGCAGTTCTGTTTCACTAGATTCTATGTCTGGTCCAGAATTGGAAGTCTCTGTTTCAGCGGATTGTTCAAGAAGCTGTGAAGGGTCCCTGTATCCTTCATCCCTCCACTCTGTGGGTTTATCTAGGACTGTTTCAGGCCTTTCACTTAAATGTGGGCGTGGATAAACCGATAAAGATGGAGGTGATATGATTTTTGAAGACGTACATGACGGTTCATGGCTGACATACATTCCAGCTATATGTTGGCACAGTGTCTCCCCACTTTTGGGGTAGAGAAAGGTCCTCATTTGTCCTTTGCCTTTAACATTCACAGTGCCTCTGTAGTCAAACTCGAGGCCCATTGAACTGAGTATGGCATGGCTCTCCTCGCTCACCTGCACACGACACTCCACACCTGTAGAGTCCATACGACTGGCGATGTTAACAGTGTCTCCCCAGATGTCATATAGAAGTTTTGTGGTGCCAATCACACCTGCTGTAAGTGGCCCATGGTTGTATCCAATGCGGAGTTTAAACCCAAAGCCCAACATGTTTTTGTTGAAGTCGTCCAGGACCTTGATCATCTCAATGGCGAAATTGAAGAGTGCCATCAGATGAGTATGAGGAGAGTCATCTTCATTTTCAGCCATCTGTCGAACATTCAGGCCTGATGCTGCCATGTAGGTAGCACCAATAGTTTTGATCTTTTCTACACTTTTAAATTCAGGTTTGCGAAGAAGCTCATCAAAGTCTCCTATTAGCTCATTAAGAACGCGGTAGCACTCTTTTCCACCTTCATAGCTTTCTTCATAGAACTCACTAAAGTTCACAATACTTGCAAATATCACTCCTACACTGTCGTGATTCTTGGAATAACTCTGAGTGACCTGTTGACACATAAATACAAGATAAATGTAATTATAAAATTATATACATAGTAAGTAACCATAAATGATAATATATGAAAGGAGACATCAACAACTCAAACCTTAAGCTGGTCAGCAACATGAATGGGGATAATGTTTCCCAATAGCCATTCAGCTTGATCTCTCATCGTCTGAATTTTGTAGCGATGCTTGTCTGCTTCAACGTTTCCATGGTAATGCAGGCGGTAGCTAACCTCAAACTCTCGATTGAGGAACCAAACCAAAAGGAGCAGGAGAAAGAAGGCCAGGACTGTCTCATGGACAAGAGAAGCCAGAGGATTAAAGGGAAGATCTGGATCTGTTGCTGGAGTCACGAAGGCCAAACCACCATTGTTTGTAGACAAATTAAGTCTGAGAGGCAAATAAGAAGAAAATTTATGATGGACAAATCAATTAACCTAGCTATGAGTGAAGGCTGATTTATTAAAAGATCTAAGTCATACACCATATTACCAAAACTGTGCCAAAATGCTGAACAATATTTTTGTGCTCATTCAAAAAGTAATCAAGAAAACCTAAAAGAAGAGATCTATAATGCAATCGACGCACAAACAAACACTCACCCATGATCTGTCAAACTGCTATTACTGGAGCTGAAAGAAAAAAGAAGAATAACTTGCACAAATATCTTATTTACACATTTTATATACATAATACAATATTGCAGTTTATATTTTGTCACTTTTTCATAATTTAGCAACTATCCTACCATTTGTATAGTAATAATAATACCAAAATAAACATTTTTCCCCAAACTTATTTAACCATAATGTGATAATGTATAGACATTACTCACCTGTGCAATGAGCTGTATACAAGCAGCAGGAGGGCAACCCCTGTAACAGTGGCCAGAACAGAGCGCATCCAGAAACTCAGCTGGCAGAAGTTACAGAACTGAATGATGGCCAGGATGGTGGCACAGCACAAGAAGATGATCACCTAGATGTGATAGATGTAACGGTCAATACATCATATCAAATGCTCTAAACACACAGAGGACATAAGAGAATAGAAATAGTGGTTTACATGCACACTAGAAATTTGATAATTATCTGATTTCTTGAGTTATAATTTAAATGTTATGTAAACGGTTACATCCAATGTAATGTAATGTTTATAAAACAGCATCTACAATATAGAGACTGCACTCAAGCTCATCATTGTACATGCCTTATATCTGTGAACATGTTCATCTCTGTAGGCATTTTGCATCAGACCACTGCTGTCTCAGGCTGAAACCTATACTTTTCACCTGCATCTTACATATTACATTATGCAAGATGCAGTTTAAGGACTTTCCACTAAACAGCAGTTTTAGTCAAATTAAACTCTATTGGTGGTTTTCAGATTCTAGAATGCAATGTCATACTGCCAAATTAAATATTACTGGCCTATACTAGTATGTTGTGGTGTCACCTAACAGTGGAGGATCATAGACCCATAATGACAAAAAACTTCATCATTTATAAGCTGCTATGGCAAAACATCTTCTACTAAAATGAAGCCAAGTTTACTTTACGTCTGAGTCCTGTTGTAACCATTACGCATGTGTAAGTGACTGGGGGATTACACAGAAATTCAAAGTTAACTTATTTAAGTTTTAATATACAGTGGCTCCAATAAGTATTTGTACAGCTCTGAAAATTGTGAATGTACACACCTATTATGTAAAATTAGTTACATGAATCACTTGGATAGATCTGGATGTTCCATCATTACAAAACATAACCATATTTTTCATCTTATAAACAACACAAAGAAATTAGTGAAGTTTTATCATTTATTGAAGTCCAAAAAGTATTTGTACAGTTCATTCTCAGTACTTGGTGGATCTACCACGTGCTTTAATGACCGCCTCACACCTGGCAGGCATACTATCCACGAGTTTCTGACCCACCTCTGGACCGAGGCCGTCCCACGTCTCCTGGATCAGTGTCTGGAGACCAGCCTTGTTGGTGGCATGCTGACCATGACGATGCCTCTTGACCTCCTCCCACAGGTGCTCTATGGGGTTCAAATCCGGGCTCTGTGGGGGCCATTCCAGCACCTTAACCTTCTTGCGTTCCAGGAAAGCCTTCACCCGCTTAGACGTGTGCTTCGGATCACAGTCATGCCGGAACACGTACCTCCGACCAAGGAGCCTCCGAGCTGATGGCAGCATGTGCTGGTTCAGGATGTCCTCGTACATGGCAGAGTCCATAATTCCACCGATGAAGTGAAGGGATCCGACGCCACTGTACGACATACAACCCCAGACCAGGACACTTCCACCTCCGTGCTTGACTGTAGGCTGTACATACTCTGGCTTGTACTCTTCACCTGGTTTTCTCCACACCGACTTTTTGCCGTCTGATCCAAACATGTTAAATTTCGATTCGTCAGACCACAGGATGCTTTTCCAGAATGCAGAAGGCTTGTTTCTGTGTTCCCGAGCGAATCTGAGGCGTTTTCGACGGTTCCTGGCGCTGATGTAGGGCTTCTTACGGGCCACCCTCCCAGCCAGACCTACTTCATGGAGGCTGTTACGGATGGTCTGGGCACAAACATGGCTTCCAGTTGCTTCCTCCACTTTGGTGGCAAGACTGGAGGCTGAGGACTGTCTCTCCCTCTGTACCAGCTGGGAGATGTACCGGTCAGTGCGCTGGCTAGTCTTCCTGGGACGTCCTTTCCTGGCTGCATTGGCTATGCGTCCAGACTGTTTGTACTTCTTGATGATGTACTGCACGGTCGTGTGGCGTAACGCTATCCGAGTTCCAATTTTTCTGGTGCTTAGGCCTTCTTTATGTAGCTGAATGATTTGCTCCCGCATTCGACGGGGTATCTCGCCTGTCTTAGCCATATCACAGGAATACATTATGGGCATGGTCAGGCCACTTATATAGGCCAGTCTGTGTAGAGTGTCCAGTATGGTCACGCTTGACAAAATCACACCAAGTGAGTCAACCATGTCCTGTAAACAACTGTAAACAACTCAAGTTAATTTTAGGTGAGTATTATAAGTTTTGTGACTCACTAATGGAACTGTACAGATACTTATTGGGTTAGATAATCGCATTTCTGACCAAATATGCCATTTTGACATTAAATATTTGTTTAAAACATAATATGATTATCAAATATTTTAATCACTTTTACACACAATAGCAAGCATTTAGCCGAATATACAAAAGCTGTTATGTAGTCGAATTTTCTAGTAGTGTACAAATACTTATTGGAGCCACTGTATGTTACTTAATCATGCTAAGTGGAGGGACAGTGGGTGTGTTTT
This sequence comes from Taenioides sp. WSHXM2023, assembly GCA_029959045.1. NCBI lineage: Eukaryota > Metazoa > Chordata > Actinopteri > Gobiiformes > Gobiidae > Taenioides > Taenioides sp. WSHXM2023. The sequence continues at coordinate 16,617,094 of CM057090.1, forward strand.
ACACATCTATACCTGTAGCGGGAGTTGTAGGGTGAAGTGGGACAGGACAGAGACTGCAGGAAGTGAAACCAGCACAGCTCCCACCACATGACGGGGGACCCACCCACAGACGGTAAGCAGCAGTGAGCGGGTGCAGTTCATCACCTCCTCCAGGTGGAACGCCATGCTGCACACAACAAGACAAGGATCAGACACTGAACATTCAGGCATCTTCATTTAAAGGCATCTGTGGAGGCCAGGTACAGCACTGCAGTTGCCCACTATGTCCTTGGATGACGGACGGGTCTAATGCAGTGAATATATTTCCTGTCAAACTCCAGTTTTGTAAAGAACTAAGTCAGTTTAATTATTAATTGATTGTATTAAGTAAATAGTAACAATTAATATACATTTCTAAACTATATTAGCAATTGAAAATGGTATTCTTTCATTGTAATTCTAATAGTCTTGGGAACCCAGAGTGGGGGGTAACTTTGTAACCTGAACTGAGTTCTACACATTATCAGTCTGGGCTGGCTTTCACTGAAAGTGATTGGAAAACACAGAATGTCATTTGAATCTGATTGGTCTAGCGAAACAAGCTGAAAAATCAACAACAGAACAAAACAAAATAGTCCATATTGATGCTAAAATAGGCTGAAGTGTGTGCTCTGTGATTGGTCCACCCACCCACTTAACCTTAAAGTGGGCAACAACATGGATTCTCGTCAGTTTGTGAACTCACAAATGTCGCGAGAATCCATCTTGCAGTAAAGGTTCGTGGTTTTGACCCCAATAATGAAAATCAGTGCCGCATATACATACATTTGTAATGCATACATTTATACCCACAAGGTGAACTAGTATTATCATGACTGAAAATATTAGTTTTACACAGTTATAACAACATAAGAAATATAAGACATTGTGACATTATTTAGAGATACTGTAGCTCGGGCTGTGGCCTCACCGTATAGACAGCACCAGAGAGAGGAGCTCCAGAATTCCAGCCAGCGGTGTGAGGGCGAGCGCCGCAAGAGCAGGCGGGCCCTTGGTGACCAGAGCTGGCAGGAAGCAGGCCAGGGTCAGGGCAAGGAAGAAGAAGCAGCTCAAGAGCACATCCAGAAATGAGCTGAAAGTTGAGCTGGCAAAGGTCTGCACCTGGACCTCATTTTTCACCTGATAGAGAATAAAGCCATTAGACAACCAATAATTTCTTCACAAATATAGCATTTATTGATGTTTCCACATAATAACATCCAGTATAAGAATGTCAAATGGGTACATGGAAACCATCAAAATGGCTTGATGCAGCAGTTGTAATGATTGTTGATTAAATAAAGTTTGTTATTGTTAGGCTGAATATGCTTTAACTGTACTAGCAGACGTCTAACAGTAGAGGGCTGCAAGGCTGCAATATCACCAGAGGCACTATGGTCTTTGGTCTTATAAAGAACAGAGTTTGCATACCTCCTCTTTGTAGCTGCTGCGGTAAGCTGTCTCCAATGGTTTTTCAAGAAAGTTGAGACTGATCTTGTTGATTGGAGGTTTGAAAAAATAATCTTTCATCAAACTGATCAAACAGAACAAATGTTAGCATTAGGAATATACAAATGAAAGTACAATGCACCGTTTAAATATTTTTTGGTAAATCAAATTACAATAGATGTTATATGTACAAAGGTTTGTTTTATTACTTTTCATTTATCCATCTAGTCCTAATGGATGTATAATTACTTAGCTAATGTAATTATTTGAAACTGCATGTTTAGTCTTATACCTGTCCTCTCTGATGACATCCACAAAGTGTGCATCACTCTTCTCTCTGAAGTTTTTTGCCCGTAGTTGGATGAGTGCAGAGTGGTCCATCCCGGTCCCAGTGGCCCCAGGCCCAGCAGCCATGCCCAGACTTGTGCCTGTACCTGTGCTGGAGCTGGTCTTCTTCTCCTTCTCTTGCAGCATGTCGCACAGAGAGCTCTGACTCGCTCGCACCGCATCCTCCAGTGGTGGACTCAGAAGGCCATTGACTGCTTTAGGACTGTGACCTGGGGGGAACTTTTGGTTACACAGAAAAAAAATATTAAAATTAAAAATAAATAATAAATAAATAAAAATAATGAAAAAATAAAATCATGTTCAGATGAAAAAAAAAAAAAAAAAAAAAAAGTGCATTCTATTTACTTTAGCACCGGAGGTCTTGTTGTCATCCTTGCCACCATTTAATACAGCAACCTCATCATACTGATCTGCTGCTGAGGACAAAACTACACCACGGGATACATGCTGTGAGAAGGACAAGTAGAAATATGTAAATGACCTGAAGCAGGTTTTTGTAGTATTGAAGCAAGGCAAAGAAACAAGAGATGTTCTCAGAAAAGTAAATAATCAAAATGTTGACTCACGCCAGTCCTGTCTGATAGTTGATGCAGAGCTAATGGATCAGCAGCCTGTGCTCCAGGAATGATGTCGGGAGCATGGCACTGAGGACGGGACAGCAAGTTAAAACCAGCAAAGTCTCCACTCGAAAAGCCCACGTGAGAACATCCACACTGCATATCATGCTCCAATTTCCTCCCTGAGATCAGATACGTCTTTAGACCTACAAAAGTCACACAAAAGAAAGATTAGATATGGTATACAAATCACCTCAAACATGCCTAGGTCTTTTCATTCCAGTCATTCGTTGCTTCACACACACCAATACAGAGGTGGTAATGCAATCCTAGCTATTTGGCCCTCTGTTTGCACATCAGCCCAGTGTATTCACACTGGTGTGGGGCCAACAAGGAAATCCACAAACACTGGATTAGAGCTGTGGCCCTTTGCCAGCTGCTATCAGGCTGTCCAAACACACACTCACCTGGCTAACAGGCCACACTGTTCAAACAGCTAAATGTGCTAACCTTCTTAGCAGAGCCATCATTTAAAGGCTACACAAAGCAATGTCAGATTGCCTATGCAAAAGGTTCAGTATGAAATTCTGTATCCTAACAAACTCTTAGTTGACTATTCCAAATTGTATATAACATATTAAAATTGATATAGAGAGTATTGAGCCTTTCCTGTAGTACTGAAAGTCAGTTTGAAAATTTGGTATGAAAAACTTCCATATGTCTTAATTCCACATATTGGTTTCTATAATACCTTTTCATCGATTCACCAGTTTAGATGCACCCGTAGCAGCCCCATCCATAGCAGAAGTTTTAGTGAGAATCTTTACTTATAACATACTAATAGTGTTTTGATATCATGCCAACATCCAAATGACACACCTCTCAAGTATAATAGTTTATCTACACTGCCAGTTCGATTGGATTGTGAATACTCTTGCAGACTTGAATTAAACTTACAGTAGAATTGAAAGAGGAAAATGAGAGCTGCGCAGAACGCGGTTGAACAAGGAGAAGATGAACACACAAGAAGGAAATGGAGGATAGATGGCAAAGGGCTGGAAGAGAGCTCTGAAGGTCACAGAGTTTAGCATGCCTCACATAACCCACATTCCTCCTCCACTTCCATTTTAGCTTTCTAACTTTATCTACACACCGTGTTCTGATTCTCAAACAGGCCTTAAATAGTGGCCTTAAGGCAGATGCATGTATAACAAGTGAGACACCGTATTGGTTCATTTCGTGGGCAAGTTTGATGACGTATTCAAAGAGACAACAGTACATGAATAATAAAGAGTATATAAAAACTCCATTTACTAGCTTCACTGCATTCATTCAAGGTGGTCCCTGAAGGCCAGAGCAGTATATGTGATCTTATTGATCTCTCTAAAGACTGCACTTTCAGATAAACACTGACACCACACCAGCACTCAAAAGTCAACTGCACAGTTCAATGGTTTTAATGGATTGATATGCAGGAAATCTGGCCAGAGTAAGACAGTTCAGTTAAGGACAATCACTACAAAAACTGCAACTAATATTACGCACCATACCAAGCCACTTCTAAAACAACTAATATTAATGTTATTGGAGGATATTAATTTCAGTCATTATCGCCCACCGACAACTACTACTAGTACTACTCCGACAACTGTTATGCTAAGAAATACTTCTATACTTCTTTTCTTTCACCACAACTAAAGAAGAAAAATCCAGCCATTCCCAAACAAAGAAATTAAGACACCGTGGAGTTCAAAGGTCAGTTCTGAGTAAATGGTTTATCTTGTGGTTCCTCGTATCTATGCAATAATTAGATTTGGACTTTGATAGATGCCCTTTCCTTACATGCATTTCCAGTGACTCATTGAGTGTGTGATAAAATTACTAATACTCCCATATAACAAACTTGTCTTTATCAAAAAATCTTATGAAAAAGAATGAATGAGCAGAAGAAGAACAGGAAGTGTGACAGGGCTGCTACATTCCACATGTACATCCAAGAAGCAGACACACTGGATATTAGAAGACATTAAAGGTCTGATTATACAAAAGATTTACTTTTGTGAGCTTTAAGCCCTGTTACAATGTTGTTACCTCCTCAAAAACATACCTGGAGTTCTCTTTCGTTTTATTCACTGTCTTCATCTCCAAAACCTTTCCACCTTGTGATGTCATGAAGCATCATTTTCAAGTTAACAGCTCCCTGTTACTTTTAGTTTGGTAGAGATTGGCAATTCTAGGTCTGAAATCATCCAAATGATTCTAATGTAGGTGTATGGAGTTTAAAAACAGTGTAGCATTTCCTGTATTACCACATGACATCACAAGGTGGAACAGAGCGTTTTCTGTTTCAGAGAAGAACTTAGCCTAAATATGCAGGGTTTGTGTGTTAAACATGTGTGAATGAAACAAAACACAACTCCAGGTATGTTTTAATGAGGAAACAACATAATAACAGGATCAGAAAATGGGCGCCCTTTAACGTAACAACTTTATGTGTTGGAAACAACCATTAACACCCATCTACTAATATGCTTACCACTTCATACTGATCTCCTGTTGTTTAATGCTACTAATAATTTATTTACTTACATGTTTATTACTTTTTAACAACTATAATTGATAAAAAGAGAGTAATTCATAAAAAAATCAAAGATTAAGTATGAATGAATGGATGACAACAATGTACTAAAGAGCCAATATTACACTATTTTCTGGTCTATGTTATAATATTGTTTCCTCATCAGAAACATGGAGTTTTATCTCTTCTTCTATCTCACAGAAAACACACTGTTCCACCTTGTGATGTCATGTGCCAATACAGGAAGTGCCCCACTGTGTTTTTAAACTACAAACACAATCATTTCGATGATTTCAGCTCAGGAATTGTCAGTCTCTACTGAAAGGTAACAGGTAGCCGTTAACTTTAAAACTACCACTATATGACATCACAAGGTGGAACAGAGCATTTTGATCTTTGGAGATGTAGCCAGACTAATAATAAAGGGTTACTCAGACATGTATGAATGAAACAAAACACTCCAGGCATGTTTTTACTGAACATTCCAACATGGCTAAAATTTCACAAGAGCACATTTTGTATAATATAGGACCATTAATGGATTGCTGCGATTCTCTGTATGTCCCATTCACTGTGTAAATTTTTCAAAGATATTAATTTTAACCAAAAGTATTTCATGTAGCAATACAAAACAAATGCATAACACAGATCATATCAAAGTCCATCCACCACATGCACTATCCTCTGCTAAGGCTCTGCTTTCCGGGCGTGGTACCAGTGGCATTGATAAGCTGAATCAAAAGCACTGCAGAAAACCTTGTCCTCACATAACTTACTTAATTATGGACAAAGGTTAGTGTGCGCTAACATGGTGTAAAGTTTATGTGGAAAGACACAGCAATGATTAGTCTTACAACAAAAAATAAACACAAAAGTCAATAAGTGGTAAATGGTCATATTTTTATAAACCACTTTACAGTAAGTAAGTAAGTAAGTCAGTCAGTCTGAGTGCTTTACAGAGTGCAATGAAAACATGTACAAGAATAAAGGAATTACAGACATAGTCAACCAAAAGCTTGTCTTGAGCTGCTTTTTAGTCAATAGAGTCTGCCTCACGGAGGGCCAGGGGTAGGGCATTTCATAATTTAAGGGACCACACACACACACACACACACACACACACACACACACACACACACACACACACACACACACACACACACACACACACACACACACACACACACACACACACACACACACACACACACACACACACGGGGAGAGGAGGGTTAAGTGTCTTGCCCAAGGACACAACAACAGTACTATTCATCTGTGGGAGCTGGAATCGTACCACCAACCTGTGGGTCAATGGATCTGACCGCTCAACCAATGATGTTTATGTTGAGAGTTGGATTCAAACCACCAACAGATCAATGGACACTCTATAGCAATAAAACTCACCATTAATTACTATGATTAATAAAAATGTACTCGGTAGTGTATAAATATTACATCAATGCAATCCAGGCACACAGCTCCCGCATTTTATAAGCAAGCTCATAAGACTCAGAAACGAGAATGACCTCAGGTACCTTCTCTGAGAATGTCTGGGGACAGTTTCAGATTAAAAATGACATTCAAGAGAATGCCCAGAGGACATTCCCATCAGACACTGCACTTCCTCACAGATGACCTTTGAACTCCAGGTGGCTGGCTTTTCAACCTGATTAAAGCTATCCAGTGACTAAGGCACTGATACATGTGTGAACTATGTGCATCAAAATGCATGACGAAAATTATGCTACTGATTCATAATGGTGATGTACAAATACATTGCAACACAGAATAGTCCAATTTGTCCTCAATGGCTACATTTAGATGCAGTATTCCAAATTATGGATAACCTCCGAATGTCTATCAAAATCACAATCAAAATTGCAAAGAAATTAGAATTGATCGGGGAATAGGATGAATGTATGAGATCTTTAATGAAATTCTTAAAAAAAAGGTGCACTTTGAAGAGAATACTTCAATTAAATATATAAATGATATTGCAGTGCTTGTCAGAAAAAAGGTATATTTTCAAAGTTCTTCAGTTATAGCATAAAATCAGCACAAATCATTTTCAGCCATTTTCCTCTCTGGCTGGCTGTTGTTCACTTTCATCATTTACTTTCCTGACTCTTGCAGTTTTCTCCTCTGCCAGCAGTAGGTCTTGAGAACAGGCCTGTGCAGTACCAGATGCCTCCATATTTGGACACACTGATAGAGACCAGGGATGAGACTCCCATACAATCCTCCTTTAACTAACCCACCCCCTCATATGTCCCGGGACACTGTCCATCCCTTACAAATTATTTTACTGTTACTCTGCCTCCCTTTACAATCAGTCTAAGGAAATTTGGTTATGAATTTTTAAGGCGAGGCAATTATTTGAGATGATTTAAAAGCAGGTCTAGATGTTTCAATTTAAAGCCATGTAAAGCCATGTAAACTTCAAAAAAAAGTCTCTTCAACAGATTGAATTAAATATTTATTTCTTAAGTTTCTACTACATACAATTTTCTACGACATATGTGGCGTATTTGTGACGCAATAGCACTGTTGCTGCGTCACTCCTATAAACAAACACATAGCTTCAGCTGTAAAAGGAATTTTTCTACTTGACTGCAAAAGGACGTTTGACATTATACAAATGCTTTTTGGCAACAGAGCGCCGATATTTATCCAGGTGCAATATGAGACTAAGACTAAGACTAAAGATTATCATGAACTTGATTCTTAACAAAAGACGCAAATATGAAACTGGAACAACCTTTAAAAGATTGCTCTCCTCTTCACTGGTCAAGTTTTTGAGTAACTGTAGGAATTGAAGTCAACCCTTTTACAGTTATCATTTTAATACTGTACATGTACTGTAGTACTCCTCCCTCATGGCCTAGAGTGTGGGAAATCCTTGGGAAAGGGTCAGGACCAGAAAATATGCTGCTCTCCCTCCTTCTCGTCTTGTGCCTTGTCACACAACTCTCTCTTTCATGGACCACCAGGGACCAGTGCTTTACAAGCTGTTTGTGGTGAGGGCCTGCTACACTTGTACAGTAAAGAGACTAAGTGCCAAGATTCTTGTGCTTAATAATGTTATAAAATCTACATTATACATGATAAAGTATTGTATTACTTTATCATGTATTGTCCATATTGTAACATATAATGCTGCTTCAATAATCACTATTACATTGCAGTCTTCATGTCAAGCCAAAAAGAGTAGATTAAGAAGACTAAACATGTCACAAAACAACAAACAAACCTATCTTTAAAAGCGGCCTTGATTTAGCCATGGCCGCTGCCTCTATTATGGGAACAATGACCTTAAATTAGCAATGCTATATTTTGATAAAGGTCTTATTTTTACATTTTTACAAAGCAAGTCAATCGGTCAGTGCACTCTATTTTTAATCTAATTTAAACACATGAGCCATGTTGACTAAATGAACATCTCAATTATTTTTGGATTATGGGAATAACGATAATCAAAAGCTATTAAGGCATCCCATCAGAAATGTGCCAAGACACCCCTGTAAGGTTGCAAAAAGACTGGACTGTAAATTAATCACAAATTTTAGGAAAATCACTTCATAGCCTTGTTTATAGCACTGTGATATACCTAATATTCTGTCTGTGTATAAAAAAGACCCATAGCTAATTTACCCATATATCTCCCACCTTTCATATAAATCATCTTTATCACTTTTATTATTTCTCTCACCTGTTCTCTGAGTTTTATATCTATAAAACAGAGCAGGGGAAACTCATGGATTTTTAACACACTTGAGGCTACGCTCCATTAATTATTCAGTACAGCCGTTTAACACCGCAGTAGCACACAGAGGTTGGCCTATAGGCAATGATACACAAGTTACTATCAACTGAAGTAAGATTACAAGACAAAAAAGTTGCAATCATTATGACTGTTGTCTTTGTGACTATGTTTACATGTTGCTCAGTAGGTCAAATAGGTCCCCATAAGACAACTCAAATATGTTTTGAATTTTTGTTATTAGGGGTGGTCAATATCCTTAAAGAAATGATATACAATTTCCTTAGAGACCGTTTATCGATTCATTTTATCACGATTCATATGCATTACCAACTACAAAGCCTTTAAGAAGGAACTAAAGTCATCAACTTCTGCTTCTGAGAGCTCACATTTCGTTGTGATTGGTTAAATCCACCTGTTACTTACTCAGGCAATGAAGAAGGTAGAGAAATAGGAGGAGTTGGTGAAGAGAAAGTTCTGTGACAAGATCTGCATTAGCACTGAATAATTCAATTTCACCAAAATTAATACTGTCACAGGAATGAGATCATGATCTTGATTTTTATCAGCAAAAATAGAACATATACCCAAATAAGAGAGATGCATGAAGAAGTCAAGTTAAGCAGTAGTAGCCAGTTTGCTACAACAAACTATTTGAACAAGAACAACAAGGACTGGTAAAACTTAATGACAACCACTACTGAACAATGTATTGTAAAGTTGTTCAGACAGATCTACAGACACTGGCCAGGGTTGGGCTCTGTTATCAACACCCACCACACATACACACACAAAGAACTGTGACTCGACACATTCTTGAGCAACAGAAAAGTCAAACATTTGGTCAAATAGTTGGCAATAGGGGTGACAAAATACTTGCGGGCAAGGGTCAGAGGAACATTGTCTATCATCATAGAAAGGTATGTGAATCAAGCAGAAAGATGCTTAGCTACATTTTTAGCCTATCTTCTATCACAAATATATCTACCAGTAACTTTGAATATGGTCATAAAGTAATACAATGACTGTGTGTGGTAATTTACATGTCAAACAAATAAAAGCCTCATAAAAAATAAAGATAAAGAAAAGTTTTTAAAGATTATTAAAATAAGTAAGTAAAATAAGTAATCACCACTTTTAGCTTATAACACTGCCTTGCAGTAAATGGGGGCATGCTACAGCCTGGCGCCAAGGCAAACACTTTTCCTCTTTGACACAAAAGGCAAATTTCGTCTGGCTCTGGTACCCTGACCGATTTGCTTTGGAACTTTTTGGCATGGTTATTTTTAATGGCGGTGTGTGTTTCAATGCTTTGGGCAAGGCTCCGGGTCCAGGGGTCTGCTACAGGATCATGTTTTCTCAATATTTGAAATCAAAATTGTGCCTGAATTATACTTTTTAAATCCTAAATCTGATCCCAGCCATTCACAAAAAAGACATTAAGTAATTCAACTTTTCTGGCACTTCTCTGCGCTTAAATAACATATTAAGGTTAAGGTATACTTTATTGTCGTCATAGGGAAAACTGTCCTTCCTTTGACCCATCCTTTGATGCTGCTGGGGCAACCTGTCAGGAGCAGTGGGCGTGGTACTGGAGGACTATCTACAAGGCCTGGTTGAGGGGGGAAACCGAAGTGCCCAGGGGAAACCCACCCAAACAGAGAATTAAACAGGAGTTCAACCTGGAACCTTCTTGCTGTGAGGCGTGAGTGCTATGTGCTGTGTAGGCAATTTATCAGAACATAATTTATTTTCTGTTGCTTTGTTTTCACTTGAGCCTCTGTTGTCTCTTGTCTAATCATCTCGTTGTGCTGTGTAGTCCCTACTTAGTCCTGGAGTCATAGAAAGCCAGCCTGCTTTGAAAGGTAATACCACATATGATCCACTTCAGACCCCTCAAGCATGGTTCGGACCCCTCAAATGACCGTGGAAACACTTTCAAAAGCAATGGAAACAAGTGGCTACATATTTGGGTGACAAACCTGTCCAAGGGCTTCCCACTGTTTGGAGACTGTTTATTTGATAATAGTGTTTAAACATTAAATGTACAATTTGAGTGCAACAATTAAACTAACTGTTGTCTGGTACATACAGTAACAATGCCACACATACTTGAACACTTAATGTATTTGTCCAAGGTGTGACCGCCTCATACTTTGGTTGTTGTATCATATCTACAGGAATGACATAACTTGTGCATCCAGTTTTGTGTGTGTGTGTGTGTGTGTGTGTGTGTGTGTGTGTGTGTGTGTGCGTGCGTGCGTGCGTGCGTGCGCGCGCATCACACTCCATTCCCTAAACTATAATCAGAAAAGCCAAAACGAGCTTGCATAGTTTAATATGATTAAGTCTCTTTAGAAGAATCAAATCAAAAAGCTCACTCATCAAAAAGCTTACACCATCTTTAAAAAATATTCTGCTTCCTCAACAAAAAGTTAAATGTCAGTAAGTGTCTGAAAGTAGAAAAATGATGGCACCATTTAGAGCCCAATGTGAATATGGCCTGACAATACAACCTTCTCTGTTCAGTGTTCACAAGAGAGCCAAGATTAGACGGCCCACCAGGAATTCCCTGTTGTAGAGATTACGGTCAGTGATGCCGTTATAAGCCACTGTGAGCGCTCAAAAATATTTCAAACATCCTTGGACATATTTCCTCTTTATATCATGACCCCTCTTTGTATCTCTTTCATCCTGGTGCCAATGTAACAAACACTTTCTCTGTGTAATTCAATCCCCAAAAATACCTGCTTCATTACAGTTAGGTTAGAAAGCCCTTCTCTCAACAGCAGTGACAACACAATGAAATGCAACCAAAGATATGAACCTGCACTTGTCAAATCACAATGCAAGAAACAAACAGTGTTAGGACAGTGCCATATAACATATTGTGTTTTTTGATATTGCAATTGTTATTGCAATTGTTATAGGTATTTAGAAAATACTAGCTGTTTTGTGCAGTTCTTGCCTTAATTTAATAAGTGAAATGGCATACATCTCAAACTTATGACTATTGCACATGTACATTTTTTATCTTAATAAAAGCTACCAAATGCTTTGTAATCTCCAAACAATAAAAGACAAAAAGTTTTTTACTTCCTCGTAATCTAATCTCTTGACCCTGTTGTCCAGTCTTCTGTTGGTAAATAAGTCTGACAGGAATAACTGGTCAGATAAGGTTTTAGAGCGTCTATGGATGCAATGAACCCATTTAACCCTGATGACCAAGCATTCATGCACACTAATGCAATCATCCATTCACTATCTCTGCATCATTACAGCACATCATGACAGCAGGTGAATAACTGTAGACCTCATCAAGTATTATTGAGTAAACTGTGCATTTTTTCAAGCAATATTTGAAAAAAAAAAAAAATGCACACTGTAAGAAATAGTTCTGTACAATTACCTGAAAAACATTTCTATTAATGTTTTTGCTTGATATTACCACTCTGGATTATCAGGACAGAACTCAGATCTCATGAGTATTACTTGGCTAGACCTAGCCACCTATGCCCATAAGATACTTTAACACACAAATATGATCAAAACTAATAATGGCAGAATAGCTTACCTTTAATTTTCTCTACAGCAATCTGGCCAGCTCTTTCTGCCACCCTTCCATCCTCCCTTACGTAGCGGTCATCCAGAAACTTTGCAGTAGCTTCAGACAGGTGAACTTTCCCCGCAACACCTAACTGCTCCATAAGATTAGCCAGATTGACATCATTGGACCACACATCAAACTTGATGCGCTTCATTCCCAGGATCCCGCACAGAACTGTCCCAGTGTGCACTCCGACCCTCATGTTAACCGTCTCACACGTCTCCTGGCAAAACTGTTCGATAGCCTGGATCATGCCCAGTCCCATCTCCACACAGCAGTACGCGTGATCTGGTTTGGGCTCGGGACATCCTGCCACACAATAATAACAGTCCCCCAAAGTGCTGATTTTCTCACAGCCCGTTAGCTCACAGAGGCGATCAAAGCGGCCAAATAAATCATTGAGGAGACCCACTAAGGCTGGAGCTGACTTGTTTGCGGACATTTTAGTGAAGCCAACAATATCTGCAAAAAGGATGCTGACTGGCTCCATCCGCTTCATGTTGAAAGGTCTGAATATGATCTGACCTCGTGGTATGGAGGTCTTCTTACTTTTGTGATTGCTATGGTTTTTGGGACTTATGGCACTTTGTGATTGTAATCCAGCAGCACCTCCTGCTCCCCCCACAGACACAGCAGAGGCAGAGCAGGCTCCAGAGGAATAACGCTTGCCTGAGTTTTCTCCGCCCCCACCTTCATCATCTCCCTGTTTCATGAGCTCATCGGCCACCCGTCGGGGCATCACAGAGTGGATCATGCGCTCCTTCAGGGCTTTCTCCACCTCCAGATCCTTTCCGTGCATTATGGCTTGTCCCACTTTGAGGAAGGTGCTCCGAGAACGCACCTCTGACATGATGAAGAGATGGATACCAATGACATGAGCACACAGGTGGAGCAGGGCTTTCCCTGGGCCCAACCAACGAAGTGTGTCCTCTTCAGTGTTGTCGTATCCCCTCTGAAGGAAAGGTAACCATCCAAAGGCTTCAAACAGGACAGAGTAGAGGAGCCCCAAGAGCACAGAGGCATAGAGGCGTACATGAAGGACACTGTAGAGCAGCAGCAGCACCTCCATGCAGAGAGAAAACGTGCCAACAGGTGAAATACATGGCATTATTAGAGGCTTGGCTGACTGATAGGATGCATTACCACCGCCTGCCCACTCCAGCTCTGTATAACCTGCAGTCTGCGCTTGGGGAGCTAGAGTCATTGCAAATGTGATTGCAATAAGAAGCAGTGAGGTTTGGCTATAAAGTTGTGTGTATGGCTGGGTGAAGGTGAACACAAACAGGAGCACAAGAAGGACCAGGAAACAGGCAGTTGGGACAAGAAAGGCCATGGGGTTACATCGGTCATTATTGACCCCAAAATAAATGCCCCAGAGGACAGAGGATGCTGCCAGGTAAAAAAGGACATATCGAAAACGCCTCTGTGTCTGTGGAAAGCACCTCTCCTGGCATGCCTCCTCCAAGATGGGAGAATCAAATTTGGGGTCCCAGCACTGGGCAGCTGACCTCTCAAACAGTGGGGGTGCTTCTCTGTGCACTCTGGAGGCGGAGGTTACAGCATGTCTGGAGTCTGCTGAACTGCAGCTGGAGGAGATGCTGTATTTATGGAGGTTAGGGTTGGTTTTACTCACAGCCTTATTGCCCCCAGCTCCTCTGCTGGCACCTGTCACTGACTCCTGACCATGCACGTGTGGCGCACTGTTGGTAATCCTCACAGTCACAGCACCATCCCCACTGGAGTCGCAGCTCACTTCCGTGCCGTGCATAAGAAGCTGCCGGTGTTGTTGCAGAGTGGCCATATTGACTGGTGTGACGCGGTAAAGGGGAAGCAGACGATGCGTTAAATATTAATAATATCTTCTGATGGCGCTCCGGCACTTACATGACTTGCGTGGGCGCCGTGTGTGCACGGGTGGCACGATGAAAGGAGTAGGCAGGTTTGTTGGAACAATCACACTGCATGAATGGTAAGCACAGCACAGACGTCTTTGCTACGCACACAGCAGCCTGACCACTCACTCTCATAAGACGCACCGTTCCAGTTTCTTGAGCAGTTCATTATCTGGCCCCGAGTTTGCGTCACTACTCACATTACACGTACCCTTCTCTAAAGAGGCTCTGGTCTGAGCACGGCGTCTCTCCAGCTGCGGTAAAAACACTGTCATCACTCTTTCTGCCTCCTAAACTCAACATCCTTCTCGGAAAGCACAGTCTAGTGATGCAACTCAATTTTTCGCCCTCATCAAGAAAGTCTTCTTCATTGGAACTGATCTCCTGTATGCAGCACGCGACGTCAGAAAATGTCCAGATGTTTTATTCCAATAAAGTCTTGATTGCATGGAAAGACAGCGCACGGATCCAGCGACTCATTCAATGAGCTACAGATGACTGTCAACAGTTGGAGCTGCGCAGCAAGTGACACAAAAGTTGCACTGTCCGTGAGCTCTTGTTAAAGCGTCACCAAAAACACACTAAATTACACTGATGTGAAACACAGTCATGAATGCTGCATCAAAAAGCAGTATTTTGTGTAGGTTATGTGCCAAAATGATTTTGCAGAAATACTCAGATTTGTTTTTCCTTTGGAACTGCTCAGCGTGGGCAACGGGGATTGCTTCAAATAACAGTGATGTCAATGCGCTTAAATGTTGAATCCAATCCTTTGCAGTTTTTACCATGTCTTCTAATGCATGGCTCGATATGTCACAGATTCCCTAGCAGTATGTCCATGTGCGTATCGCATAATCGCCACTCCAAGAGCTCCTGCAAATATTAAATTCTGCGGTGATCCGGAGTCCAGTCCGAGATCCAGATCATAAAAGGCCTGACAGGCAGGCCTATCCCCGCGGATTCAGCCCCGTCCTTTCCTGAACTCCCTCTCCGGATCTCCGGACTGTATTCCCTCTCTGCTTTCCAAAGTGGGGGCCGGGAGAGGTATGTGCTATTCAAAGACGCGCAAGCCAAAAAGAGAAGCGCAAAAAATACCATCCACTGTCCCAAATTAGAGTAGGTTTGCCTCTGCTGGGAGTGTCTGCAACTTGTTGCGCGCAGTTGGCAAAACATAGAGCTATGAGGAACAGCCTTGGTCCGAGCAGGCTGGTCTATAAATAGTGATAATCAAAACTCTTGCAATAACAGCACATAGCGCACCTCGCTGGCATTTCATAAACTTTCTCAAACTCCATGAAAATGAAAACAAAACGGGCACAATTTGTTTGATTTAGTTTAAAAATGGTGGTAAACGACGTGCAAAACGTCACTGCCCCCTCCCCTTTCGTTTCCAAAATCTTCCCAACTTTTTTCCCAGGCCGTATTTCCTGCGTTCAGAGTAGATCCAGTTAGGAGGCTCTGGTTATTTGGAAGATAGGCTAGATTTCCTCTCTTCTCATTCCCCAAGGAGCCAAGTCCTACAAAATCTCCAGAGAAGAGAAGTAAAATCCAATTGAACGCACCTCTCGCACTGTCGAGGCTGTAGGCCTATTATTAAAGATATCTCCAGCACTTTGGCAGTTCCTTTGGTCTTGGCAGCACTAGTTTTTGCTGGCATGTATGAGTCCAACAAACACAAGACTGTGCGCTTTGGCTGTAGTGCGTGCTCTTCCGCCCGCCTCTGGTTGACTCCCTTTCGCCCGATACAACTTAGAGGGATTTGGGGGAACACACAGGAGCAGAAGCCCCTGGGTTTAGTGACTGTCCCTCCGTGAGTAAAATGCCTCCACGGCTGGGTCTGCTACCATCGCCGCGCTCGGTCGGAAATCCTCCCCCAGCTGTTGTGGTGCTGGGACAAAGAGTCAAGTACTCGTCTCTTAGGCCAAACATGGCTTCCGGTTTGGGTTTTCACGGTCGTTAAGGGAGACTGAAAAATATATAAGCTAGCCCAGCCATTTTATTTGTTTACTGCTTTTTTCGTATCAATTTTAACGTGATTTCAACTAATGTCAATGGATAAAAATGTATAGGTAGAAGTCCGATTGTCCGTTTGTCATATGTCGGCTGCTATAAAACACCTGAGCACTTAAAATCCGAAAATGATGCCTTTACTTTGAAATACGATTTCCTTTGAAGCCATGTAACTTCTGATCGTCAAGCCACTGCAGGCATGTACATCCTAGCCTGTAAATTGAGTTTTAAACATATCTCAACAAAAACAAGACTTGGCATGATGATTTGGCAGAGAGAGAGAGAGAGAGAGAGAGGGAGAGAGAGAGAGAGAGAGAGAGAGAGATAGATAGATAGATAGATATAGATATAGGTATATTCGCGCACCTGCCTTGACTCTCATATGAATTTAAGTGACATCCCATTCTTAATCCATAGGGTTTAATAAGATGTCGGTCCACCCTTTGCAGCTATAACAGTGTCAGCTCTTCTGGGAAGGCTGTCCACAAGGTTTAGGAGTGTTTATGGGAATTTTAGTCTTCCAGAAGTGCATTTGATGTTGGACGAGAAAGCCTGGCTCTCAGTCTCTGCTCTAATTCATCCAAAGGTGGTCTATCAGGTTGAGGTCAGGACTCTGTGCAGGCCAGTCAAGTTCATCCACACCAAACTCTCTCATCCATGTCTTTATGGACCTTGCTTTGTGCACTGGTGCACAGTCATGTTGAAGAGGAAGAAGCCATCTCCAAACTGTTCCCACAAAGTTGGGAGCATGAAATTGTCCAAAATCTCTTGGTATGCTGAAGCATTCAGAGTTCCTTTCACTGGAACTAAGGGGCCAAGCCCAGCTCCTGAAAAACAACCCCACACCATAATCCCCCCTCCACCAAACTTTACACTTGGCACAATGCAGTCAGACAAGTACCGTTCTCCTGGCAACCGCCAAACCCAGACTCATCCATCAGATTGCCAGATGGAGAAGTGCGATTCGTCACTCCAGAGAACACGTCTCCACTGCTCTAGAGTCCAGTGGTGGCGTGCTTTACACCACTGTATGCGACGCTTTGCATTGCACTTGGTGATGTATGGCTTGGATGCAGCTGCTCGGCTGTTCTTGAGCTAATCTGAAGGCCACATGAAGTTTGGAGGTCTGTAGTGATTGACTATGCGAAAAGTTGGCGATCTCTGCGCACTATGTGCCTCAGCATCCGCTGATCCCGCCCCGTCAGTTTATGTGGCCTACCACTTTGTGACTGAGTTGCTGTTGTTCCCAATCGCTTCCACTTTGTTATAATTCCACTGACAGTTGACTGTGGAATATTTAGGAGCGAGGAAATTTCACGACTGGACTTGTTGCACAGGTGACATCCTATCACAGCACCACGCTGGAATTCACTGAGGTCCTGAGAGCGACACATTCTTTCACAAATGTTTGTAGAAACAGTCTGCAGGCCGAGGTGCTTGATTTTATAAACCTATAGCCAAGGAAGTGACTGATTTTGATTATTTGGATGGGTGACTGAATACTTTTGACCTCCATGCTGGAGGAGGTCTATTGCACTGCAGAGATTGGATGGGATTTTTATGTGACCCACAGCACACAGAAAAGAGGCACGTGAATAAGCAAACAGTTTTACAGTATCATCATATTTTATTGTGCAGTGTTGATTATTTATCCTTCTCTCAAATGTGTGCTGTGCTCTATGGCGCGTGTGTGGAGTTTGCATGTCCTTACACGCGCACTCACTCAAGTTGAAGGGCTTACAAGAGAGGCCTGTTTATTGAGCTGATAAAGCCAGACACTGATAAGTTTGTGTTCATAGACTCGGGAGCTACGCCTCTGTCTCTGCAATCACAGTTTACACACAAGTCCTCTGCAAACATCTCTTCATGTATTTTTATGGAGACGTGTGTTGCAGTGTGTACTTTGTGCATCCATTAGTCTACCTCCTTCATGTAGGACCAGGTTATGTTTGCCTTTCATTTAATTTAATGATTTGTGCACGTCCGGGCGTTATGTTGCTAGTAATAACAAACACAAAATGCCTTAATAATAGTTGTAACTTTAATCAATGGCTGAGGTCTGTGCTTCTTAATTAACTCATAATTCAGACAATAAGTAGGCCTTTGTAATTTGTTGCTTTCCTATGTTATTAGATTAGATTTGGGATTACATTGTTAATTACATCGTTATGACTCTATGGTTATGGTTATGACTCTTGAAAATCCTGTTAATAAAATGAACCAAGGCGCCACCTGGTGGCTACTTTGTGCATGCAAAATGGTCCACCTTAGTGAAACCAAACAAGGGTCCCATCTGTGTATCATCAGTTAAATGAGTAATTACTTAGTTGGCAGGATATTAAATAATTCTAATATAAATTAAAAAATGAAATTATGTTAAAATAAATAAATAATTATCAGAAACTCACTAGATCTGGTTCCTGTTTACTCAAAAGAAAAGTTTAAAATAACAAAATAATTAAATAACACTTAAGCGTTACCATTTGCATTGGAAACTTTGTGGAGATCTGCTGCGCTCTTTTACAGTGATTTTGTGACAGAATAATTTGTCTACAATGTTGATATAACAAAAATCACAATGCATAATGATGCAACCACAAACACATGAAAACCTTCCATATGACCAAACACAAACACAATGTCCGCTACAATATTAAGCATATTTGCTTAATGGAAATATGAACACCCTCATACTCAAACAAATGTACAGAACATAAAACTCCAAAGTGGTGCCATTTTCACTCCAGAGGAGTGACAGAAATTGTACAAATAGACTGAATAATTACAGTTTCATAACCAAGAGACAGCTTCTATTACATTCACATTTTATATTTTTAATAAAATCTAGCTATGTTTAAGTTTCTGTAAGAGTAAAATTTAGCTATAAAGTAAAGTGTGGATGAATAAAGTTTGTCTAAATCTAAAATATTTAATATGCTTTGTCAACTTTTAATTATGTGTAAAATGTGCCACTGACTGAAAAAGAGTGCAGCTATATTTTTATGTCAACATTGTCCAATATTCTTCTTCTTCCGTGAGTTGCTGATCACAGAGCATAGTTCCTCTCACTGTTTCCTCCACCGGTTTTTAGGCTTTTCCTCACAGCTGGTACCCTCACATGTCCCAGGAAAAGGTGGGGGCGGGGCTGGAGCGTGTTTTGGAGGGGGTGGCGTATCAGGGGTGGTATTGATGCTGCTGAGGAGAGCTGGGAGATCATGTGAGATGGCCTTCTCCAGTTTGTCCAGCAGACACCCACCGCTCCAGCTGCAGTGGTATGACAGCTGCTTAAAGTTGGCCATTGGATTCACACCGAAGAAGTCCTCATAAGCCTCCTTGTCAGGTAAGTCGAACTTACTGATGTTGGTCTTGGCCAGAATAGACTTGAAGATGTAATATTTGTCTGGATCACTCACAATGTCATGTAAAACCTCATAAGGGTCACTGAACCAGCCCAGTTTGTCATAGTAGGTCTGAAGGTAGCGGTCCACCAGCAGAGCGTGAATACGAACTCTGATACCATGCTGACGGATGAAGGCTATTTTGTTCTCCAGTTGGTTTTCAATGACCTGCAGACATAAGAAAATTATATAAGGAGACAACCAAAGTACATAATATGCCTTTTTGTAAAGAGATTGTATTCACATTCTACAATTTAATGATAGTTATAACTTCAGATGGAGGGCAGGAGCCTATATAACTCTAAGGATGATTTACAGTTTTGAAAGAAACATCAAACTTTATGATCTACACAAAATATCACGTGAATAGGCCCAGTAATATGTTTCACAGCTCATCCAAGCTTCAGTTCTGGTCAAATTGCTGATGGACACTGCCTGAAGGGAGGAGCTAACTACACTGAAACTACTCTGAAATAACACACCTACTTGTTTGCAGTTTCTTTTTGTTAGCTAGGTCTATTGAACTGCACTAAATGTGAACTGTGTCTGAGTCATATTAGCATAATTGTTCAGACTCATGCTATAATTTTTTCATTGTTCTGAAACCCAAGGATAGAGCTCATAACACTGCACCTGATTGAGGTCATCAAGTAGAGAGATCTCCTCCTTCATGAACAGGTTTCGGCTGGTGTCCCCAGTGTAGTCCAGGGGCCAGAAGGAGCTGACGTAGACCCGCGGAGGTTCAGTCACATTGACCAGAGGAGCCATACTCCAAAACAGAGCCCCATACACCCTCATCAGGTCCTGGGTGGACACTGTGTCAGCCTTGTTTAGAATCAGACGCAGCTGGGACTCTCTGCCCTTCATCTGCCTGAAGAGCATCTCTAGCTCTCCGCCCACATCCAGTTTTGTGGGGTCAAACATCAGGAAGATCAGATCGGCACGGTCTATGAACCACTGGCACACTTCATTGTAGGGGTAACCTGGAGACAAGAACTGATATAAGCTAAGCAAATATGTACATCAGTTACCCAGTTAAAGCCTAACTGTGTGCATTTTGGAGCTTTGGTCTGATATTCTACAGGCAATTAAACAAACTGCAAGAACTGAATTTTCTCTATTAGGTAAGTAAATAAATAAATAAAATAAAATAAGAAACAAATCTGCAAAATTTGTCAAACAGCAAATTTCTCCATAGAACTCTGTCCTTCAGCTCAGTAAAGTAGCTCAGTTGTATTATACTCGGATGCAACCTTTTACATTTGCTGTGTCCACGGTTATTGTTACCTCTCTCTTGCTGTTTCCGGTTTTCAATGATTCCAGGCGTGTCTACCAGGGTGACCCTTTCCAGAAGTTTGTGGGGCATCTCGATTCCCACTAACCGTTCCAAAAATCCCTGTCCAAACTTTTCTAGGGGTGAGAACGACCGCGAGCTATCTGCTGCCATGACGATACCCTCAACAGTGCGGAACTTTTCACCATGCATGATGACTGTGTACTCTGATGTGGTAGGCTCAGCTCCTATGAAATGAATCAACAAAAGCATAACATTTTGAATGGTGAATTAAATGGTGTATGTCTATCTATCTTGTCTTTTGTTCACCTGTGTAGAGCTCATGTGAGGTGCCATGGAGACCAAGCAGGTAGTTGATCATTGATGATTTTCCGACGCTCCAAGGTCCCAGGAATAGAATCATGGGCTTTGAGGTGATTTCACCATCTGCAGATAATAATGCAATATTGTGTAGATACATTTTAGATTGTTTTGAGTGATTTTAAACCAATATGTATAATGTATCATAGGACAGTGTCTTAAATACAAACGAAGATTAGAAATATGGGTCTTGGAGTATAAGACATATAGGCCAGGTCGTCGTTGAAAATGAGAATTGGTTCTCAACCGACCTACCTGGTAAAATAAAGGTTAAATAAATAAATAAAATAAACATTTAAATATGAAATTAAAAGTACAATTAATAATTGTTTTGATTGAAAAACTCTTCTCTTATTCAGAATAATTCATGAATTAACTTTAATAACATGACTACAGTCTCAAGTCACTGTCACTAGAGTAGGTCTGTCACATTTTTAAGTACAATATATTGCTGAAGTATACAGACAGCAAACGATAATATTTAGACTAATTAATAACAATGACATAAAAACCTCAGGGCAGATTTAAACCACTGTTCTAAATGTATAGTATTGTTAAAAATCGAGCTACACTAAATAAACAGCAGAATGAAACACTTGAGTTTGCATCTGTAATTAGTCATCGTTATTAATATATATATATATATATATATATATATATATATATATATATATATATATATATATATATATATATATATATATATATATATATATATATATATATATAATATAAGTTATTAATTCAGTCTTTTACGGCTGAAATATTATTGTACTGCCAAAAAATAGCCATGAAATTCCCAGTAGTGCAAAGAAAAAGTACCCACCATAACACAAATATTGACCCCCAAAAATATTGTTCCAGCATTTATATATAGGACGATAAGTCGATATAGTCATTATCGTGACAGGCTTACACTAGAGCCTGTCCTTTTATTTTGGACCAGCAGAGGTCCCAAAGGCTCATGGGTATGATTGCTTCCTCCTGCTTCATGAACTCCAAATCATGATCACCAACTCTGTATATTTATTTTGGGCCTGTTTCAGTAATCTCAAAATGGTACTGGTGCTATATAAACTGTCAACAACCTGTCAGAATACACATATATAGCTGGATAGTTATTGCTAGGCTGTAATATTGTATTATGCATTAATTTACCTGTAACTTCATATTGCCTCAGCTCATTGTACTTGTAAGCATCTTCCATGGGTTTGATGGCTGTGTGGTAGATGTTCAACAACTTTTTCTGAGCAGCTAAAGAAAATAGAAAGAAGGAATGAACATTCTGCCAAACAATGGAAAAAAAAAATTGGGGTCAGTATAATGTTAATGTCCTTGCTACCTTTTCTGATAATACTTTGACATGAATCACTCTCATTAGGTTTGATTAATTAAACCAAGCTAATTAAGACTCTGGAAATTCTGCAGTGTTTAGACTGTAATAAAACAAACCATTCCACATGAGGAGAACAGAGGGTCTTTCATACAATGGAATAACACAGTGGTACATTTGTACTGATTAATCACCTGTCTAAAGACACACACACACACACACCCACACACACACACACACACACACACACACACGCACACACACACACACACACACACACACACACACACACACACACACACAGCCCCAGGATCTCCACATCAGGAAGCAATTTGTGAATACTTTTAGCACACACAGTGTACAACAAGAACTTCCCCTCATTTAAAAGTGTATGTGGTTTCTTTCAGTTAGTACTATTATTAAGAGTAATAATATGCTGTTTACTCCATCGCTTTTTAGTGACTGGTATTTCTTTAGTGCTTTTAGTTAGTTTTCTGAAGGACAGATTTTGAGGATTTTTTTTCAATAGGCCCCCAAAAGTAATTCTTGAATAGGATACATCCAACATTCTCGCAAGGAATGATTAAAGGTAAACTGTGTATAAAGGCTGCCACACACTACAGGTTTTGTGGTCTTTTTAAGGTCCTAAACGTTGTTTAAAAGTGCGACAAAAAGCGCACACCACAGACACGAGGAGAATTGTATGTGATTTAAAATCTCTTATTGCAAAGACTACAGCAGAATATGGAGTGTACCACAGGCTACACAGTTGTGAGCGCGATTGCGTCTGCTGTTTCTTGTCTACAGTAAAACCACTCGCTTTGAGACTCTTAAGTGCTCAGAAGATCAGAGCATTGCACTTCTAGTTTAGATGCAAGTCCAAACTGAGTTATTATTTGTTAAATGTGGTGCAATACTTCAGATACAAGGTTGGCGATAAAGTACACAGAAAGTAGAATCACTATCTCTAATCTGCAGCTTCACGTCGACCCGTGTGGATGTAAACAGACACACGTGAGGAACTACTCTGGCCTTTTTACTTTCAAAGAACGCCTCAAACTGGATTCACAGAGCTGTTTTGTGGACTGGGTGTCATTATTTGGAGGACAAATTCTATGGATAATGTGGATGAGATGCTGCAGTTTAAATTTACCACTTAAAGGTGAGTAATAATTATTTTCGCTATTTCCTGAGTTTGTATCTTGTGCCTTGATCACTCCTCCTGCCTCTGACGCTGTTTTATTGTCTTTTACAGTAGCACTGTTGATGTTTGGTGTTTAACAGAGACACAGACACACGAGGACCGTGGCTTCAAAATGGAGACACAAAGTCGGGTCACGTCTTCCCGAACTCGGGAGAAACAAATCGCAGCCTAAATCGGGCAAATTCTCCTGTAGTGTGTGGCGGCCTTAAGTGTTGTACCACTGCTGTGTGTATTATTGTGTTGTGTTACATAACACTTCAATCATCATGGTAACTGAACAGATAGTATTTTAAATGTACTCACCTGTGAACTCAGCTGATAGCTCAGCTGTATTCAGACGCAGTGTCTCCTCGATGTGGGTCCGGTCCCTCATTGTTGGACCTGCTAAGTTTGAAAAATATATATATAAATATATATAATATATTATATATATAATATATATATATATTATATATATTATTATATTATATATATAATATATATAAAAATATATATGTACACATTTGAATTCAGTGGTACAATAATACAAATACCCACAAAGCTAGAATAAATGCTTCATTAAACTTTAAAGCATTTAATGTCTCACTGTGTATATTAGAATCCTCAGGTGATTTAATCTCCTCACGTGGCGGCTGCACCATGTTTCTGTTCATTTCACGGGAAAATAATTATTCTAATCCACATTAACAGTCTATATTTTATTATGTTCTGCTCTTGGTAATTTAATAAATGAATATAAATTGATCTACCACAAACAAGCATACCAATACAGCAGTAGTTGATTCTGTCATAATGTGTGTTGGTAGGGTCATCTGTCTCTGCCCCTCCCCCAGCAAAGGGCGAAGTTGCTCTGAATAGTTTGGCCATTTGGTCCAACTGTTATATCACACTGTTGCCCATCTATCAGTCTATCCCGTTCCTCTCCTATTTCAGGCCTTTTATTTTCGTACCACACAGTGGTGCTAATTCCCCTTTAGCTACACATATTGTAGCCAGCCTGCAACAAACTTTACAAGACACCATAGTGAGAAACTGTAATTGTACTATCTCTAAGTCTAATAAATTATATTAAAATGTATAGTCTTAAACTAAAAAGATATAATTTCATGCCATTGAAAAAATGATTGGGCTTCCATAACCAGACTCTACATTTTAGTTTTAAATTGTAATATATAATAAAAATAGCTAAAATAGTATGGGTGATACTCTATTGCTTTACATACTGCATATATTAGGCTTCCAACATATGATTGTAGGAGCCATGATCAGAATAGACTTGAGAAACTTTTGGCCTTAGTCTTTTATAGCCCATGTCAACACCTAAACTGTACATAATGACATGCCTCCTCCCTAATTACAGAAGGAGCAAGGGCATAGGCCAGATTGACTGTAACTGGAGCTTTGAAACACATAAGCCTTAAGTGAAAGTGAGGAGAGTCAAGTTACTTCAGTCATGCATTTTCACTATTAATACCCAGCAACAGATTAGACTTTGTTATTTACCTTTTGCTTTAGGCAGTGTTGGCTTCTCCTCTCTCACTTCCTCAACAATAGCATCTACAATGGCTTCCTCATGTTGCACTGGGAAGTCTGTGGTGACCTCAATTGCAGGCTCTGGTTCTGCCTCTGGACTGACTGGGTCTAGCTCAGAATGGATCTCCTCTTCCTCTAATCCAGGAGAATCAGCAGTTTGCTCAGATTCCAATATGGCTTCCTCCTCTGTAGCTCCTTCTTCAATTGTGTCCTCCTCATTTAGATCCTGAGGTGTGTCTTCTTCTGTGTTAGCTTTATCCTGGATTGCCTCCTCAGTTTCTGGGACAATTACAGACTCAGTCATGGCTTCCTCAGCTTCTTCTTCCTCTGCAGTTTCAATTCCAACCTGTTCCTCGCCAACTTGTGATGCTCTAGCTGCAACTGCTTCATCTTTTGTTATCTACAAAAGGCAATATTATAATGTCAAAAGTCACAATACTGTTTCTAAATACAGTTAGTGATGTCTCAGGGATGTCACTGCGCTATGGAACTAAACAATATATCCAAAAAGACATCTATGAGGGTGTGTTATATGAGTACTAAAAAGTCAAAATAACTCTAGTGAAAAAGATACTTCACCCACATTATCGTGTGTGCATGAGTGATTGCTGGTGATATACTGTATAGCCCTTTGGGGGTCTTGAAAAGCACCATATAAGCATTATTATTACACCAAAAGCTACCAACTTTGCCACATCTGTGGAACAGCTGTCTGTGTGCACACTTGACATTATGGATCCAGACTCATAGGATAAATTACTACAAACATCCGATTATAATGCACTTACTTCTGTTGGCTCTTCCTGGTCCTCCTCTGTTACTTCCTCTTGGTGTTCTTCTTCCACAGCCTCTACCTCCTCCTCAACACCAACCTCCTCCATGTCTGTTCTCTCTGTTTCCTCTTCTTGTGTTTCTTCATCCTCACTTGGTACCTCCTCAGTGATAGAATCTACTTCGCCTGTATCTATTTCATCCTCTTCATCACTGACAGCATCCTCCTCCTCTTCATCTGTGGTGATAACCTCTTCACTAACGGTTTCTTCTTCTTCACTAGACTCTTCTTCACTGGTTTCCTCTACTGTGTTTGATTCTTCTTGTTCTTGTTCTTCTGCAGTCCCCTCCTCAATGGAATCTATGGTTTCTTCGTCATTATCTTCATTATTTTCTTCTTCTGCCTCCTCTACATCTGTTACTTCTTTTTGTGTTAGAGCATCTCTATCCTCGCCATTTACCTCGGTTGTATCCAATTCCTCGTCAGGTATTTCCTCATCTTCTTCAGTCACTGCCTCAGTGGTATTTTCTGTTTCTTCTTCCTGATTTTCTTCTTCAACCTCTTCTTCACTGGTTCCATCTTCAGTGAAAGCTGCTAGAATGTCTTCTTCTACCTCATTTGTAATATCCTCCACCTTTTCAACACTCTCTTCTTCTGTCTCTTGTAGTTGTTCGGTTTCCTCTTCAGCAGTAACAGCTTCATGTTCTTCTTCGCCCAAAAACACAGAAAACAGTTGAAATAAAAATTGATCAAAACCTTGTAAGCAGCCCAGCAGAAGTGGCAGAAGCCTTTAACCACTATTTTATTGACTCTGTGGCTAGCATCGCAAATCATTTCTCACCTGAATGTACAAATAATTTTTCTGTAGATCAACATGCGCCTGTACTCAGTCTTATGAGTGTCTCCCACTATGATGTACGCCGGACTATTAACTCACTTAAATCATCTACATGCAAAGACATCTACAACATGGACTCAATAATGCTAAAGGAGCTCGGCTCATCACTCTTACAACCCATAACACAGATAATTAATCAGTCCATCTCACAGGGAGCATTTCCAAGCACGTGGAAATCTGCCATCGTTGTCCCAATATTCAAAAATGGTGACCCTCATTCATTAGCCAACTACAGACCAATAAGTATACTTCCCACAATGTCCAAAGTTGCTGAGAAACTAGTTGCTGAACAGATTATAAACCACCTTAACACCACCCCATTCACACTACACCCAATGCAGTTTGGATTTCGAACCAACTACTCAACTGAAACAGCCACTTGCTTCTTTACAGAAAATATTCGTCAATCACTGGACAAGGGCGGGGTCGTTGGCACTGTTTTCCTTGATCTGAGAAAAGCATTTGACACAGTTAATCACAACATCCTGCTGAATAAGTTGCAACACTTCAACTTTTCTACCAATACTGTAAAATGGATTCAGGCTTATTTAACAGGCCGCTCTCAATACGTTAGAATTCAGTCACATCTTTCCTCCCCCCTTAGTCTCTCCACTGGTGTCCCACAAGGGTCAATTTTAGGTCCATTATTATTTTCACTATACATCAATGATCTCCCATCTGCTTGCCCTAATGTCTCTGTCCAGATGTATGCTGATGACACAGTTCTCTATGTCCATGGAACAAACATTTCCACCGTATCTGCCAAACTCACACAGGCCCTAGTTCATGTCGCAAATTGGTTACAGCACTCATGTCTACAGCTAAACACATCCAAAACAGTCGCAATGTTCTTCACCAAATCTCATAACAGCTCCTCCATAAATCCTGATGTCCGTGTGTGCGGTGAACAGCTCCAGGTGGTTCCAGAATACAAATACCTCGGTATCACCCTTGATTCAAAACTCACTTTTAAATCCCACATAAAAATCATCAGTAATCGCATCAAATTTAATCTCAGCAACTTTCGACACATTCGACCTCAAATGTCCATACAGTCAGCCAAAATGTTCATACATTCCATGATACTTTCCCATATCACTTACTGTCTCACTGTCTGGTCTCACTCAACTTCTACAGCTCTAAAACCCATCCACTCTCTTTATAAACGGACCATCAAAACTCTCGATCGGAAACCCCACTCTTATCACCACTGTCCAATCCTCCAAAAACACAATCTACTGAACTGGGAAAACATGGTCAAATATGCTCATCTCTGTCTCACATATAAAATTATTCATGGCTTGTCATCTCCTCCACTCACACAGTTTATTCACATCAGGACCTCTGACCACAAAAGAACCAGAGGGGCATCGAGAGGGGACTGCATCATCCCACTCAGAAAAACTCTCTTTGGCCAAACCACCTTCTCTGTGAAAGCTGCCCATGACTGGAACACCACCCCCACCACAATTAGAAGTCTCCCCACTTACACCTCATTTAAATTACAGCTAAAGAAATGGTTAATTGAAAATCAGTCTTGTCACCACTAACATCCACCTCTCGATGCTCCTGTCTCCATCCTGCCTCTGTTTGAGTTTTGTTGTATGTCTGCCGGTTGTTTGTCCTGCCTCTGTTTGAATTTTGTTGTATGTCTGTGTGTGTCTGTGTGTGAGTGCAGACAACGGTATGTTGTGTTTGTGGTTGAAAATGAATGTATGTGGCTGAATGTGGTTTTATGACTATATGGATGGAGTTGTATGCGACTGTATGTAAGAATGATTTTAGAGTGTAAATAATAACTTTGTTTTTATTCTATTTTATTCTATTGTATTTTATTTCCTACAGGTTGACATTTTACACCTGTCCAGGGACTACAGATGAAAAATAGCCCTCGGGCTAATTCTGGCATATTTACATGCAAATGTTGATTAATGTGCATTGTCCCTGAAATAAATAAATAAATAAATAAATAAATAAATAAATTCTGCACCATTAAGTAATGCAGCATCTTCCAGGTCTTCTTCTGTAACTTCCTCCTCCAGAATCAGTTCTTCTTCTACCTGTTCATCATTGGACACTGTCTCCTCTTTATTTACTTCATCCTGACTAGACTGATCTCCATTTTGCTGTGTTTCTTCATCTGTATCCTGCTCAGCATCAGAGGGGACTGGTGGGTTGCAGGGGGGACACAGTGGTCTGTCTGGGGCTGGCGTGTCATTGGATGAACTCTGGGATGTGTGGTCGTCTGATGCGTCACATTCACAGGGGAAAATGTCAGCGCTGTCAGGTTGCTGGAGCTGCAGTGGTACTAGAGGTTCATCGTCAGGGACAGAGGGATCCGCCAACAGACCTGGAGGAGAAAAAAACTTTGAATGACTAAAATGCAGTCATTTTTCGTTTGTTGAAAATAAAACTCTTCTAAACAGTTTACACAGCTGTGGTATACGGCTGGAACAATTAATCGGAATTGTGACAAATGTAATGTGAGTAATTGTCGACTATAGAAATAATTTTAATCATATTTTAATAATCGTAATTGTTAACTGGACTAAAAATAACACACACCTTTTTTTTCAAACTACCAAAAAAAAAATGTTTTGAATTTTCATCAATAATAAATTGTAATCTCTATTTTGAAGGTTTCAGTCTCCTTTAATTGGTTAATTGGTGTAATTGGTTAACCTTTAATTGGTTAAAAATGAATTGAAAATATCTGTATGTACAACACAAGCAAGACTAATGTGAAGCATGTGGTAAAATAAGTTCAGTGAAAATAGCTGGTGACAAATCCAACTTTAATGCAACGGTGTAAACTGAGAAGAGTGTTTACTGTAGAAACTATAATGCCGCTGCTGCTGTGTTACACCCAATCATAATAATAATAATAATTATAATATGTTCATATCTAACACTAATCATGGTTTAAAAAAATTAAAATCTGCAAAGCTAAAGGCTGTCATGCTTAAGCTAAAACTTGATACAGCCTTTGACATTAAGAGGCATAGATAAAATGTACTGGTAATTGAGTGAAATGAATAAGACAGGAATTAGAGTGTGGTAATATGATGAGGGGGCTGTACTGATCTGGACACTGTGGTTTGGATGTGCCCCAAGTACATACATTGTTACAACACATTGTACATTCACTATTGAGACTGATACTGAGACTGAATGAATGCCTCACTACCACCATTATGGTCATTAGAGATATTTTAAACTGCTACAAAGACTAAAGGAAACACATTGCATACATTTATGTTTGGATTAATGAGATTATGTAAGACTAATGTTCCTTTCTTGTAGATGGGCCACCCCTTGCTGGAGTGCAGTGGGACAGAGAGGGACAGGTGCCTGGTACAGTGCTACCTCAAAGAGACAGAAATAACCCCACAATGTGTCAGAGGGCAAAAAGACGAAGGGATAATTCCACTCCTATTTTCAGGAAGTATGACGCGCTCTCTTCCCTGATTGTCATGGTGCCCTGTGTGTGAATTACACATAGATTGCTGCACTATTTTGATGCAATTGTGTATGCAGCAAGCAGCAAAGACCTACACCAGCCTTAGTTTAAATGAACACAAAGTAGTCTGTATCTACAGTCAGTAATAAAGTTATTATAATACATAATCGTAACATTTCACAAATGTTGTACTGCACAGACCAAGACCTAGGCCTAATAATGAATAGGAATATGCACACGTTACAATTTAGAGTAACAGAATTGCTCTAAATTCTTTATCAGCACAAAAATTAAAACACAAGAGAATTAATGCATGAAGAGGGTAGGATGCTAAAGGTAATAAAACTACAGTAAAATGTATTATTCATCGTTTAGTCCAGCTGAAGATCATTGGACCATTCTTTGGTTCCACTAGGTGGTAGTAGACCACTGCTAGCAACTGTAACTGGTGCAGAATGTAAATGGAATTTGCATTTTTAAACAGCCCTAATATATAGGAAATTTAATTACTTACTTTTGCGATAACAGAATGTTTTTATAAAAATATTTTTCTCTATTAGAATCAACACATTAGACAATGGCCAAAGTTTCATGGGAAAAGTGTTTTCATGTTGCCATTTCAGCTCCATGATTCACTTATCAAAAGTTTTAAATAGTTCTTGATTATCTGCTTATGTAACCCCTACAGTTGCTGTGCTACTGGACCCAATTCGGCCTGTCCTCTGCAGCGCTCCCCTGTGTCCCGTTATAGTTGGGACACCCCTCCTTATTGGGATCACACATCAGAGAGCCTGCACATACCTACTAAAACCTTTGTCTTTTGTTAAATGCAACACTACATCACTACATATGCTTTAAATGTGTATGATCCTAATTTGACTTGGGGAAAACCCATTATTTTATGGGACAAACAGACTTACACAAGGGCACACAAGGTTAATTATGCCTTTTCCTCCTAATTCAAACCTGAGGCAATAATTGTAACAGTAACCTTCCAATGCCATTTTTTTTTTTACATTTGTATTGCTGACAGCTGAAACACACAACAGTTGATGTTAGCTGATACTTTTCTGCTGGTGCCATGACGGGGAATATGTGGAGACCCCAGCAAAAATAAGCAGTTCTGTCAGCTGCTATGGCGCCTCAGCATTGACTCTACATATTCATAGGTTTCAGCTTTGTGTTACATGCAACATTATTAGGACTATATCACATTAAAAAATACATAATATTTTGTTTTGTTATGTTAATCACTATGGTAGCAGCTGTTTTTTTTTTTCTTTTCCAAAAAAAGCATTTTTAAACATTTTTAACCCACAGATGTTGTAGGTGCAGTATTTGCATTGAGTAGTAGTGATAGTACCAGTACTGAGCATTACTGAGAAAATATTTGTAGTATTTAGTCCTAAATCAATGAAAGAAGGACCAATACAAACAGCATATATTAATATGTCCACATTTCAGTTATGAAAATCCCATGCTTCATTCATAGTGTATCATCATACCTGTTGCAGAGAAGAGCAGTAGACTGAGCAGCAGGCAGCACCGTGACATGGCAGACTTCATTTTGGCTGCCAGGGGCCTTCTTCTGCTCTGCCCGCTCTATATATACAAGAGTGTGAAGACAGGGGTCATATGAGCAGGGGCGGGACACCAGACCAGACCCCATTTGTGCCACTGTGTCAGCTGTTCAAACTAAGAGCAGTGGGAGCACCATAGAGAAGAGGGAGGAAGTGGTTAGCAATGTTTTTATTAAATGTCACAAGGAAATATTTTTTTGCGATTTAAGAACACATTAAGATCAACCGTAATTTCAAAATCTCCATATTTTGAGTCACCATTGGTATCACTATTGTCATCTTTCATTATTCAAACTTCTGCAGATACACGTTTCTTTGTTGACCTACACACTGTATTTGATTGAACTAGTATTTATCAAAGACACAACATAATCACTTACCTGAAGACGATGATTCCAAATGGACATAGCATTTGTATGAAAGCTAAGGTAAACAGGCCAATAAACACAGGGTCTAATAAAAAAGTACAAATTTTATTTTATTTTTTTTTTTCAATTTTACAAAAGTGAGTTTACCCAATTTTAATAAACAAAAATATAACAGTTTCTTGTCATCCTGGACAAAATAAAGAAACAAAATGCTTGTCACCAAAACACAAATTAGACAGACAATGATAACCACAATAAAGGTGTTAAAACGTGTCACAGCAAAAAGCTTACAAAAATACATGGACAAATTCACTTTTGACCGTTGATTCAGGCAGTACAGAACAGCAAGTGCTTCATATCCAAGTTCATTTATGACAGCAGTTCTGCAAACATGTCAATAATGAAGAAATACTCAAGTGACCAATCAGAAAAAACACAACATAATAGACTGGCATTGGTCAGTAAACTAAACCACTTTAAGCAAAGCTTCACAAACATCAGAAAAGAAAAAAAGCCTACAAAACCCAATACAAGTGTCAAGAATTCTCACACCAAAGTCTTGATCACAAAAAAAAAATTAGCAGTAAGACAAAATAACAAAAGGCCGCTTTTAGCAACATGCGCTCATTTAGAAAACATAGAGGTCTAACTCCAAATCAATGGAATGTTTACAGCATTAAGAAACTGAGGAGCGGGGCATGTTTTTCCAGTCAAATTTCTGTGACAAGCAAAACAACATGAGATGGACAAACTGGGCATATTCAGAAATGAACCCACAGAAGAGATCTATAGTGCAGTGTTTGATGTCAACTTCTTAAAAATAAATTGAAGCTTGGTCAGAAGTTACATTACAATGACAAATGCAGCTGGGTCTTTTAAGTATTTGAATAGTGGTCCAACTTTTGGTTTAATTTACGTTTACCAATCTTATTCAAGCAGCAGTTATGTTATTTGTATGATCATAAAGTGCTGAATCCCTACTTTAATTTGTGTGCATCCACAATCACAGTGGAGGAATTGGAGTTATGGTTCTCATAATTAAGCAGCTTGTATTTCCAGGCGTCAAAAGATACTGAACATTTAAGAAATCTGTCAGAGAAGAACACCCAGCACCAAGTGATGTCCAGAGGTTCTTCAGGCAGACATTGCCAACTAACTAAGGATTTAAAATTACAATTTTAGATACACCTTACTTGCTTGGTTTTTTGATGAACCTCTGAAATGAGAGGACAGGCCAGAAAATTTATACTATACCTTAAAATGTTCATTTTAGACACTTTGAAGCAGCTTCAAAAACCTTCCTCCAATTTGGACAAGAATACCCTCAAATTAAAGCTGTGAAGATGCTGAATAAGTTCAAATATACAGATAAAACTTGGGCCACTGTCCAAATATTTATAGACCCAACTGAAGGGTACAGTAGTCATGATGGGGCCTTGAAGTGCCAAACTCAAAGCTGGTAAAAAGCACCATTTAAACTTTACTGTATCCCTATTTCAGCCTACATTCTTCAGCATTATGATGTCAAGTTTCATGAGAACATTGTAGGTATGCACGCCTACCTATGGTGCATAGTTTTCTTCAAACATAAATTACTCCAACAAACATAATGCAGATCCAAATGCATAAATACAAGACGGTTTAGTGCATAGTCACTAAAGAAAATTAAGACCAATATTTTGTTGGAAAGAGAAGTCTACATGCAAACAGTATCTATCAAACATATATAACCGGACAAGTCTGCAGACATTTACAAGTAGAGACATTGTCTCTCCTTGTAAAACATCACAAAGCTAAATGACCACTAATTTGTTAAATTTTATAGCTTCCAGAATTCAAAAAAATCAAATAAATCAGTTGCTTAATAGCTTATTTTAAGAGCGTCCTTGATTTCACCATTTAAAGTAAGTATTTATTCATCAATAGAAATGAATGTGATCTCAATGGGCCCATTAGTATCTGAAGTTATGTCAGTTTTTTAGCACCAGACAGTAAAAAAAAAAATTTGTTAAAAATATTATTTTAAATGAGATAATCTTGTCTTCTTCATGGGTAAGTACATTCAAAGTATATTTTAGTGACATTGTAAAATAATACTGTCGGTGTTCCATATCCTTATGTAACATGTTCATAAACTGATTTTTTTTTTTAATGAATCTGGTTGAAGATGGAAGTAAATGGCATTCTCATGATATTGGTAAAGTTATTGTACTTTCATATCTTGTACATTGCAGAACCACTTGACAAAGGTGAACTTACTGGAGTTTGGTTAATGCCAAAGAAATTTGTTTTTCAAATGTAGTTGAGCTTCAAAGGCCCTCTTGCAGTGAATCAGTATTAAGTGTTTGGTAGTTAAGTTCAAAGGACAAACCGCTCAGTTCATTGAGCAGTCCTCTCCCTCGGTGTCTGTGTCCGTCTCTGAACATGTGGCATCCAAAGCAACATGACTGGGGCTAACAATAACGGCCCGCCGCTGCTCCTCCTCTGCACTGGCTCTCCTCTCCTGAGTGCGTTCAATATGTTGGATAGCCTAAAAACAATAAACAAAACATGAGTGTGCTGCAGTTTCAGGGAGATATGTTTTCAGCAGGACTCATTGAGAATGGGATCATACCTGGACTATGGTGTCGAGGTTCTGTCTGGACGTGGACACGGTGCTGGTGTGGCCGGCCGAACTCATTGTTACCACAGTGACATGATGGGGCTGAGTTAGTGTCGGGGCCGGGACAATCACTGTGGGGTGATGCGTTGGGGCAGGAGGAGCTGAAGGAGCACGCACCTGAGGGAACATGTTTAAATTGAGCACACACCAAATTTAAACATTTAATAATTAATCATGGCAGACTCTAGGACAACATTGCATATTCAACTACTGATTCTTAAATTGGTTCTGTTAAGAAAATGTGTCATGGCAATAAAAGGCTAGCACAGAGCAAGTTATAGCTGGGGTAAAACACCAGGAGGAACCAAACTCTACACAGAAAGGCCACACATATTCTGGGACCTTTGCCCCATTTCACAAAGCAAGTTGAACTAACACTGGGCTTAGACCTGACCCATAGTTATCATACTCAGGTTTGGAGTAGAGTTAAACCACTCAGAGTTTGTTCAATAGAAAACCAGAGGAGGGTTCCATCTTGAAATGACAGAAAGTCACATGACTGTGGAAAGGTTAAATTTAGGTTTAATATTAAAATGGGATGTTAAAGTAATACTTCAATACTTTTTAAACAAATAATTAATATGATGGATATATGCAATATTGTTTCACATGCAGCTCATTAAATACCATTTTAAAACTTTAAATCATTTTACATGCCATTACTTTGCACATGGTGCACTAAAAAGGCTGATTTTAGTGCAAGGCTCTCCAATCGGGCTAACTCAATTAACTGATCCAGTTGCTTGATATCAAGTTGATAACTTCTTAAATTAGCTTGTTCGAGGTTATCATAAAAGGAGTGAGTTGTGTTATATTATAAACAACAAATTGAAACAAAAATGTATAAAAGTGGAACATAAATTCAGTTAAATCCTCATCATTAAACTGTTCGTAGTACATTTGGGTGACATCACACTCGCTTAGTGCACTTCTTTATACCGTCTATGGTTAAACTCAGGGTTAAAGGAATAAACCTGCGCTGGACCAGGTTGGGTTCAGAGAGCTGAATTACCATGGTGACTAACTCGAGGTTTAAGTTAACAGTGAAACTCTGAGTTGACCTCTTTTGACGGTTAACAAACCCCGAGTTTGGACAAAACCTGCTTGCTGAAACAGAGTATTTCAGCATGCGAGGAAGAAGAGCAAACCACTATGCCACAGCTTACCATTCTTAGCATCCGCCTCATTTAATTGGCTTCTGGGATGCAAAGACCCAGACCACTGTCTATGCTGGACCTAAATAGTCTAGTTATATTTGATCTGCTGCTCTGACCTGTGCTGTCTGTCTGTCCAGTGCGTGGATTTGCTGCAGTCGTAGCAGAGTGTGGCTCTGCAGCAGCACCTGCTCCTCCTCCACCTGCTGCGTGATCACCTTCAGACGCTCCGGGTGCAGCTGCCCGTCCAGGGTACGCACCTGTACCACACACACACAGCACTTATGAGTGACTGCCAAACACAATATGTCATTTCATGACAGGATCTCTAATTGGCAGACTACACTGCTAATTACACAATGGCACAAAAAAGGAAACCCAACAGATAATTAATTCCTCAGTCTAAACAAACTCTGCTGGTTTCTCAAGACCTGTCTGCTGATAAAATGGTCTTGAGGACCAAAGACTCCTCTTTGTTTGAACCCGTTTGTCAGGTAGATTGAGCAGCCCTGTCACTGTCTGTTTCCTCCAGTCAACAGACCCCTCTTACAAACACAAGTTAAGTCTTTGTCTAACCTGCTCTTCCAGTTGCATCCGGGCTGAGCGCTCCTTATCAAGCTGCTGTCGTAGATCCAGCATCTCTCTCCTCAGCTCATCCACTTTGTCCTCATCCAGTGTGTCCGGGGACCCAATTCCCTCATCTTTCTCCTCTGCCCGCTTTCTCTTTGGAGATGAACCGCTGAACTCCTACAAGGCCACAGTGGACGCAGAGCATTAGAATTAAGAAACATGTGTACATAAATGCAGTCACTGTGAGTGGTTGTATAAAACATGACTTGTATTATTTATTTAAGCATTTGCTTCAGATACCATGACACAATTGTTTATCAGTGAAGACATGTTTGGGTATGCCTTGAAAGAGTCTACCATAAGCATAGCAGATGGCTTTGTAATACAAAGAGACTGGAACAAAGGTATTGTTACCTGGATAAATCGTTTGAGCTGGTTGTTTTGAGCCAGGAGCTGTGTCTTTTCCTGCTCCAAAGTAAAAATATAATCTGCTGTCTGCTGTAGGATGGCCGCCTAATAAAGGATAAGAAATATATTGATTATGTCACTGTTCATTGTTCATCATAGCAGATTTGTTTCATTGAGACGTTCTAGCACACCTTGCTCAGTTTCTCTCCATCTGCATGTGGTAAGAGTGTTTTAAGGGAGTGAAATCCAGCATTGATGCTTTGCATTCGTCGTCGCTCATTGCTGTTCGCAATTTCCCGACGAATCCGTCTTTCTTGGTCCTGTGCGGTCTCTGGACTGAGGGGGATGTTGGCAAGGCTAAAAAGAAAAAGGGAGTATTGGCATTATTTAGTATGAGAAAAGGCAATGCAATGTACAAGGTAAAGTCCCTTAACCTTTACCGTGAGATTGAGACATGCAGGGCAACCAGTCATGCTCATAAAGGTCTTTCAGTTCATATGAACTCTGTGAGCTTTACCATCACATGAACTCACTCAGACTTCTGTATGGTGCATGTTAGTGCTCCTGTTGAGTGGGTCTATGGCATCATGTCTATATCGTTTTTACATTTTTTAATTATTTGCCATTTTAACAAATGGCAAATAACTAAACTTCACCTTTATTGTGTTTGGTTCACAATCGCTTGACACATCAGTCCACATCATTCCATCAAAGCTTTACAACTGAATAAATTATAGAAAGTTATAGAATGTCCACTGCATGTAAAAGAAGTGTGATGCACATACACATTTCATCAGTGCTTATTTAACAAGCCGACTGCAATAAATAAAGCACTAAGGACGTATAATTAGTCCCATTATTAATTTTAAATAGCAGATCAACAATCTTTTTAAAGTAGAGGTGAGAATGGGTGCACGGGTTATAAATGGTCGATGGGGGGCGCTTTGAACACTGGAGCGCTGAAATGTGACACCCGCAACAACAGGGCCCTTGCCAAGGGTAGAACAATGCTTTCCCTCATTACCACGACTGAACGATATTAGAACTTATAAATCCAATCCATGTTGACCATTTTAAACAGGTGCGTTGAAAACCATGTACTGATTAAAACGGTGCGCCAAACAGACGCAAAAACAGCCCGAGTGTCACGACATGGTGTGCGACGGTGGCTAACAGATGCTAGCAAAGCTAAGCTAATTCCCAAGCACATGACACGGCAAATCGATAACTCCGAGCATTGTTTTGACACTTCATCATACAGACAAACTGTAGTTTATGTTACCGACATAATAGATCATAAATTTAAAAACTGAAAACCGAGAAAGGCGTGTAGTTGTGACTAGTTGCCGTGATGCGACGGGGAGCACGTTAACTACCACGTGGTTGTGGACCATAATGTGTCAGTTTCAACACAATGCAGACATTTCAGCTGTAATTAACTACAGAGCATTTGCTGGCATCATTGCGTGACTATGGAGTATACGTTCAGTCGAAAGGCTACGATAAAAGACAATACAGTAATTGGTAAATCTAACCAATGCCATTTTGATCACCCCATTTCCGACGCCAGCGTAGCTTCTGTGCTAACATTACAAAACATGCATCCTTCGCCCACATGGACCACTACATTGCGAGCTTTTGTTATGCCAATAGTCGCGATGCACGCACCTGCAAAGGCCTCCAATAACATCCTTCTCCGTTTTCTTGAAGTGTTGTAAGGACGGCATCTTTTCAGTCTGCATCATAAAATATTCCATGCTCCCGGAGCCACCTGATCAGCACAGCAATGTGTTTTCCTTTTTATCGCTTTGTTTGGGACAGAAAAATGCAATCCGGGTGTTAAAGATCCCCGTTCAGCATTTCTCTTCCTTGCAAAAAATAACGTATCGTTTGGTTAAATGAAAGTAATTAAAGCAGTGTGCTGCCCACTACAGCTGATGGGGTTCCCTCCAATGCCTGTGTGTGGTTCTTGCCTCCGCCTACTACTGTGTGTGCGCAGCTGATCGCGGTGAGGCGGGAAACAGCTGGATGAAATCAGACCTCTGTTCACTAGAAAACAACAAAGAGGCGCTGCACAGGGAGAGCAATGTCAGACAGGAACAATTTCAAACAAAATACAGAAATAATAGGAAAAGACACCTTTATTTTCTCATCATGCATTAAAAGCTTACATACAAATATACATAACAAACACATTGATAACATTAAGATACGTTTAAAGTCTTCCCCACAGAATTTACAGGAACGTTAATAAATTAAGATAGACTGTATTCAAATGCATCACTATCCCAGCTAAATGAATCAAATTATTACATCATTTTCTAATTTCTGAATTGCATGTTGAGGAAGTGAAACATCCTTGAGCCTTAAAAATCAGCAAGCATACATTTCAAATGAATCACCACTTAATAAAAATAATAAAGTATATTTCAAAACACAAGTTAGACACCCCTTTTGATGGGATACTGAGTAAAGTAACAACTTATTGTGAGTTATAATGCACTGTTTAAACTCACAAAAGCACACATGGCTTAAATCAAAACCAATATCAACCTAAAGTGTTTCTCTGTTCAGTATAAAAATAGAATAAATTGTACACCTCATTTGGTCCATATACATCTGGATAAATGCAAAATAATAGGTTTAAAAATACTAATGCAACCCCAAAAGGCCCACTTTAGAAATTCACTGATTATGAAAAATG
Organism: Taenioides sp. WSHXM2023; assembly: GCA_029959045.1. Lineage (NCBI taxonomy): Eukaryota > Metazoa > Chordata > Actinopteri > Gobiiformes > Gobiidae > Taenioides > Taenioides sp. WSHXM2023. The sequence goes on from CM057090.1 coordinate 16,657,011, forward strand.
TTTGATATACACATAAAAAGCTTTAAAATGTGAAACCAGGAAGGATTCCGCAAGTACCTGAATGTACAAGACAGCAAATATTTCTATGAGGCTGAGGGCTTGGTTTTCTTTGTGGCATTTTCTTCAACTGTAAATGTGTAGTTATACTAAATCAAAGCAAAAATACAGTTAGTAAGAAATTCAACAAAATAAGGTTGAAATGAGATTTTTTTTTTTTTTTTTTACCTCATTCTCAATGTCCTGAATGGACTTTATTCGAATGTTGTTTAATTGAGAGTTCAGGTTAGGACCCTGTGAAAAAAGAAAAAAGTGTAAGTGAAGAGTATTTAAACCTAAACAAACAATACCACGATCGGCACACATTCTATGAAGATAAATAATGATAATTAACAAATACATAAATACATAATTTGTAAATAATAATAATAATAATAATAATAATAATAATAATAATAATAATAATAATAATAATAACCAATAGCTATATGTTTGACTATTATTGCTATATTCTCAGGCTACAATTATGTAATTAAATCCATATCTTTGATAATTGTTATGAATGATAAATGTGTCTCTATTTGGTACTATTCACTAAGAACTCTTCATCAACATTGTTCAGATTGACCTTGTCATTTTCAAAAAGAACAATTAAACTTTTAAATAGTTGACAAATTAACTGCATTAAAAAATAATAATTAGTTGCAGCTCTATTACATTCTGTGCCCATCTAAAAGCTGCATTTTAGCACAATAGATAACAGGGTGATTAAGTAAAGATAAAACACATACGTTGCCATTGTCCGGAACATCAAACTTTGGATGTAGACTGAAGGGGACTCCATCCAATGCTACAGAGAGACAGAAAAGTGAGTAATAGATTATGTGCTTCCTTCTTATACAGGTGCATAGTGTGAGAGAGAGGGAGACTTGGAGAAAAAGGGGGAAGGGGTGGAGGGGTACCTGTGATTCCCTGGAGGCTGCTGTCCGCTGGTTTGTCGATCTCATCTTTCACACTGAGGTGGTGTCGTCTGTGACTCAGTCTTCCAGGAGGCAGTGGAGGGGGATTACTATGTTTCAGAAGGCAAAGTGTTTTTGAATAAATGATCATATAACTTTTAATTTTTCTCCTATGAATTTAATACTAAACCTGGGTTTGAGAGGCAGAGGAGGAGCTGGTTGGTCCAAGGAGAGTTTTTGAATGTCTAGACTGACTCTTCTAGGTTTGGCTTGGGGCACTGGGCATGAAAAAGCCCCTTTTTTGCACCACAAAACATAACCATGGACATCCCTGTAAAAAAAAAAAAAAAAATTGAAATAAAATTAATTAACACATGGGAGGTTGAGAAAATATATTGCTACCCACCCCACATATGTGTAGTGCTGTAACATCATTTTGCTTTTTGCAGTCAGTTTAATATCCAACACAGCTGTGTCCACACTGCCTATGGGGACAAGACGCACACAAACCCGCTTCTTCTTAGACACAGTGGCCTCTGAAAAAGAAACATACAAGGCAATATTATTTGAAATCCTTAGGAAAAAGTCTACAATTGAAGTACTAAGCACATTTTGTATTTAGTTGAATTTTTTTGTTGTACACTCACTTGGTTCAAGATGCTCTGCGATGTAACAGTACCCATGAGGAATTGAGTCCTTATCTGAAATAATCTGAACGTCTGACACCACCATACCACCAGTTAAATCCTGTAAAAGGACAGTTAAAGTTGACACACAACATGCAGTAGTAATTTAATCAAACTGTTTCTAATCTGGACATTTAGGGGCTGACCTTGCTGTAACAAAGATAGTAACCAGACTTCATTGCAAAGCTACGAGTAAAATTGGCGGCGGCTCCATCTTCTGTTAAGTTTATCTGCAAAATAAAATACGAATATACAAAAAAACGTTAAATGCCCCTGAAGCAATTATAAAAAGGGTGAACATGTGAGAATATATTAGACATATTTCTTCATCCACAATGGGAAAAGTAATGAAACAACTTTAAAGTCCACAGTACCTATTTCTTATGTAAATGTGATTATAATAATTGATTATTTTTGATGCCCCTGAGAATGATGATATCTGTTGCCTGCCATATCCAGAATAATATCTCTGTATTTTTTATTTTTATTTTTTTTTTAATACATGTGGATGTCACATCTTCGTAAAGTTTTCAAGTAGTGTGTATTCTGAATTCCAGGCAATGAGAACTGTATTTTTTTATCCTACCTACTGTTAAATGTGTTCTTACCAATGTGAAATCTCTGGGACAAGTGCTGGTATTGGAAGTCCAGGCAACAGCTGTGACTGGTCGTACCTCTCTGTGTGGAATTACTAGGGACATCTGGGTAAAGAGAACAACAAAAAAGGCAGTATGTAGTTCACAATTAAAAAATAAATAGCCATAATATCACAGCAGCCCTTTGGAGTAATACTGGTCTGGATGTGGGAGAAAGTAGGAAATATACACATTCTGAATCAGATAAGTTTAATTGCCATTGTCAATGAACCAAATTCACATGCAAATTCTTCTGAAGGTGGATATGTGTTGAGCATTGTCCAAAAAACAAGATCCTATTCATACTCGAGTTTATTTGCTTACCCTAGCCAACATTCCTAGGTGGGTTTTCAACTACACAATAAAACAAAAACACCTTAGGCAGTTTTACATAGTAGAAACATAAGGACATTTATAAATTACAAGGAAGCATCATGATAAATGTATTATTTAACTGTGTTTGGATGATATTACGATACAAAAAGTTAAAACTAAGAAGAAATTGGTTGTCAAATAGAAGTTACGATGACATTACGTGTTGGCTACAATACATTTTCCACTTTAAAGCTTGACTTCGTTTTCTAGCCTTCAGATGATCTTTAATCTGATATTTTCTCTATTAAGATTTAACTCAAACTTACCTCGTTGGGTTGTCACGTCTTTGCCTTCGAAGAGACACAAATATCCGAGCAGTATAACTTTAAACTTATCAACCCAAATAGTTAGCTTTTCCTCGTTTCGGCAGGAAGTATTAGACCATGGAGAACTACAATTCCCATCATTCCAGGCAAGGTGAAGTCATTGTAGTTCCATTTTGGATCACGCGGGGGCGATGTTACACCGTCTAGTCAGATCTCTTCAAAATAAATAAATGGGCCTAAAATTCAAGACAAGTAGATTCAAGACAGTTTTAAAGTAGCCAGTCTTGCCCTCTCCTCTTTAAAAAGCGCTAATATAAAGGTAATCAACGTAACTGGACAGGTGACAGTTTTGTTTTGTTGTTGAAGGCTTAGCGGAAGTTGTTCTTCTGTAGCGTGTTTAACTTAGCATTTTTTTTTCAGCAGCACCCTACGAAAAACAGAGCGGACAATAAAAACATTTATGGCCAGGTCCTTGGGGGAAACAGTATATTTGGACATTGAAACAAATACATAACTTTACCATAATCGCGTTTTTGCTTGGTTGAAGTTTTCATATGCGCGCGGACTGACGATACACAACCTGAAGAAGACGGAGAAGGTGGCGACATCAAATGATTTGCTGGCCATTGTCAAACATACCGCATTCATACTCTATTAAAGAAGTTACTGCGCTGTTTTATTAGACTGTTATTACTCACTGGAGCTACAGTTTATTTCTTCCATATCCTTTTTGTAAAGCTGTCTTTATGATAATGTTTTTATAGAGCAGTAATTGCATACACTGCTAAGGTGCTTTTTATATCACGAATATTATTGTATATTCACGCCTTTTTGTTGATCAACACGTGGGACCTATTTTTGTTTTTAAATAGATTTTCACTCATATTTTACATTACACTACATCTGACTTGGACTGAATTTTCATCCGTGGTCTTGACAAAATGTGGGGTGTTGGGAAGCTCTAATTTTCTTTGTGACAATTGCCCTTAGTGTCCACTCTGTCATAAATGCCATACTAAACACCATGTCTGGTCATAATGGACATTCTCATGAGGGTGTGAGCGACCATCATATCCCAGAGCAGCCACAGCGGGACATAGGAGAGCTCCTCCAGCAGATAATGGTCATCACAGAGGACAGCCTTGATGAGGCCCAAGCCAGGTACAAGCCTTAAAAGACCAACTACCTTGAGACACATAAATAAATATAAATAAATGCCATTACATTAAGAACTCAAACTATATCATAATAATTACAATGCATACATGACTACGCTACAGTCATTCACATCTCTTGGTGGTGGTAATGTTCTTCTATACCCTCAAGCGCCCTGGGTAGACTGAGATAAGGAAAGTGACATAACCGTTCTTCACCATCAGCCCTTCTGACTACCACCACTCACTCACATACACCACATTCATTGGCAAGGTGGGTGAAGTGTCTTGCCCAAGAACATAACAAAAGTATGCACTTGTCCAAGCTGAGGCTGAGGCACTAATCATTGTCTCACTGCTGCCCATAGGCTGCTACAGTTTATGCTGCTGCCACATCTTGTTTGTGTGTTTGATCTGATTTTTGGAGTGGAAGTTAAAGATTTTTTGAGTCTCACTTTCATATGTCTTTCATAGGAAACATGCATTAAACTGTCACAAACTGAAACCTGCTCTCTTCAGCGTCCTCTGTGAAATCAAAGACAAGACAGGTATGTTTTTACAAATTATAAACTCTTCTGAAAATGTAGATCTGGTAAATTAAATGACACTGCTGCAGCAGAGATTGAGAGAGTGATGGGAGACAGACAAATAGTTTGGACATGACCCTGGATAAACCGCCGTGTTGCTTTTTTTGTTATGTTGTTAACACCTTGTCTCTTTCTCCCTCTCTTGCTCTTGTGCTCAGTGTGTCGCACTCTCTTGGATTTTTTTCTTGGTGATATTTTTCTGTAAGTCTTCTACTGGCGGCCATGATGATTTTTGTTGATGAAGGCCTCCAAATATTCAGATGCTGAAAAGGCTAGAGGAAGCTACTACTGGAGAAGCGTCAAACATCAGACGCTTTTGACTGACAAAATCATGGGAGCAACAGGATCCACTAATCTGGGTGATTAACTTTAGGAATTTGACAAAAACATGGTGCTGACAAAGCTGTTGATGTTAATTACATTAGTAAACTGAGCAGACGCAACAGCTGAGAAACTTACCAATTTTCAAGATAATTTCTTGTAATAAATATATATTAGTTATTCTTTTGAATATTAAGCAGCCAAGCACAACAATGAACTGTACAAAGTGTTTTGTTCTACTTCATTACTCCCAGCACTTTTAGCAAAGTTCCAACTAAGAATATTTTAAGGCCTCCTGAAATAATTTTGATACACTAGATGAGTATGAAAAGGGTAGGCAAGGTAAATTTGACCTCAATATAACCCTGATCTTTCTTTGTGAATGTTTATGTAACTGTGCTGCTGAGTGCCAATGCTGTCCTCTGCTGCTTATGTGAGTATGGACAGGAGCTGTTCTTTCGTAATTGCCTCCTAATTTGCATAAGTGCACAAATTAATGTCCTCTCAAATGACTGTTCATTCATCACAGGCTCTTTAGTGGCTCCTTAACAACTGCCTTTAATTAGCAGCTGTGTGTGCGCTTTGGCAGTGTTGGTGTCTGATTATTTTAGCTATGGGATACTAATGAATACTTGGAATGACTGGTGTAATTTATAGTGTACTTCTTTTTAAGCTTGTTAATGTTTATTGGGTAATACTTGGCAACTAAATTCAAAATACAGTTTTCCGTTCTGTGCATTTACAATAGCCCTGAGTATCCGAGGTGTGCCAGAGGAGGAGCCCCCTGACCCCCAGGAGCTGAGGCTGGACAACATGCTGTTAGCGGAGGGAGTGGCTGGTCCTGAGAAGAGCAGAGCAGCTACAACTGCAGCTCTGGCCGCAGCCACAGGGGGGTCGTCCAGCGATGAGAGCTCCGAGCATGCAGACTACAGGGAGAAGCTGGCTCAGATACGGATGATCTACCACACGGAGCTGGACAAATATGAACAGGTGTTGCACATATTCTCCATACTGTGCAAAGTCTTTAAAGATGCATTATGTAACTTTGGTGAGGAGGGCCACTACCTGCATGTCTGTGGAAAGATGATATTGCTTTACCTAGAATGTTCCACAGTATGACATTAAAAGACTATCTAGCATGTATTCATCATTGTGTTTTTATTGGTCAAAAATACCTTGGAAAACATGTGTCTCTCTGGAGACAGATAATTCGAATGCCATACTGTGTAACATTTCTGTTAAAGCAATAAATTTACATGGAGACAAGCAGGTGGGGGATTCTCTACCAGAAAAGTTACAGTATTTCTGCCAAATTGTTCAGCCCTTACTATTATTATCTATATGTTCAAATATAGTAAACATGTTGACATCCTTTTCTACGGCTAGAGCATTCATCAAGTTATATTTCTTTAGTTTATAGTTACAAATAGGTATTTGAAATAATTTGATGTAAAAGTTGCACTAGAGTATTGTCACTTAAATTGTGATATTATTGTGGGTTCTGATTTATTTCTACGCAGGCTTGTAACGAGTTCACTGGTCACGTGATGAACCTGCTGAGGGAGCAGTCTCGTACTCGCCCCATCTCTCCCAAAGAAATAGAGTGCATGGTGTCTATTATACATCAAAAGTTTAGTGCCATCCAAAGGCAGCTCAAGCAGAGCACCTGTGAAGCTGTGATGATTCTGCGCTCCAGATTTCTAGATGCACGGTCAGTGTTTTTAATATACCAATCATATAAACAATTGATCAGCTTTTGATGTTATAAAATGTATTTGCAGATAGTTTTAACCAGCTTATCCCAATTTATTTGTACTGCTGTCCTTAAGATAAACTGAGGTTTTCACCTAACATTTTGCTACTAAGCTACTTACTACATTAATAAGACTTGGCCAAGACATTATTGATCCACAAGAGAAATTACAAAGAAAAAAAAAAACATATAAAAACTCACAAAGTATAGTAATAAAATATAAAACCGAAATAAAATTGTAAAGCACATACATGTTGTTATTATAATTGTAATTCTATTTATAATGTACACTTACTATTTTGTTTGTTTGTATTGACCTTTTTTTTTAGGAGGAAGCGTCGTAACTTCAGCAAGCAGGCTACAGAAATTTTGAATGAATATTTTTACTCTCACCTAGCAAACCCTTACCCCAGCGAAGAAACCAAAGAGGAGCTGGCCAAGAAGTGCTCCATCACAGCTGCTCAGGTCAGGGCTTACATATGCTGTGTTTTAAGTCACGTTCACACTTTCATAGACACCACATCAAAACTATGACTACACCTGGAGTTAAACTGAGATTACACCAGGACTAAACCAGGACTAAACCAGGACTAAACCAGGACTAGTAGAGGACCAGAGCAGTTCTAAAACCCGACTGAAATAAGGCCAAACCAGGACTTGGGAGTTACTTTTGCTTGATGTTTTTAAGGTGTCCAACTGGTTTGGAAACAAGAGGATTCGCTACAAGAAAAACATTGCCAAGTTCCAAGAGGAAGCTAACATGTATGCCATGAAAACAGCTATGGACGCTACCAGTCAAACATCACACGCCAGCTCTCCAGCCACACCAAACTCAGGTAAGGATCATCAACATATTCATTTAAGTTAATGATTGCGCACACATTTTCAATGTTATTATTTTTCCTTACCTGTGTAAATGCAACAGGAGGATACTCAGCCTCATGTTATACTCCTGATGGGATGCTATAATGTCTTGAGTGAGTATGGTTATATTATAGTATAATATATAGTTTACCTACACTGCCAGTCAAAAATTATGGACACACCTTCACGTTCAAGGAAAAAAATGTGAAATAATGCAACTAAATATTTTAGATTCAGCAGCCACCTAAGTAGCCAAGCTTCGTTGACAGCGCTGCAAACCCTTGGCCTTCTGTCAATGATCTTCATGATCAAGTCCCCTGAAACATTCATTTAAATGTGTCCATAATTATGACTGTTAATGTAATTATTTTTAGGCTTCTACAAAAAAATCTTCTCTGGTTAATTTAGGTGACATTTATCATTTTACTTTACCTGGTTGGACACGGACAGCAGATATACATATATATAAAAGTTGATTCCATAACTATTACCCACAAACCACACTATAAACAAGGGCCAAAACATGTCTAAATGACACAGTTATGATATGACTAATACAAATTTTAAACTGTTAGAATATTGTGTAAAAATTGTCCCTCCATTTCAAATGAAATTTTGTTTACTGATGACATTTATCGAGGGATTCAGAGCACCTCTCAGTAATTTTCAACCTTTTTTCAACTTTTCTTAACAAACTTCCACTTGACTGTTGTTACTACTTTCTAGGTGCACTATACAACCAAATATAGTAAAAATTTTGAAGAAAACTGCCATAAACATTAAATATGTCAAAGGCAAAGGGGGAAAAAGAAAAACAAAAGCTAAAAAAAACAAAAGAGGAAATAAGAAGAGGACTAAGAAGAAGAAATCATTACTGTTTTGGTTCTTACCCATGTCAAGCTATAATGCAGTATATAGGCAGTCAGTCAAAGTGCATTTGCTGATAATTGACTATATGTACTTTTTTGTCTTTTAAGGTTAAAGATTTCTGTTTGACAGTTTTCATCTACTCAACAAATCCATCTCCTTGTATTCACAACATTGAAATAAACAACCTTTAAACAATTTTGTATGCCTTTGTAATCATCAGTTACTCAAAAGCATTATGTTCATGTGATGTATCTTTATGATCAAAGTGGTTATCAGTGTTTTGGGAAAATATGTTAAATGTCTTCCATGCATGAATACTTTTTTTACGCAAGTATGAATGTTAATTTTTATGTTAAAAATATTTTAAATATGCAAATATGTTAAAATAAACAATGATTTGGTAAATGATTTGCTTTTCATAATTTCTGTTACATTTGTCGTAATTGTTCATGATCAGTTCATCTTGAGACATCTGAATCTGATTCTTGATTAGCTCTATTCCTGGAGGCAGTATCTGATGATGAGGTATTCAGCTTGAATGGGAAAGTAATATAATCACTGTAGAATACATGAAGAAGAACAAAAAACGACTGCTTTGATATATACATGTCTTTTAAAATATACATTATGTTTAATTTTAGCTTTTGATCTATGGTAAATATTTTGTTGTCTGTTTTGGTGTGATTATCATAGATTAAAATGATTAAAAGCCTTTCCACAAGCATGGAGACGGGGGTAGGAGGGGGCGGTGAATCAGGGGTAAAAGGTTGAAAATGACGACTGAAAAAAGGACAAACTCAGAAGGAGATTTCATAGTGGAGCGACCTGAGCTGGGGTACAAAATGGATTTGTTACCAAGAGCTTTGCTTCTCACTGTTCTGTCATCTGTTGGTAATAATAACATTTAATTGTATATTTATGTATTTACTAAACAATAACAGTAATGGATAACTTTTGGATGAATTATATTTATTTTGTTTGTATGAATTTGTATGCATCTTGAAATCGTTTTGTTTATTAGAAATAAGTATTAAGAGAATTAAGTCAGATTTCAAATTCATTTCAAATTTTCTACATGAATTGTAGAAGACTTTCTTCTTTCTTTCTTTCTTTTCTTTCTTTTTTTTTTTTTTTTTAAATCCTACTTTGATTTTTTGCTTTTGGTTGTCGAGCAGTGTCCCTTTGGTCCACTAGCGTTGTTTGTTCAGAATATTTACTTTGGGGAGGTGTCTGTGTTGTTGAGCTGGTTCACAGGGTTGAATGTGTGTGTGTGTGTGTGTGTGTGTGTGCGTGCGTGCGTGCGTGCGTGTGTGTGTGTGTGTGTGTGCGTGTGCGTGCGTGTGTGTGTGTGTGTGCGCGTGCAGTGTGGAGTCAGGCCCCTGTCGTCACCGTAGAGCCAAAGGTCATCACTGTCCGTCAGGGGGAGTCCGTGAGCTTCACGTGCAAAACGGGCAGCGCTTCTCCATCAACCGTGGTGTGGAGAAAAGCTAACAGTCAAAGACTTCCAGGTCAGTCAAAGTTTACTGTGTAATCACAACGCCATAACTCTTTCTTCAAACATGGGCCTCACTCCGTTTCTTCAGATAACGTCAGGATCGGTGCAGATAATCTCCTGTTGACCATTGTTAATGTGCGCCCCGACAACCAGGGCCAGTACCGCTGTTTGGCGTCGCACCACACGGGCAGAGTGTTTGACACAGCCATCCTCAACGTCAAATGTGAGCATCTTTGTTACACCATGTAGCCTATATATGCCACTAATAGATTTTTCATACACATTTTCATAGACTAACAAAGCATGCATCCATGCATTTCATTTTCATTTGACTCCACACATGAATAGCTAAATAATAGACAAACTTTCAAACCATTCATGATAATCTTACGATAATGATAATGTTTTATTTAAAATATGTTTTGACTAACATTGTTGTCTCAGTCCCACCTAAAGTCCGCCTGAGCCCAACAGGACCCCTCCGAGTCAGGATGGGGGACCCAGTGGCGGTGGAGTGTAGAGCCACGGGCCGACCACGACCGAAGATGACCTGGAAACGCCAGGGGTCCACGCTGCAGCTGGTGACCACCACTACAAGTGACGTCAACACCATCCAGGTCCCTGCATTATTTCAGTGAAAAGACTGAAATTGTCTATAATAGTCTAGGTTTATTTCACTTCGTTGTTCTCTTCAGTGGCCCGCTGTCCGACCTGAGGACTCAGGAATGTACCTCTGCCAGGCTGAAAACACAGAGGGCATGAGCGAGGGCAAAGTGGACATTATTGTGGAGGGGGGTCCAGGGGCCCCTGTGGCCTCAGTCAGTCCCACACAGCTCACCGCCATCGAGGGGCACACAGTCACAATGCATTGTCATGCCACTGGTAAGATATGAGTAGGCCTATAACTTCTGCTCTGATGGGCCTGACTGACATTAGGATATAGGCCGCCATAGTGTATTTTTACTCTTCTTCTCAATCCCCATGTCATATTCCCATCTGAAGGCTCACCGACTCCAGAGATCACCTGGTCCAAGCTCAGAGCCCCATTGCCATGGAAACACACTGTGGCAGGAGGAGTGTTGACTTTGAATAACGTGGGTCGCCAGGACTCAGGACAGTACATCTGTAACGCCACCAACATACACGGCTACAGCGAGGCCTACATAGACATGGAGGTCGAGAGTGAGTGGATATGGGGGAGAAAGCAAAAGTTTTATTTAAAAATAGCATTCACAGTGTCCTTCTATGTAGTTTAAATGTAATACTATGTAAATGTGATAACGTATCTCACACGGTGTACATCATAATTTTAATGTAACAAGCTTTTTGGTCTTATCTCTACAGCACCCCCTTATGCCACCTGTTTGCCTGACCAGGTGAAGCTTCAGGCTGGTGATGCCCTCCGGCTCCAGTGTCTCGCTCATGGCACCCACCCCATTACTTTCCAATGGAGTATTTTGGGCCGTGCCGCACTGCCCCCCGGAGCAGAGACGACCAAAGACGGAAAACTGTTTGTCCCTCACATCAGGGCTGCCGACAGTGGAACATACTCATGTGTAGCCAGTAACCAAATTGGCTCCAGCACTGCCACTGCCAGAGTCACTGTGAGAGGTGAGCCATGGGAATACAAGCTCTTGATTACACTTCCTTATGCCTTAAAACTGTAATCCTTTACTTTACAGGTTGAACCGTCATGGCGTCTGTGAGACTTGGTAACTGAGAATGAATTATTCAAGATTTGAGGACAGTACAAAAAGTAATTTGGAAGATGACAAATATTAAACACACAAAAGTCAATATCCCATTAAGGCAGTATTTTTTGTTAGTCAAAGAAAGTTGTCCTACTTACCAACCTACTCAGTTCTACAGGTACTGCCCTATTGTATAGTAATGATCATAAATTACGTTATTTATAATGCACTTTACATTTAAGTTTTCAGCCTTCTCACAATAAAAACTCTTTCTATTACTAATGATTACTATTACTAATGGCTTAATCTTTTGCATGTTGTTATTTTACAAGTATAGTACGCCTATCCTCAGTGCTTTATTTATTCACTTATTTGCTTTATTTATTCATTTATTTATTTATTCACTGTGCATTTACATTGGTTTATAAACATTTAATTACGTAAGCCTTATTATTTCTACTAGTTTAGTTGTAAAGGAAATAGTCTCTAACTAACACTTGGAAAAACTGAGCCTTGCCTCTTTATGAGGTGCAAGCGCGACATTAAAAGATCACTGAGAACAGGTTTTGGACGCAGCCTGCTTCTACAGCTGCAGCCAGACCAACGCCTCTGTCTGAACTGTGACCAGCCTCCACAGAGAAAACAACATTAGGCATTGCCCCAGTTGTTTGTACAGCCTTCTGTACTAGCATCTTCAAAGCTACATAGAGGAAGTATCTGGCCTTTGCCACCTATGTCCACCCCCTCACTTCACAAGCACTGAACCAAACATAATAAATGGACCTCGAAGAACAGAAGAGAAGAGGGTCTACAAATTCATATTGTGTGTTTATAGTTAACATTTTGCATAGTGCACATTAAATGTTCCACAGTATGTCATTAAATTTAGCACAGGTAGCCGCCCGGCCAACTTGCAGGTCAGATCAGTGAAGTGGCAACTGCGCTCACAGTAAGAATGCTTCTTTTTCTATTTTTTTTTCCCTGTAGATTTCTCCTGTAGTTTAATGTTATACTGTGGACTATTCATGTGCCGTGTACCTTTGATATTGTGAGTTTAAATGTGTATTTCTACAGAAAAGCATAACAGTGGAGGATGTACAAATGTTGTTTTATAATAGCACTATCAGATTTATCATGACAAAGAAATTATTTGTCATTTTGAATAAAAAAATACTCAAGATAGGGCTAGGCCTAATCACACTCAGTGCTTACAAGCTGCATTTATTCACTAAGATGTACATTCAGTAGCTTATTAAAACAGAATTACAGAAGGTTCGAGGTTTGAATCAGCACTCTGTAAAAATAATAACCTTAATAATAAAATCCCAAAGGCAGGAGCAATCACTTGGCTAGTTAAATGTTTTAAAAATGTCTACAAGTAAAATGATCATTAGTTAAAGCCTTATGATGTAATAGGAAGGCCAAACAGGGACAAGGCATGACTAATGAAGAAAAGTCATTCATTTTGATGAGTGTTTATAAAGTACAGACTGCGGTTGACGTATTTCTACAGAATGCACTCAAACAGGAAGAACACAAAACCGTCAGCATTTATAGGACATCCCAGATTAGAAGGTTCGACATGCATTTGTTTACATTGCACTGTGCTCTTGGCCACACACTGCATACTCCTTAGAGAAGTGGAAAAATATATCAAATGGAAAATGACATTTGTCTTGCTGCTGGCTGCCTAGGAGAGCAAATATTTAGGATAATCATCAGTAAAGCTAAGTAGATTTAGAAATATTTATTCAGCAAGGAAACTACGAATGAAAGTAGCCTCAAACTGGAAGTGAGTGGTGCTAGGGGGTTTGCATGGAGATCACCTGTAGAATACTGGTGGTAATGCTCAATCACTATTGTAAGTTGTTTAAGTGGATTATAATTGGATGTACATTCTCTCAAAACATACAAAGACTACGGGCTGTGTTGTTGACAGCCTGGACCATTATAAATCACTGTGCATAAACAACCTTCCTTTTGGTGCAGTGTAAAAAAAAAAAAAAACATCTCATTTGCCATAGCAACAAATTGTTTTGATATATATAGTTTGTTTCCATGGTGTTCCATGGTGTTGCAAAGGTTGTGATCTTTCAGTATCTCAACCGCAAACTGTTGAGATACAGTGGGTGCACATTACCATTCACTGTGTATGACACAAGTCTGGCATCATCTGAAAACCACTTGAGGTTTTGAAAAAAAATTAAGTTGCACTTCTGGTTAAAAATATGCCTTATAAAAGCTAAGAGGCTGCACAGCACATGCCGCTCTATGAACCACACTTTATTGGTGGTAAACTGTGTAGTAAATGTCAGTGAACTACAGTATGTAGGCGCATAGTAAAGTTAAAGTTAAAGAATTTGTCATTGTAACAAGAACAAGTAACAACAAAATTACATTAGAAAATCAATCAGCAAAGTATTGATACTTTGCATTGATACTGTGCTGGGGGTGTTACGTGTTATAAGGGTTACCATGGTGACACAATGCACACATTAGCAAAAAAGTTTTAAGACTGTAAGAACTATATAAATACAAAATTAATTTAAACAACTCATTTTCAGGAGGCTACAATCAATATGAGCGTTCATGTTCCTGTTGAGGAGTTTGATTTTCAACAAAAACGGTGAATGTGAGTAACTGAGAAGCTGGCTAATGCTAGCTAGCTTGTTGTGACTAATTTTATGTGTGATAATCTTAACAGCACCAATCAGCTGACCTGTTGTACTTTCAGCTGACTCAGTTCTTTATGGTCAGATTGTGGTAAACAAAGCACAGACTAAAGTCTAATATACAACCTCAGACAGAGCTGAGCCTACAGTTAGCATAACAACCCCAGGGAATGTTGATGATGTAACCGAAGGTCTTAAGTGCATAAAAGATGGAGGCCGAGGTGAAGGAGATAACTTTATTTTTCTCCACAGCTCCGTCTCATCTACACACGGTACAGTAGAACTTTTAGAACTGCCCGAAATGTTGCTTACATGCCAACAGAACAACAAATGTCCTCATTTGATATACTGTATATAAAATAAAATAGTAGGGCTAAAACTGTGCACCAGCAGTAAACGCAGCAAAAGCTATCAAATGTCCCACATAACGTAACATACACAAACTGATGTGTACAGTGAGATGAACCAAAAAACAGTCAGGTGACAAAATCACTGAAGTGGGCAGGTGGCCTCACAGTCCTACCCACATGAGGCACAGCCAGAGGCTGGCTTACCACATCAGAACCACCCCGACGCTCACCAGGGGGATCCCACGTAGACAATTCCATCTGAGGCTCAGGTACACTAAGGGGCAGGCTAGGGCGAGAACCAGAGGGGCGTCTGGGAAGGAGACCCAGAGTATAAGGTTTTAGCCTGTCAAAATGAACAACCAGCTCCGGCCAATTATCAACTAGGGGATCACAAATGCGGTATATCAACCCTGTGGCACCCAAAGAGTCCACAGCACTAATGATCTTAAAGCGATCCCTCCAGTGGGCAGCCAGTTTCATCCTATCCTCTCCGGGGTTATGCAGCCGCACCAAATCCCCTGCAGAGTACTGCTTGTGACAGGCATTAGAGTCATGATACAATTTCTGGTTCTCATGAGCAACAGTAGCACTCTGCCTGCCTCTGCCTCTTAGCAAAGGCCACTTCCAGCTTCCCTACCAGAGAAGAGACAAAATCGGCATGAGAGAAAGGTAAGTCACTATCAGTAGGTATTGGCAATAACATGTTAACAGGTACCCGGGCATCACAACCATGTATGAGAAAATACGGAGTGTACCCTGTGCATGCAGGAACAGAAGTGTTGTAAGCAAAAGCCACATTTCTCAAATAATTACTCCATTTACCACCGCAAGACAGCAGTGACGTTGCTAGCTGGTCAATGAGAGTATAATTAAAATGCTCCACCATACCGTCAGATTTCAGGTTATATGGAGCAGTCCGTGTTTTCTGTTCAGAAGTACACACAATCTTTGTATAATGTCGGACTCAAACTGTCTGCCCTGATCACTATGAACAGTCTCTGGAATACCCTGTAAAAGCACATAATCATCAGAGACTGTGCAACAGTCTATGCAGTCTGGTTGGGTAATGCATACAGATTGACAAACTTGGAACAATAATCCTCCACAACCAGTACACATCTGTTCCCCTTAGAAGTCAGTAGAAGCTCTAAAATGTCCATGGCAATCCTCTGAAAAGGGTGCACAGTCTGTAACCCCCCCATAGGATCTCTATGTTTCGGGACGGGAGCTTTGCGAGTCTAACAGGGGACATATTGTTAACACCACATACAAATGTCCTTGAGCATGGAGGGCCAATAAACACAATGCCTGCTCCCACACCCTTTCAGCTGAAAAATGTGCAGAAACAGGGCCACCATGCAGCTGGTGCAGTACCTCAGGCACCAGAGAGGCAGGCATCAGCACCTGACTCTGTGCTCTGCCCACAGGGGTACAAGAGTAGACAGTCCGGAAGAGAAGTCCATTCACCAGGGAAAGTCTGAGGAACTCCAACCACAACTTCCGAAGCCTCCGAGAGCAGCCATGTTACTGCCCCCTAGGTGGATGGGAGCCCCCAGCCCTGATCCAGTCCAACACAATACCAATATCTGGATCATCCTGCTGTTGTATTGCAAGGAACTCACTGTCATCTACAAGTGCCTGCAAGGTTTGTCCCCTCGTGTCAGGAGCCATGGGCTGAGGACCTGTACTGTGGGGACTGTCACTAGAACAGAAGAAGACCTGGGGTGCTGGTGAAAAATCCACCACATTAACCTGTGTGGCAGCACCCTCTATAGTCCTATCAGGGCGCCGCGAGAGGGTATCCGCATTAGTGTGAAGGTGGCCTTCAATGTGCTGTATAGTCCAGTTGTAAGGATCCAGTTCCAATATCCACCTGGCTCTCTTTCCAAATGGATCCTTGTCAATAGACATTCCATAAAGAATGTATAAAAGAAGCTTATGGTCAGTTATAATAGTGAAAGATACTGACCCAATATAATGTCTAAACTGACGCATTGCCCATACTACAGTCCATAGTTCTTTATCAAATGTAGCCCAACGTTTCTGAGCATTCGATAGTGACTGGCTTGCATAAACCACTATTCTTTCCAGCCCATCCTTACCTTGAGCCAAAACTGTCCCAACAGCCTCCATAGAGGCATCTGTGTACACTTTAAAAGGAACATTAAAGTCAGGCATGGTAACTACAGGGGCAGTTGAGAGTACTCATATAGGCTGGCAATGTGGTCAAGTGCACCATACACACCTGCCATGGGAGCCCACGCAGGACCAGCTCCATAATGCGTTGAAACGTTGCAGGTGAGTTGGTGAGGCCCATGGGCATAGATCTCCGCTGATACAGGGGCCTTACCATGGTAAAAGCCGTCTTCTGTCTGTCCTCCTCACCCACTTCGATCTGCCAGTAGCCATTTGAAAAATGCAGCGTACTGAACCAGCAGAACCCAGACAGGGCATCCAGCATGTCATCTACCCAGAAGCTGGGCAGTAACATGACTGGTGAAAGGCTGAAATACTTCCTCCTCAAAGGGCCGCACAGGTGTTGTAGCTGGGGTCTGGCCTGCGACGACAGCTAAATCTCGTTTCCCTGCTGGTGGGCAGGGTTTTCTCGGCCTGGGGAGAGAAACCTCACTCCCCGACGCTGCATGGAGTTGTCGTAGAAGACGCTTCTGGATGGTCTCGGACTCTGTCCCCCTGGAGAGGCAGGGCGGTTGTTGAAGGGTGATGGTGAGCGGCAGTCAGCTCTGGGGTATCTGTCCACACGACGCTCTCGCCACCCAGGATCAGGTGAACGTCCTCTTGGCACGATCCAGGAATGCAGGGATTGGCAGCCTTTACCCCCACACTGGCACTGACATTGCCCAGGCATGGGAGAGGAGCCTTCTCGACCGCGATATTTCAGTTTTTCTTTCTCATTCGACAGCCTTCTAAGGCCTTTCTCATCTCTTTCATATCTTCAACCAACCTGTCCATGGTGCACTGCCAACCAGCCCCCTCAGAGATGGATTGCACCAGGGCAGTAGTGGTAGGTTTATAGGTAACAGTGTTCACCAGAGGGTATGTATAGTCACTCTTGAGGGTCTCATGGGCCATATCACAAAGCCCTGCAAGAGCCTCCTCCAGATTGGTGGCTCCCTGTTCTTGATATTTCGCTCTGAGACAGGGGTCAAGTCCAGCTAGGAATCTATGAAACTTCTCTTCCCTTTGAGCTGCCACACCATAGTTAGGGAATGTCTCTTGCACTAACATCCCTAGATCAGCAGCATAAACATCCAGGCTTTCACCTAGAGCTCGATGGCGCGCCACAAGGTTTGCTCTGAAACAGTCCAGGAAATGTGTTGTCAGGAAATGTCTTGTCTAAAGGCGTCTTACAGGCTCTCTTTCACTGCTGCATAATCTGCCTGTGCATAAGCAGCTGGCAGGCTGTCCCACAACACAAAATCAGCTTTGGTGAGTCATGTTGGGAAAATTCTGGCCAGTTCATAATCATAGTCCCCGCCAGAACCTGCCACCAGCACCCTCACGGCCACTTCACATTGGTACTACCCACTAGTCCGAGGGTCCACTAGTCCGAGGGTCCACTAGTCCGAGCTTTTGGCTGTATATTTCGAGAGTAATAGATATTATGAAACGTACCAAGAGTTGTTTTGACGTCTTGGCCTTATTTGAACAGGGATTTATTGGCCTCAGTATACTCCTGTCACATTACGTGGCTGTCATGGGACCTGCGCTCTTCGAGTGCCCTTCTAGTTATTCTTGGCATTGACTCCGTGGCCATGAATCTGTGTTTATGAATTTAGTCCACCAGGGTATCAATCTGTTTTTAGTGTCTACTTACCTTGATCTATCCCCTTTAAACACCTTTAAAACTCAGACTAGTGGACCCTCGGACTAGTGGACCCTACCCCTTCACATTGGCGCAACTGATAGGAGAAGCTCTCACTGCCCGCTCCGGAGAAAAGTGGCGGGAGTTCGATTTTTACATGACTGCTACAGGATCTTTGGGCTATGGAGTCCATGGGGTCTCATCAAATTTCCACATCTTGGCTGCTTACTAACACAAAGGTGCTCGGAGTTCCTCTCGCTCTACAATATACTGAACAGCTAAGCTAAGCGCGAGTTAGCAGTGAAGCTAGCTGCACCTGTACCGGTCAGCCTCTCGAAGTCAAAATAAACCGATGGGCTTGTGCATCCCACCGCTGCCACCAGTGTAACCGAGGGTCTTAAGTGCACAGAAGATGGAGGCCGAGGTGAAGGAGATTACTTTATTTTTCTCCACAGCTCCGTTTCATCTACACACGTTTTCACAATGAAAGTCAGGGAGTGAGACGGGAAATAGAAATGTCGCTTACAATGACAACAGCTGCAAAGTATCAATAAGGCAGATATCAGTGGCAAAAACCAAGGTGTAGATGTGTGTTCTGGCATAGTTACCATTGCAGTTGTTCCAGTGAGCTACTATTTTATTTTGGAACAAATGCATGTGATCCATAGGTCCCTTTTCCATTAGCTATTTTGGAGAGTCAGATGCTTTACTACTATGGACTGCCTGAACAAGCAGTGTTTCTGTGCTTGTTTATGCAAAGATCAAGGCTAAATATTTGGACAATTTCCTGAGACAGCTGATTTAATTAATTTATGACTCTTGTAGGAACTGAGCTGAAACTGTCCCACGCTCATAGAAGGATTAATGCAAAGTAAATAATACATATTCTGCCTACTGCATAGAGCAACAAAACAATACTTGAAAATGTTTTTGCATGATTGATCACATTCTACCATACAATACATAAGTGAAAGACTAATTCCTGTTTTAAAGTAATTTTGGGCACCAGTCAGGTCTCTGAAGATGTAAGCCAATGACTCAAGTACAACTTCACAATCAAATATTCAGATCAAAACACACAGATACATCATAACTTTTACTTAGCCCATTCTGCCCTACAAAGGCAGAACGCCATAACATCATGTTTGGTCAAAAATGAGTTAATGTCATTTTTGGGATATTTGAGACCTCCTTTATCATGTGAATAAATATCATGAGCCAATTTGTTTGTCTTAACGAAAAAATAAAGGGCTATGACAACCATCCAAAACCATACGAGGAAACCACCGTTTCACACTCTGGCGAGTTATGGTCTTTTGCGAGTTAAGGAAGACATTCAAATTTTCTCACTGTCTTCCTGTCACCATGACCATGATTTGTGTGTCTCTGTGTATTTTCCCCATCTGTCTCCTTTTTGTCTGGGTCACTGCCTACGCTAATGTGAAAATCATGAAAAATGAACCAGACTTAAGATGGTACTTGAAAAGTCAATGACAAGAGCCAATGAGAGAATGAAAGTAGACAACAGGCTTGTTTTTCTCTCACTATGACAGAACTGAGAAAACCCACATATCACTTTACATTATAGATATAACACTGTTGAATGGTGTTAGTTTTGTATCTTTCTTTCTCCAAGCATGTTACGTCCAAAGTCTAGCTCTAGTCAGACAACAGAGGCGTCACCAAATCAACAATTATTAACTAGGATCAATCTATAATATATTGTTAAGGTTAAAGTTCACCACAGCTAATCTGGCTGTTCTATTCTCATTTCAGTTCTTTATTCTTCTTTTGTGGTAGGCCTATATAAAACAAAAACATTTAAACAGAAAGAGGAACTGCAACTATAGAAATAAATCATTGTTAAAAGTGTTACAGCGATTACATACCACAGTGAACCATTGTAATAAATCTAGAACAACAGACTTTGTGAAATATAATACTGTATATTAAAGATTACATTTTGTGTGCTGCCATGTGGCTCAAAGGGGGTGTTACTGCACATATGCAAACCATCTCAGCTTCCTCTGTCCTGCTTCCTGCAGTTAGTTCCATGACCCGTTGTGCTAAAATCAGGTCATGTCTCAATAACGTCAATAAACTTCCTCTAATGTATTTTCAGAATATACTTACTCATGGTCTTTGGGATCAAAATCTGTCCTTTCTGACGCAAGGGGACATACCCACAGCTACTGAGGTCAAATCTCTCTGAGGATTCTTCCCAGTATCTTCAGCCAACAGAACCTCGCTGGAGAAGTGACATTTTGTATGTCCAACTGGATTGTATAGGGCGGGGGTGACAACTTTGCCACCTTGCCAACTATTTCAACATATATTTTTGACTATTGCGACTTACTACATCATTAGTGCTTCTAATGCTTTCAACAAAGGACTTCACTGCAATAAAAATGTACCTCCCATGTGCCACTATGTATAGTAAGTATACTTAAAGGTGCACTATGTAACTTCTAAGGCGGTCCGCTACCTGCTTGTCTCCAAGGACGTATTATTTATTAGCCTGGAATGTTCCACAGTAGGGCATTAAACATATTCTGCTTGGATCTGTTCAGTTACAAGCGTTTTATAGCCCAAAAATGCCTTAAAAACGTGAATTCTCATATGCAGACCTGCTTCTCCACAGATCTTGCTATTAACCTGTCTCCATTGTGATTACCAACTTTATTTTAATACTGTGGAATAATCAAGGCAAAACCAAGCAGCCTATTACCCACTGAACAGAAGTAAGCATACTTTTCTTCAGTGTTGCCTTTGTAGAGTCAAGAAAATGCACTTGAATCAGGCTAAAGGGGCTGGAGCATTGGAGTAGATCTTAATGTAATGTATTACTGAAGTTGGTGGAGACTTGGAACGGATGTATGGTTACTTACTGGCAAAGCTCAAGCAACCCGGCAGCTGTTTAGATGATCTGTTCGTCATCAAGACCCCCCTT
Source organism: Taenioides sp. WSHXM2023 (assembly GCA_029959045.1). NCBI lineage: Eukaryota > Metazoa > Chordata > Actinopteri > Gobiiformes > Gobiidae > Taenioides > Taenioides sp. WSHXM2023. Next base: position 16,678,459 of record CM057090.1, read on the forward strand.
TCTTTCTCTCTCTCTCTCTACCCCTCCCAAAAGTCTGCTTCCCTTCAGTCTCTCATGAGAGCGTGGTGAATAGCTCCTGAAATAGAGCCCACTGAAGCGAGGAGGGAAAGCTCAGCTGAAAGCTTTATACAAGAAGGGGGTTGTTGAGAGACAGAGAGAGAAGAGAGAAAGAAAGACAGGGATAGACAAGTGACGCCAACCAGCAGTATACTGTGGAAATCCAGAGGGGAAAAGGGGGTATTGAAAAAAAAAAAAAATTGCAATAAAAAGACAAGGCCATCGCGATAAGTGAGAAGACTGAGAAAAGAGTGTGTGAGTTGTTAGCTGGGTGAGCAAGGGAGGGGGAGGACACAGAGGCGTGCACCATGAGAGGCAGAGAGCTTTGGCTAAGGGAAAGTTCACTCCACATTTACCCTAGCATGCAGTAGGAGGAGATACTGTCTATACTTCTCTTTTCAACAATTTTGAAAACTTTTTTTTACACTGAGAAAAATACAAGGACTACAGCTTGAGTCTTGACACCACATTCTTGACATGAAGTGTGGAAAGGAGTTGCTTCTACTTGGTAAGTTGTTTTTAACATCTGCTTGTCAGAATCTAAAGAAAGCACTGGGACCATGAATAGAGCTTCAGACATTTGACATTTGTTCACAGTTTGCGTACAGCTGTGTAATGAATGTATGAAGGAGAAGCGACCGCTAGACCACAATGCGTAAACTGGGACCTTGTGGGGATAATGAAGCATGGGCATTGGTCAGAACTTAGTACTCAAATATGTGCCACACCAGACCACTTAAACCATTGTTATTTTGTATTTGTGTAAAAGAGAATAAAACAAACCACCAAAAGAAAAACATGTAAAAGTGAAACTCAAAGTTGTCCAAGTTGGAGATTCCTGGTTAATGGACGAGATAAAGTGTAATTAACTGAAGAGGAAGGATCAATGCTGTTTTTTTACGGGTCCATATTACACTATTTGAACTATATTATAATTTTGTTTCCTCACCAAACAACATACCTGGAGTTGTATGTTGTTTCCTTCACACATGCTTAACACATAAACCCAGCAGATTTAGACTGAATTCTTCTCTTAAACAGAAACCACTCTGTTCCAACTTGCTCCACTATGTTTTTAAACTCTATACACCTTCACTAGAATCATTTGGATAATTTCAGCCCTGGACCTGCCTGTATCTACTGAACAAAAGATAAATGGTGACTGTTAACCTGAAAACTACTGCTTCATAACATCATAAGGTGGAATTGAGCATTTTGAGCTTTGGAGATGTAGACAGAATAAAAATAAAGAAAGAATTACTCAAACAATTGTGAATGAAACAAAACACAACTGTTCTGATGAGGTAACAGCATTATAGCATAGCTTAAAGCTCGCAAGAGTAAATTTTGTGTGTTTTGTGATCTTTAGAGTATACAAATAATGTTGATTCATTTCTGTACAGTAGATGACTGTGAGCTTAGCTGAGGGACAGACGACTGAATAAACTTGTTTGGACTGGCTGCTGAGTGGGATGGTGAATCATTTAATCATTCTTAAGAAGAATTAGGTCAAATTTCAGTCAAAAATCAGTTAAGAACACCTTTTAATGTCTTTAAGTTCTTTTTTTATTATATTCCAGGGCAGGATGTGTTTATTTACAAAAATGAAAGTGAAAAATGAAAGATAGAAGCTCATTATATAAATTGACTCATAAGATCCTTGATAAAATGCCCAGACGCTGGCATCACTGTGACATTTTAAAGAAACATAACCTATTTAACTTGAAAAATGAACACATTTTAACCATCTTAAATTATTTTGTAACTCTGATATACCACTGAATTCAGAATTTGCCAGGACCATAAATTGTACTACAAGCTACTAGCGGCAATTGTGTTGTCCCAATAGACAGGACAACACTTGGCCAAAAAAAACATTTTTGCATATGAAAACCAGTAGTGTGTGAAACTGCATCAACTCCACGAGACTACAAAAATTCTATATTGCACAAGCTGGACTACATCAGCAACAGCACACATGTGATAGTAACTTCTCTATTTCTGTTTCGACCAATAATTTGCTACGGGAAATAGACAAACCAAAGAAAAGACATGCACAACTTTCATTGGCAATCGGAAGTCAGCTGAGCCTGGCACAAACTCGTGCTGTCCGTATTTTGAGGTTTTTAGTTATAAAGTCATTGCTGGTCACACATTCTCTCTCACTGCTGTCTGTGGTCATAATAAGGGAGACCGTAACAGAGGCTCTATTGTGACTAAAGCAGAGAAACGCTCAGACTTGAAAACTGTTTATCTCACGCTATACAGGGCTGTGTCTAACCCTATAGTAACATGCGTACATTTACTGTAAACTATAGGCTTTTAGGGGTCAGAGACAGGAATTCAACATGGAAAGGTTAAACAATATGTCTAGGGATGTAAAACTGCTTTTAAATGTTTATGTTCTGTGTAACTGAGAAGAGTGGAGCATTAATCTTCTTTCACTTGGTGTAGTCTATTACAGTGGTGATTCTCTAAAAATATAGTTCCCAACTTGTCCCAATCTGGTCCTCAACAGTCCAGAGGGGTAGAGAGAGATTCCAGGGGGTCCCCAAAACTTTTTTTAAAATCTGTCTGAGATGATCAAATTTACATCAAAACATTAAAAACCTACTGCTGTTTAGAAATAAAAGTAGATTCCTTATTGAGCATTAAATTTTTCTTTTTACTTTTTTGGAAACACTGTTTTAGATCAACTGAACTGGCGTAACTGGGTATTTTCAAATTATTTTTAAGCCATTATCTATTATCTTGTTTTATTGCATGTTACCATTTTCCTGCTGTTCTTGAACTGTGCGTTGCAACACTGGAATTTCCCCACTGTGGGACTAATAAAGCCATATCTTATCTTATCTTATCTTATCTTATCTTATCTTAACACTAGTTCCAAGTTCTACATAGTCTACATACATGTTAATATTATTATTGACCAAAAATAATATATTTTCTGATGTTATGATGCTGTTTCCTCATCATGGAGTAGTGTTTTGTTTCATTCACACATGTTTAACACACAAACCCTGAATATTTAGGCTGGGTTCTTCCCTCAAACACAGAACACTCTGTTCCAGCTTGTGATACAGGAAGTGCACCACTGTGGTTTTAAACTTATACATCACTAGAATCATTTGATCATTTCAGTCCTGAAATTGCCAATTTCCACTAAACACATAATAAAAGGTTTAACTCGGAAACTACCACTACATGACATCACAAGGTAGAACAGAGCATTTTGAGCTTTGGAGATGTAGACAGACTAGTAAAGGATTACTCAAACATGTGTGAATGAAATAAAACTCACCTCCAGGTATGTTTTTGATAAGGTAATAACATGGGCTGAAGTTCACAAGAGTCAGTTTTGTTAATATAGGACAGTTAGGACCTTTAAACATAGTCCGGTCCAATCAGCATAACTTGGTTCCAGTCCCAGGCTAAATACCTAGACTAGATTGTGGTTGGTTATAGATAATTTGCAGTAAGACCTAAATTGTAATAAGCGAGTCTAATAACATATAACTAAATGTCTGTGGCTTGTTTGCTTATAGATTGGTGCTAAATTAAGTACAGGAATTTGACAACACGTACAAAGCCTACCTGCGCTGAGTTTAGCCTTACCCATCGCATTTAAACCGCTAACATTTTACATTCTACAGCTTCATGGCTGCTATTTTTAAAGCTTTTTGATTGTAAATATTTTGCCTTTAGGACAGTAGTCTACAGGGTGCTTTTAATTAGCTTACCACACAGTTATCTTAGGAAAGAGGCCTTTGGTTCTGGTGTGGACAAAATGACATTAGACAGGAACCATCGAAGCATCTGCAGGAAACTAACCCAACGCTATTTGTTTTTACGCTTCGCATGGTTAAACAACAGTACTTTTAAGGACTACTTTATTTAGGTACGAGGTGTTTTTTCTTACTTTTTCTTCTCCAAAAATCAAGCATTTATTTAAAGGTGCATTGTGTAACTTTTCTGGTGGAGGGTCCTCCATCTGCTTGTCTCCATGGATCTGTTATTGTTATTGTCTGGAATGTCCCGGTATGGCATTAAACGTATTCATCTTGCATTTGCTCAGTAACATGGGTTGTTAATGACCTAAAAACTTGCATTCTTACTATGAGTGGGCTCGCCTCTCCACAGGTCTGATATGTAATTTGGCCCTGTGGTGTCACCTTATGTTTCCATAGAAATAAATAAGTGTATTGCCCATACAGTCTATGGTAGTGCCATACTGTGGAACATGCCAGACAATATCTCCATGGGGAGGAGCAGATGACAGACCCTCCACCAGAAAGGTTACACAGTGCACCTTTAAAGATGCACTGTGTAACTTCTTGTGGAGGGTCCGCCAAAAGCTTCTCTCCATGAAGCTGTTGTTGCTTTGCATGCAAAGTGCCACAGTGAAGCATTAAACTCATCTATCTCCATGAAGATAAGCAAAAACTAAACTAGGCCAAGATACAGGTCAGATCTGTGGAGATGCGTCTCAGTGTATCATAATTTCTGATTTTCATTGTATTTTTAATCAATAAAACGTCTGTAATGGAATAGATGCAAAATAGACCAATTTAATACTGTACTGCGGAACATTCCAGGCAAAATAATCACCTCCCCAAGAAGACAGAAGTTTCACAGTGCCCCTTTAACAATAGGACTGTTATCCTCAAAATTCCTTGTTTTGCATTTGTGGTTAGTTTTCAATGTTCAGTTAGCCCTTAAATTATTTCCCCATTTAGTTCTACATAATTACAATATACTGTACTTTCTGTGTTTTCTAGGTTTTATGTGTGTGATGGCAATATGCATCACTCCATGTCCAATAGGATTTCAGTCAGGTGGAACTGGCTGCTCTGGTAATGAACAAACTTTTCTCATACCATTTTAGGAAGTTCTCTTTCTGAACAAAAATACAGCTATTTCTTACTTAATTTTCCTTAATTATAGCCAAAGGTCCATTTTATCCACACTAATGGAACTATTTTAAAACTGATTGCAAGAAATATAATTCATAAATAGCTTGTGGTTTCATAACTGATAAGATTTGTGTTTGATGATTTTTTTTAAAAATTTGTTTTGTTAATTTATTTTAGACGTCAATGAATGTACTGAGAACCCATGTCCGAAGCATTCAAAGTGCTTTAACACAAATGGTAGTTTCTATTGTCAGTGCTTGAGTGGATACAAAAATCATGGAGGGACTGTGAATTTCACCTTGGGTGGAGACTGTCTAGGTAAGTGATTTAGCTCTAAATGTTAGATAAACCAGTGTTATTTTCTTGATTCTCACTAACATGTGGTCTCTCTTTTTGGGCAGATATCAATGAGTGCACAGAGCTCTCAGACATATGTGGACCGGCCTCCAATTGTTCAAACATCATTGGGGGCTACAGCTGCATCTGCCATTCTGGATACTTCAATGACACCAGTGTTCGTCCACAGGGGGAGTGTGCAGGTGGGTCTGCTCATTCTGTCACAGTAAATTTATAAACAAATGAAAAAATTATTCTAAGAGAAGCCACAGTCTTATATGACTTATGACATTATGACACTATGGCATGATGTGTGGTGATGTATAATGTACAAAACAGGAATAGGGAAATTTAGATTATTCATAGTATTCATTCATATTATGCAACCATGTAAATGCAGTATTACTCCAGTATTCATATCTGATAATGATTACGCTCTTTTTTTAATCAGATAACTGTTAACAATGTTCCAAATAACTTAACTAACAGTTGTATTTTCCCCTTAAGTGGAGGGGCCCTTCAGTGCCATTGTTTCTCACTGTCAATTCAAAAGCTTTTGTTTATCTCCAGGTTTGCCATTACTTCATAATCTTAAATAAGTAACAGAGATCAGATCACCTATATTACATAACAAATTATCCCCTTTCAATGTATTGTTTTGTTTTTGCAATAATTATAGCTACCTACTGTCGCTTATTTCTTCAGGTAAATGGGTAATAAAATGCTCTGAACAAAGATCTTTTCTGTAGAAATTACAGACGAATATTTAACCTCACTCATAAAAGATCTAGTAAAGTCTGTAAAGATGTTGTGAAATATTTCTGTTGTGAGTGCAAAAAGCTGAGCTCTATATTGAAAACTAACCTACTTAAAAACAGAACTAACATCCTTTTAACACACTTCAGTGGAACAGACGGATGTTGTGCTATATTAAAACAGTTTCCTTTGACACTTATAACACTGTCACATATGACTTCAGTATCTCTGTTTTTACATTTTATTTACAGATATCAATGAATGTGAAGATGCCGAATTAAAAAGTGAAGAAATCTGTGGTGAAGGGAATTGTAAGAATCTCAATGGGAGTTACTATTGCAAGTGTCCGCAAGGCTACACAAACTTCAATAATGAGAAAACTCCATGCTCAGGTGCAATAATTTATCTCAAAAAAGTGTTTCATTTGTTTGCGATATGAACTCTGACAACCTTCCTTTTTATTAAAATTGTAGTATCTTATTTTCATTTATAACATTCTTAATCCAACCATTCTTGGATTAGATCCATAATTTATCTTTTCCATATTTTTTGCCTCAACCTTGAATGCTCAATTTAATTTTAACAGCACCATCTGCTGTGAATTATGTAGATCTAGATATGATTTTCAGGCTTTGTTCCACATGACAACATCAGTCAGTGTAAATAAATGTCTTATCTCATGCGCTTGTACCAGACACCAGCGAGCTGTCATGTCATCATCTCTACATTATTATTTTTACAGAATTGGACTGTGACAGCTTCATTTCACCAGGGATGGTAAGTTACATAATGCATAATTTACAGAGCATTGTAATCATCATGGCCCATATAAAATTGAGAAAATTATAATTTACATTGTTAGTTTGATTCAAAAGATGCTCATTCTGAGATACATAATAATATTTTAAAGAATCGGTTTACAGTATTTAGGACAGGTTAGCAGATCAAAAAATAGTTAATATTGTGATTGTTGTTTTGAAGATATGCAATGGTGTAAACTCCCAAATAAGGATATAAAGTCTGATACTTAACTGATAACTACTTAAACTTAAACTTGTACATTTAAAAACACATTTAACACATTTCTGTTGCACTGACATAGCAGCAATGGCGCGTAGCAGTCCCCCAGCTTTCACCCATTCACCCACAAATACCTTAATGTGTTACATGAATTAGTGACTTCAAGTTGCTCAGTGTAAATCTTTGTGAGAGGGAATTTTCTTCAGTTGCTGTCTGTGCTGAAACCTGAGAATAAATTACCCTTGTCAGAGTTGACTGAGCCAAAGACCCAAAGCTACTGAGAAAAAGCAGATGAAGATTAATGACTACGTAATTTTGTTGGTTACAATTATCTAATACTGTATATTTTGTTATATGAGATGCTCTACACTGTTTTTGTGCAGACGACTAAATATTTTACTCTTTTGGCACTGAATCTATTGATTAGTGTGTTGCTTTGAATTGGTCTACAGAAATAATTTCACTGTCCAAATAGTTTGATATAAGGCTATAATAACATCTTTTGTTTGCTCTAAGGCCAGTTTCTTAGAACCAGTGACGCATTAAACCAACTCTACCTCTTTACGGTTAGTATAATTGAACCTTATTCTATTTTGCTTCGTAGTCTCCTTCTCCGTCACTTAGCGGCCTGGCAGCCATTTTCTCCATGATGAGGAACAGCTGTTTGGCTTTGTCCGGCTCTACAGTGCCTGGTGAGGGGAAGGCTAATGGAGAAGTGCTACTGGAGGTTAGAAAAGCACACACACGCAGACTCAAAAATGGGCTTCCGGTGTTTTACTGTTTATCTTTTTTGGGACAGAAATTTTTCACCGCCACAGAGACGGTTCTGTCACCATTGCAGCAGCTGGACAGGGATGAGGATGTGACCGACTTGCTGCATACGGTGGAGGACTCCATCAGGTTTATCGGCCCACAGCTAAAGCACAGCGTCAACAGGATAGAGACCACACAGACTGGTGGGAATTACACTAACTTTGCTCATTTAAGTCTCTTGACAAGGATTATATTAAAGCTGTTGCTGATTTTAGACACCACTATTGTTTGCAAGTAACAGAAAGCAGCAAAAGTTGTAGGAATAATATAATATAAAAAGTGAAAGATATCACAAGTACTAATAAGAGTTCAAATTATTTACTGTAAATATGTCCTCAAACAATCAATCAAAATCTAAAAATAGTTTTTGTTTAAAATAAACATATGGACAGATGCTGAGATCGCAGTGGAGAGGGGCCACACCCGACCGTCTGGAGCAGTGAGTCTGACCAGTGAAAATGCACACCTCGAAACGGATTGGGCCACAGCATCTGGGACAGGCCCCTATCCTGGTATTTCTTTATTATTTTTGCACTTTTTTGTTTATAATGTTTTCAAATTGTGTGTGAAAATTATTATTGGTTTTCAGGGTTTACAATGGCTGCTCTGTTGAGTTATAAAAACTTGGAGAAATATGTAAAACAGTCTTTTGATGGGCTCAAGGAACAGGAACAAGGCAACGCAGATCCATTGTTTCAGATCAACTCTAAAGTGGCTTCTGTTGTTGTGTCCAACCCTTCCACTCAAAACCTGAGCCACCCGGTCTACATAACACTCAAACATATTGAGGTATGTAAAGAGAATGCAGTTCACAATCTGTTACTTCAAAATAATATTAGGCATGTAGAAGTACAAGGTTTTTTTTGCATGCAGATCATTCACAGCGACCTAAACCTAAACCTTAGTTAAAAGATTATTGCTATACTGTACATTTATTCCTGAAGGTGGAGTAAAATGGTGTCTGAAAAGTACTTAGAGAAGTTAGACAAATAAATCATTCAGTGCATGGTTAATATAATTGTAGATAAGTAGCATAATTTATTTGATAAGAGTAGGCCATTTTCTGTGCGTCATTCTCTTGAAGTTTAGATGTCTTATCTTTTGAGGTTTACCATGTTGTTTGACAGGCCAATAAGGAGAATGACACGCTGAAGTACAAGTGTGTGTACTGGAGTAAGAAAGGGGCCTGGTCCACAGATGGCTGCAGTCAATACCTGTCTAATGCCACACACACAGTCTGTCGCTGTGAGCATCTGAGCAGCTTCGCCGTCCTCATGGCTCTGTATCCTATGGAGGTAAGGGAAATGATACAGAATTGTCATCTAGGTTAGTTTCAGAAAATATTACTTCATCAAGTGGTCTAACTTTTCACATCCAATACCTGTGTGGAATAAATGTGGACTGAACAAAACTTTTACACAGTGCCCAAAGAATAAATTAAAACACATTAAAACAGATTAAAATACAATGCCATAAATTAAACATTGTATCTTCCAAGTTAACTCACGACCCCCAGCTCAGAGCTTTGCAAACCCTCTGGGATATTTATTTATATATAACTGAGAAATTGTTGTAACTTTGCGAGAATAAATGTTTTTAATCAGACTAGTTAGTGGTATGTTATGTATTGATTTGGCAGGACCACACTGTTCTTATGTCATCCTCAATTTAGCTTGTTAAAAGACTTCAAAATTTTTCCTGCTCATCGCTTTGGTTTTGTGGTCTAAACTGTCACTAGTCGTGCTTCTCCAAACCTAAACTATTTTCCATCAGCAGCAGGCATCTGTTCTCCATGTCCTTATAAATACATCTGTCTTCCCAAACAGTAAATAAACAAGCACAGTAATGAACAAACCAAAGGCGAGAAATCAGTGTGATGTGCTGATGCTTCATGTGTGAGGCAGCTGCTAGCCTATTTAGGATAAAACTGCAAAGTACTTTTTCCATCTTGAAATGTTTGAAATGTTTTAGTTAGATGTGATGTGACAAATGCTATTAAGTATTATTTAAATTTTAAAAAATGATTTAAATCTAGGATTTCTCACCATTGTGATGTGGGCCAAACATACTAGCATTTTAAATGAAAATAAGAAATAACGAATGATAAGAGTAGAACTGTGAGATAAGAGTTTTGCGGTTCAGTGGAAATTAGCATTTATCTGCAAAGTACATAAAAAGCAGTTCATATCATTGCAAGATCAAGTCAGCACATTCACACACTGTGGGAACTGTTTGATTCACACAATAAGTCTGCATATTAGTTCTTCTCACAAACAAAAAACACACTGTTCCACCTTGTGATGTCATGTGATAATACAGCAAGTGCTCCACTGTGTTTTAAAACTCCATACACCTTCACTAGGATCCTTTCAATAATTTCAGCCCTGGAATTGCCAAACATTACCAAACTAAAGGTAAAAGGAGCTGTTTACTTGAAAACTGTCACAAGGTGGAACAGAGCATTTTGAGCTTTGGAGATACAGACAGACTAATAATAAAAGATTGATCAAACATGTGTGAATGAAACAAAACACAAGTCCAGGTATGTTTTGATGAGGTAACAACATTTTAACATGATGTAAAGCTCACAATAATCCATTTTGTGTAATATAGGACCTTTAATTGCTGTTATTTTCCCTAGCACACATTTGGCCTCCAGCTGGTGACGAAGATTTGCCTGATCATCTCCCTATTGTGTCTAGTCATGTGCATCTTCACGTTCTCGTGCTGCCACTCCATAAAAGGGACGCGGACAACTATCCATTTGCACCTCTGCATCTGTCTCTTTGTCGCTGACATGGTCTTCCTCGCTGGTATTTCACAGACTGAACCAGTGGTATGTTTAGACAAGAGCGGACGTCACCCTTTTAGCTCTTAAAATAAACATTACAGAGTTCACACTAACCAGCCATAAAACATGTGGTATTTGACAAAGACAATACACACTCGAACCTCCCTACCTCAGGACAAAAGACATGGTTAACCTACTTAAGTTTCTATGGCTTATTACACCAAGTCTAATTAACATGTTTGCCCAGCTTTAGCCACTTTATGAAACGACTATTTGGCTATTTGTGGTTCCTATTTGCCTTCCTCTTCCTCGTCTCCTTTGTATCCTCTTCCGCTTAACAGCCAAAACAAGGGAACTGACCTTAATATACCAGACTTCCCATAGAAGAAGTTAGGTAAATGAACTGAAATTAAATGAATATTAACCTTTTATAACTGCTGTAATCTTGTATAATGCTGTATATACTAATATATTACGGGCATTGGCTGTTAATTAAGTCAATAATTATCTTTATTATAACTTAAACAGATTTACTGTAGCGATAATTGGAGACCGCAAAATGTAAAAGCAAATGAGTGAATTTTAGTTGAAAGTTTGAGGTGCAGATGGTCATTTGGTTTATTTTACATATTTGTTGTCACTTTATGAATTTGCCCCAAAGCCTATTTATTTTACATTAGCCTGATTTACTCTAGAGATAATACAAATTTCCTTAAATGGAAAAACAATATGCTGCAGAAGTAGAAACACAAAATTTTGGGGGGGCTCCAGACCATCTCACAGTCAGCCTAAAAGCCACTGAAGACCCCCGCTCTACAATGCAATTTTGAGACAAGGCTAGTGATAGTTAATGACAAAGAATCACTAAAGAAACACATTGTTGAGTAAACTATTAGAAATACCAAAACATTTGCAAGTTTAAGATAAAGCAGAATAAAGTAAAAGTTATTTTGTTTTAAATTAGTTCTTGTTTTGTTTTAAATTGAAGTTTAAACAGTGTTTGAGCAATCTATTTAGTTTCATTTGTGTTTTTAATTAGGGTTTTGTCTTGTTTTTATACCCCAGGGTGGCTGCCGGGTTGTTGCTGCGCTGCTCCATTACTTCTTCCTGGGGGTGTTTACATGGATGTTGTTGGAGGGAGTGCAGCTGTACCGGATGGTGGTTCTTGTTTTTAATGCCACAATGCGACCTCTTTATGTCTATGCTTTTGGTTATGGGGCACCTCTTGCTGTTGTCATTATATCTGCCATCATACGACCTGAAGGATACGGCACAAACCAATAGTGAGTACAAAAACTGAAGTTAAATATCTTGAAAAAGCATGCCATTTTCAATAACAAACCATGTATACATTATCCATGTATATATAGAATACAAATGTTGCTTCACAGGGAAAATCGAACTGTATTAAGTAATCAGATATAGATGTTTAGCCAATAAAGGCTTCAGTCACATTTCACTTAAGAGCACAGTAATAGTATACTAATATATGCAGATGGATGTGGTGACTTATATATAAATGCATTTTGAAACCCATGCTTTCGTATATTCAAAAATACTAACCAAGTTTCCTGGTAATTACTATGCAGTCATACACTTTTTTACCATGCAATTTCCATTCTGTTACCAGGATACTGTGCTGTAAAGTGTTTGTTTTTACCTCTTATTCTTACTTCTTTTAAACACAGGGCTTCTTGATGAGCTTGTAAATGAAAAAATAATGCACCAACATTTTTAGTTTCCCATACAAATGTTGCATTTCTTAGTAATAACGGATGTGCAGGGACACGCCCACCAACTGAGTGCATTTCACTGTGTAACCTGCCATAGCTGCTGGAAGTCACTCTAGTATTACAACAGAAAAAAGCTGATGTACATGAATAAATATATGTTAAAGGTGCACTATGTAACTTCTGGTGAAAGGTCTGTCTCCTGCTTGTCTACATGGAGATGTTATTTCTTCATCTAAATGTTGTACAGTGAAGCATTAAATGTATCTGTCTCCATAGAGACAAGCGCTGGTGCCTCAGGCCAAATTACAGTTCGTTCGTTCGTTCGTTTGTTCATAGCAAGGATGTATATTTTTCAATATATTTTTTGAGCAATGCGAACATGTGTAATTGGATAAATGCAAAATAGATTAGTTTAATATGATACTGTGGAGCCCTCCAGGCAAAGCAATAAGAACTCTGTGCAGACAAGCTGATTACGTTACGTAATGCACATTTAAAACACAAGGAGCTCTGTACCATTTTAATTTAGTTTGAATTTTGAGATCCCTGATGTGTGTGTGTTGTTGTGGCCTCATACATGGTTAGTAGCGGTAGTTATATAAGTGTTGAGTGTGGTATCTGATTACAGCATCAGTCACACAAGCCTCCAGTTATAAACGCATGTGTTTCTGCTTTTTCTTTAGCTGCTGGTTGTCTCTGAAAGATGGCCTCATTTGGAGCTTCTTTGGCCCAGTGTGCATCATAATTATCATGAACGTCTTATTTTTCATCCTAACTGTGTGGAAACTGGCTCAGAAGTTCGCCAGTCTCAACCCAGACCTGTCCAGACTGCATAAAATTAGGTGAGTTTAGGTGTTTTATCTAGACATAGTTGCTGCTGCTTTTAATCAGACTTGTCATGCTCAAAGTAAGTCAGTTAGTGGCAGCTCGGGGAATTGGAAAATACTTGAACGGAAAGAAACAGGACCAAAATGTAAGGAATGTTTTCTTATGCAAGGACTCATTTGTCTTCAGTGCCACCAGTCTATGGTTTGATTTAATAGTCAAGGAGCCATTCATTTCAGCTTTTAGAGATTTTTGGATTATCTAACATTGACATAATTTTATTAGATAACATGCTTAAGTACAAAGAGAACAATTACATTTTTCTGTCTTCAAGCATTCAAGAAATGTATTATCTGACCTCATCTTAAAAACACTTTACAGAATAATTACAGTTTACAGTCAATATGCGCCTCATTATTTTGGAACAAATCAAGCTATTGTGATGTGGGATGTGGTCTGAAAAGACTATATAGGGTAATAAATCAGATTTTTTAGTACCAGAATCAAGTATGCCACTTTATGCAATCAAACTCCTTGTTGGTCCTTTTCTATATTTGTAGGGTTTAAGTAGTTTGATTATGGGAGGGAGTTGGTCACCCGCTTGTGTACATGGAGATGCTATTGCATTGCCAGGGATGTTCCACAGTTTGGCATTAACTTGGCCTGTGATTTGGCCTATTGGTGCTGCCAGCTTGTCTTCATTGAGATTACTTTAATGCTATACTGTTGAACATTCTGGGGAACAAAGTACACAAATATCCTTAAAGATAAACAAGTAGCAGACTCCCTTAAATTACCATAGAAACAATTTTACGTCAGTAAATACTAGACTGAATCAATGGGACTTAGCTTTAAGCCTTTAATTTATTTGGATGTCATTGACTGAGCTGTTTTTGTGTAAAAAAAAGACAGAAAACAGGGAGTGAGAAGAGTGTTACATAAAATACTCTCCACCAAACTATAAATCAGGCCCCAGCCACTGAGCACATCTCTGCTCTCTCATCTCTTGTAACACTGTTACAAAGGGCCTTTTCAGGATCTTATCTTTATTTACTTTAAAAGTTTTCTGAGGGAGTTTCCATGCGCTGAGTCATACAAACGTCTGGAGTCCTGTTAATATTTTGTGTTTTTTATCTTCTTTTCCATTGCCTCCTCTCTTCTGCAGAGCATTCACAGTGACAGCCATAGCCCAGATGTGTATACTCGGACTCATGTGGGTGTTTGGGGCTTTCCTGTTTGAAGGGGCTGCCAACTCTGCAGTGGTATATATTTTCACTATCCTCAACAGTCTGCAGGGGGCACTGGTGTTTGTCATGCACTGCTTACTGTCTAAACAGGTAAGACTGTGACCACACTTTAAGCTAGAGTAGAGAAAAACAAAAGCTTAGGCGTTCTTATGGAACAAAATGGTAATTGTTTATTGAAGCCGTGACAAATAGAAAGATAACCACCCTTCCGGGCCCCAGAGGAAAGTATTTGATATCTTTTAAAAGGAATTTTACTTCTTTTTTATAGTCTACCACTATATGAAAGTGTTCTAAACTGAGAATATGGTGCCAATTAACCCCGTTAACAGCAAACATGAGTAATCAGACCATTGAAAAAATAAGATTTGGGGTTGTATACGTTTTTATTACAGGTCCCCAAAAAATCCTATGTAATAGTGATGGTCTGTATGAGAAAAAAGAGTGGGATCGCTGACCTACAAGAACACTAGTTGTTTACTGACTGTTTCTTAAACTGAACCTAATAAATAATTTGTTTTTATGGTAACATAGACCAGGATTGTGGGGATGCCATAAAATGTTACTTTTAGAAACCCTTGAAAATAACTTGGTTTTTTCACTTTAATTTGCACAAAGCCTCTCAGGCCTCTGCTGAATTTTGTTCTGCTGGTGCCCTCTGCAGGTACGAGATGAGTATGCACGCATCTTTTCCTGCATCTGCACATCAGAGAAGAAGAGGTACTCAGACTTACTCAGCAGCACAAATCCTTCCAGCAGTCAATCACAATCACAGGTCAGTATAATATAGTTAGTTATAAAAATATGTTAATGTAAGGACCACTACAGTTTCCTTAGTGAATATTTTGTTGATGTCTTTTGTGTCTTCATGTAGGGATCTCGGAGTGGCCAGAACACAGGAGAGTCACAAATCTGAAGAGCAGGACTTCTCAGACTCCAAAAACACCTCTTTGCCTTTACCTTTTCAGTCATTATTTTTTACTATTAAAGTTTTTACTATTAAAGTTTTGCTATTATGCAGAGAGTCCTGAACTGGATTTGGGATCCCATAAAGTTTTATATATGTCTATAAATTCAAGCCTCCAAAAGGACTTGTGTATAAAATAACAGAGAAAAAAACATTTCATTATCTTTCATTATCTTAAAAGACTATTTGTCTGAATCTTTTTGTTTGTTAAACACAATTGTTCTTAGTGAAGTAGAAGCCAAATGGTAACGACAACAGAATGTTCCTATGTGATATAATATGATCTTCATAGTGGACAGTCTACATAAGCATAAGCTGTACTGGTTTTAGAGGGAGAAAATTCTGCTATTTATTTTTAACAAAGCCTATAGCAACATATGGGAAATGTTCTTTGCTGTACTTGCTTTATGTGTTTTCAGAAGCTAAGCAGGCGTGGGCCTGATAAATACTGGGTGCCACAGTGAAGCAGCAGTGGCTCTAGTGCAAACCACCATTGTGTCCTTAGGCAAGACACTTCACCCACCTTGCCAAGTATGAATGTCGTGTGTTTGTGAGTGTGAGATTTGTGGTGGTCAGAGGGGTCGATGGCACACACTGGCAGGCTCAGTCTACCCCAGGGCAGCTGTGGCCACAATAGTAGCTTACCACCACCGTGAATGAATGAATAATGCACAGCATCTGGAGAACCACTGCATAAGATTAATGCATTATTATTATGGATACATTTATTAAGTATCTCTTAAACTTGGGAAACTATTGACAACAAAATAAGTGTTTTCTTTGTCACTTATGGCTCTCTATCGTTCATGTATTTTGGGTGTTGCAGCTTTGCTTTATTCAGTTATCTGTGACATTTTAATGACCACAAGCAAAAATAAACCCTGTTTAGACGATCACTGGGGAACAGCCTTAGCTTCCTGTTCAACCCAGACTGTTTACCTACTTAAATTCCTTGTTTCTTATCACATTTAATTGCACCCTGAACACACTGTCCGTCTGTAGAAACTGCATCAAAACATCTAGTTGTTGTTGGGAGCTTTTGATTTATTTTACTGCACTTTTGCTGTCTGAAAACTTGACACCAGCGTTACTGTTACAATGCAAAACAGTTTACACATTGTATAAAGCTAGAACTGTAATATATTTCTTAAAGTACATCTTTGATAGCTATTGTTTTTTATTGTAAATCAAGTTTTATTTTGCCTTATTTTTTCCAGCTGTCCTCTGGATGCGTGCACCATTTTTTACAGAAACGTGTTTATATTTTATAGTTATGACATTGTGAAAAGCTTATGCCTTATGAAGCATCTTGTGAATGTAAAAACTTCTACAAAGGTATATGAGCCTATTTTTGTACTTTTTGTTGTATGCTTGGTACTGTTTTTCTTCATAGAACTATTACACAGATTTTTAATAAAGCTTTTTTTAGCAATTACATGCAAGTGTCATTTGTAAATTGATGAAGAAACTGCTGTTTTGCTTTCCAGTTTAAGATGAAGAAATATTTTCCATAGACTTACAAAATCAAACCCTATACAGGCCTTAAAAGAACCACATTTGGAAGTGTATAATTCAGTGATTCCCAACATGAAATCATCAAATACATTACTGCAAGCTTGTTTTATTTCTATCTGCGCCCTCGGGTCAAACGACAAATTCGAGGAGCCAAGTGACGCATCTGACAGATCATAAGCTGCAACACGCACATCGAGTCGCTTACTTCAACACCCACCCTCTTTGCTCAGCCCTGGGTCCTAATAACTCAGTGGGTTGCTTGTAACTTGTCTTAACTCGAGGAAAAGTTCCATCTCATATCGGCGTTGCAGCAGGATGGTTTTGAAGGCGGTTGTCGTGGGGTGCCTCGCTGCTCTTGGCGCGGCAGCAGCTCTTCGCGTCTCCGGGTTTTGGGGCGTGTTGGTGGGGCTCGGGCTCTGTCTGGTGCCGAGGAGCTCCAGGGGGTACATCCATGTGGCTATATCCACCATCAGGAGAGATCTCAGGTAGGCTAAAGTTGGGCTATCTCAGCTGGGAACTATAATAACGGATTAGTGTATTATTTACTAGGCTTATGTGAAATTTAAATAAGGCTTTCTTTATGGTTGGCACACCTTGGCAGGATCTCTTGTTGGCCAATGGTAAACAATTCTTGAAATAAGACCTAGCATCCTACCAAAATTTACAAATAAATAAAAAATAAAATAAATAAAAACGTAAAAATAATATATAAACATAAAAACTTAGGCCTACATTTGAAATCCAATTCATAGGCTTACTAAAAACTTAAAAGTGACTTGATTACTTTGTTACTGGATCATGACATTGAGCCATCTGGAGAAAGGTAAAGCTGACTATAAAAATCCCAATAAACCCCACTGAAATATTCTGCAGGTGTCTATTTGTCATACGAAAAGTGAAGAAGTCCATGTACCATCACCTCCGGAACAAACACACAGTCCCTGAGCTGTTTGTTCAGACAGCGCTGAAGCATCCCAACAAAACTGCCCTCATCTACGAGCCCACAGGAGAGGTAATACACTCACTCCATATGCATCTTTAGTAACAACAGCAAGACAACCACTGACAACATTTAACAGGGAAGAAAATAAGTGAAGCAAACCCAACTTGGTCTAAATTGTTTAACATCAAGTTCTTATGTCCATTCTTACCCAAGCTGTTATAAGAAAGGCAAAGCTTTTTGTGTGTTGTTAGGTCTATTCCTATGTGCATCTCTTGATTCTATTTTGCACCAAAAATTTCTTCCCAGAGGTTTGAAAAATAACTATTTCTTTTTATTTTACATATATCTGACAGAGATGGACTTTTGGGGTGCTGCTGGAGGAATGCTATGCTGTGGCACACTGGGCTCTGGGGCAGGGCTGGAGCGAGGGGGACGTGGTGGCTCTGTTTTTGGAGAGTTGTCCCACAGTGGTGCCTCTGTGGATGGGACTGGCCATGGTTGGAGTGGAGGCGGCTTTTATCAACTCTAACCTCCGACTGGACCCTTTGCTGCACTGTGTGCGTGTGTCAGGGGCCAAAGCTCTGGTGTTTGGGACCGAGCTAAATGAAGGTACGAACATTCAATTCTAAACAAAAACTTGATTTTTCTCACTAGGTATATTAATTTGTGGACAGGCACCTTCATCCAGTACACATAAAAACAACATGATATTACAAAAAAGGGGGTTGAAGTTAAAGGCAGTCCATATAAACCTTCCTTTAGTGCTTGTTCCACAGTCTACAGGAGCATATTACACATTAAACAGATTATTATCAGCATTAAATGACAAAGATGCAGATACAACAGGTATCAGCATCTTTTCAATACACCAATAAATAAATAAATAATGAAAAATAATGCAATAATAATAATAATAATAATAATAATAATAATAATAATAATAATAATAATATGAACACAAGGCAGAAATTTAACAACTGTAATATAGAGTAAAAGGTTCCAGTAGCTCATTAGGTCATACCCAAATGCAGCCATTGTGTACTTGAGCAAGACACTTCACTGTGGTTGAAGAGGCTGTTGGTATGCAGATAACAGCCTCCTCATTCACAAAGTCTTGAAAAGCACAGAACAAATCAAATATTTTATCTGTTGTCATCAACTGTTCTTTTGTAGCTGTGCAGGAGGTGAGCAACTCTTTGGAGTCTGAAATCCTTTTATTTTGCTGTGGACAAGAGCAAAAAGAGATAAAAAGTCTCCACATTCACAACTTGGACAAGTTGTTGTCCCGATCATCGAAACACAACCCTACCTACACCCTCAAGAAAAACTTTAACGGTAAGATTACTGACTATTTTGGGCTTTTTCAATTTTGGGCACAAGAACCACTTTGCACCTCGAACCACATTTCATGTTTTAATAAGGAAAACTATTGTGACAAAAGAATTGCATTGTGCAATAAGATAGTTACTTAATGTTATTGATTTGCTGCCTGTAGCTGGATGGGCTCTGACCTTTGTGTTCTAAACCATTACAAACAAATTAGGACTAAATCTGTACTTAAATGACCTGCACTCCTGGACAACTGACTCTTAGTCTAGTTAAAGGTACACTATGCAACTTTTTGGTTAGGGGTCTGTCACAAATTTGTTTCCATGGAGATATTATTGCATTGCCCGAAAAGTGTCACAGTATGGCATTAAACTCATCTATGTTGCATTTATTCAATTACAGGTGTTTTACTGCTCAAAAACACTATGAAAAACATGCATTCCTACAGTGAGTGACCTGTACCTGAACTGGATTAGTTTATTGCCATACGATGGGACATTCCAGACAAAGCAATAACATCTCCAGGGGAAAAGCGTTTGATGGACCCATCACCAGAAAAGTTATAAATAATAAATACTGCACTAAAAGAGGCCTCTGTACAACTGTTTGACAAACACAGCTCTAAGTTATATTAATAGGCTGATTGCAACATGCAGGTTACAAGTCTTCTCCTGCCAGTAGTTATGCGCCCAGATGTTACATCTTTTCACAAAATGAATCAGGCGATACCAAACCTATCATCGTCTTTACTTCATAAGCATTGATTTATAGTAATTATATTTTTGTATGTTGTTTATTTTAACTTTTACCTACAATGTGAGGTAATTTGTTACTTTTGTGCATTGTTATGACAGTGTAGTACATGGTATTCGTAAGTGAAAAGTCTCAAGTCTTTGCTTGTAAGACCTGTCACACTTACTGAAGTTATGGAGACAGAAATATTTCAGGAATGGTGGTGCGTACTGTGGTGCGTACTACCCTGGTGAACAAAGGCTTAAGATAATAATTTAATAACATTTCTTGACAATATTTCTCTACTTAGACGTGTTGTTCTACATCTACACTTCAGGAACAACAGGAATGCCTAAACCTGCTGTAGTGGTGCACAGTCGGTGGGTGTATTATGATACATACTAAATAAATTATTTGTTAATTTGAATTTTCTTATGACTATAATAAACTGTAATACTTCTGTAAGCTGTACAATATTAAGATGTAAGATGACAAAATGTAAGATGGGTTCACTCATTTGGTGTTTTGTTATGTTCAAGGTATTTCCGAATCACTGCTTTTGGTTTTCACTCTTTTGGTTTAAAGAGCTCTGACAGACTCTACAATTGCTTGCCTCTCTATCACTCTGCAGGTAGTGTGCCTCACACTATATTTTAGATCACTACTGTGCATGATCATGATGCCATCTAACGAAGCCTGAAAATATGTGCAGGGACCATAATGGGAATGGGTCAGTGTGTGCTCTTTGGTATGACTATTGTAATGAGGAGGAAGTTTTCTGCCAGCCGCTTCTGGGACGACTGTGTCAAACACCAATGCACTGTGAGTAAAACATGAATATCAAACTCTAACTCGGTATATTTTAAAGGGCCCATATCAAACTATTTTCGGATATTTTTTATAATGTTGTTTCCTCATTAAAAACATACCTGGAGTCATGTTTTGTTTCATTCACACATGTTTAACACACAAACCCTGCATATTTAGGCAGAGTTCTTCTCTCAAACAGAAAACACTCTGTTCCACCTTGTGATGTCATGAGGTAATACAGGAAGTTCACGGTGTTTTTGAAACTCCATACACCTCCACTAGAATCATTTGGATAATTTCAGCCCTGGAATTTTCAATCTCTATTGAACAAAATGTTAAATTCACCGCTTCATGACATCACAAGGTGGGACAGAGTATTTTGAGTTTTGAGTAAATTTTGCGTGATATTGGACATTTAATTGTTTATCATTATCTGACCCTTGCCTGTTTGTGTAGGTTATCCAATACATAGGAGAGATTTGCCGGTACCTGGTTGCTCAGCCGGTTCGACAGTCTGAGGCTCAGCACCAAGTCCGCGTCGCCTTTGGAAATGGCCTACGACAATCCGTGTGGGAGGAGTTTGTCCGGAGATTTAAGATCCCTAAAATTGGCGAGTTTTATGGTGCAACAGAATGTAATTGTAGCCTCATAAATATAGATGGAAAGGTATGCATCTGCAGTTTGTTAAAGTAAATTATGATAACAACAATATCATATGTAAACTATTTGGGGGTTTTTGTTTAGGTAGGAGCGTGTGGGTTCAACAGCCGTATTTTGCCGAGCTTTTACCCTGTAAGGTTGATGCAGGTCCAGGAGAATGGCGAGATGCTGAGGGATAAACAGGGGCTTTGTGTGCCTTGTCAACCAGGTAACAAAATCTTGTATATTTTCAACAAGAAGGGCATAGGTCTCTCATGTCCAAAGATATGCATATATTGGTTTATTGGTCTAAATTGTCCATAGCAAATTACAACAATTAACAGTGAATGATTGTCTGCCCTATTCTTAATTGGCCATTGCTTAGGTTAGGCTACACCTGTCACGATGAATACTGTATCATCTTATAGTTCAATATATGATAGCTGGAACAATACATTTTGGGGGTCAATACTTAACTTGAATACTTTTTCTTTGTACGAGTGGGAAAATGTGGGTTATTTTTTTGTACTTCGATCAGATTTGAGTTGTAGAAAGTTGAATCTTGAACAAACTAACTACTTAAAACACTTAAGTTGTTTGTTTGTATCTTATTTATTTATTGCAGCTCATATTTTTGGCCTGAGACAGTAACAGAGTAACTGGTGAGGGCTATTGTTCTTCGCCGATTTCTTCTTTTTTTCTCTGTAGGAAATCGCATTTTTCACCCCCTGAACATGGACAAAAAGCCCCCAAACTGGGTATGGGATCAATCGGCCCGGCAATTTAATAAAACTGCCATCGCGACAATACCCGAAGTGACTCGACTCAACAGCGCCACCTAGAAGTGGACCCCTATGGGAGTGGGGACAAGCAGAGTTTGGCGTAGGCAAACGAAATTCGGAACAGTGAGAACAATAAGACAAGTCAAAAGTTGAATCGGCGCATGGCCCTTTAATGACCAGGAAGTCGGCCATATTTGATCAAAAATTCGCTGCTGCTTTGATTGCGTGTTTGTAAAATGCGTCTAGTCCCAGGTTTTTGATCGAAATGAGCTCAAATTTGGTGTGTCACATCTAGGCACACAAAAAAATCGTACACGCATCACGCATGCTTAGTCCGATCGTGCTGAAATTTGAATGACTAATGCGTGACCTCAGCCAGAATATAATACGCTATAAAGTATATGACAAATGTACACTATAGCGCCCCCTACCTTAGACATGAAACATGGAGTTGTACCACATTTGTGGATTAATTTCTATTAATGACTAGAAGCAGTGTGTGTATGTATATATATATATATATATATATATATATATATATATATATATATATATATATATATATATATATATATATATATATATATATATATATGTGTGTGTGTGTGTGTGTGTATATATAGATATAGATATAGATATATATAAAAAAATATGCACTGTGTAATTTTTCTGATGATCTGTGTGGTCGCGTGGTCGCGTAGGTGAGGCATGGCGAGGGCCATCATTGCCACAAGATAAGATAAGATAATCCTTTATTTGTCCCACAATGGGGAACTTGCAGTGTCACAACGCAAGTTTCAGAAACAGTAGGAAAATAAGATCATGCATCAAATCAAGATAAATAATAATAAGTATTTACAATCAACTAAAAAACACAACACTGTAAGCTAAGCTAAAAGGCACAGGAACATTGCACAATAAGTGTTTTTGATTCTGAGATGATTGTGTACAGTGCAGTGATGGACAGTGGTGGGTAAATAAATAAGTAGCAGGTAAAGTGACTTTAAATAATATTGCACATTGTTATTATTACTATGGAGATGACACATAGCGGCTTTAATTTAATAATATTGTACATTTCATTTTGAATATTTTTTTGGGGATAATTCTGCTTTATGGTTGGGTTTCAGTATTACCGTTTATCTATATTTACTTAGTGCATTAGTGTAATATGTCGCACTGAACATTTAGTGACAGGCCTAATTGTAGCCTATACCACCTTGAAAATACTTGAAAATGAATCGACTCTATCCAGTAACCCTTAGCCTCTAACAAAATAAATAGAAGATACAGCCAGTGGTACGGTTTTTGTACTGTAACTTTTAAGATGGATTATTTGTTTTTCCCCAGGTCAACCGGGCATTTTGGTTGGACGCATTAACAACACAGATCCACTGAGGAGATTTGATGGTTATGTCGATAAAGATTCGACCAATAAGAAAATAGCTCATGATGTTTTTAAGAGGGGAGACTCTGCTTACATCTCAGGCATGTCCAATTAATTTATACTTTATCGTGAAGCAAAACAAAAATATGTTTACCTGTCTTTTTGTCTTACAGGTGATGTAATGGTGATGGACGAGTATGGTTACATATATTTCAGAGACCGCAGTGGAGACACGTTTCGTTGGCGAGGGGAAAACGTGTCGACTATAGAGGTAGAAGGCGTCCTGAGCACTCTACTGGGACATGCTGATGTTGCTGTTTATGGAGTCTCTGTACCAGGTATACAAGTGTTACAAATATGTAGAAATTAAAGTAAAGGATTGCAATTCATCACTACTTATTATCTCAATTGAATTTTGTTTTAAATGTTAAAGGTTTGACAGGTGCAAATTCATTGTGGGGTAATTTATGTAATGTGATATTCATTTTATAGGCACACAATGCATCTTTTCTGGAGGAGGGTACACCTCCATGGGGATGTTATTGCTTTGCCTGGGCTATTGAACAGTATAAAATTATTGGGTTTATTCTAAGTGGTGCTTAAATATACCTGAGCATGGGGTTTCAATAATGCACCTTTAACTTAAAAAAATCACAAATGTTTTAAATATATTTTTGATTTCCAATATGAATTTTATTGCTACTAAATCACTCATGCATGCATATTCATAGGTGTTGAAGGTAAGGCGGGTATGGCTGCAATTGGTCACACAGGAGATTCATTTGACCTGGATACATTTTTAATGAATCTAAAGAAGTCTCTACCCTCTTATGCACGCCCACAATTCCTTCGTCTGAAGTCTGTCGTTGAAACCACAGGTAAAACATACAATTAAACACGGAAAATACAGATTTGTGCTTTTTTTTACTGTAACAACTGGTACACAAGCTTTTTTCTGGAGGCCTTCTGAGGGCTTACTGATTTAGTTTCATTTCGAGACAGTGTAATATGTGTATTACATACATTTATATTAATTTTGCCCATTAGTTCTGTATTTCTGCTTGTTTAATAGTTAGCCAAAAATATTCTATACTGTGTGAGTAGTTTGAGAATCGTTGGTTTATGACAATAGCTTAAAATTGACATTGCTTTTTTTATTTAAACCAATAAATTTGCTTTCTTTCAAAGGTACCTTCAAAATAACTAAAACTAATTTGCAGCGAGAAGGATACAAGCCTCAGAACTCAAGTGAGAAGCTGTATTTTCTGGATAGTCGAGCTGATCGTTATGTGGAGGTCACCAATGCACTGTATCAAGATATTACAGAGGGAAGAGTTTACTTATGAGACAGACTGAGAGCTTGTAATATTATGTGTATTAAAAAGATGTGAAACAAAGTTGAAAATATATTCAAATGTTTTTATAATAAATTTATTTTCAGCAATGGGGTATTTTATATTCTTTCAAATGATGGTTCAGAGTCAGTGGGTCAGATGGGAAAGGAATTCACAAACACCCATGCAAACAATATGAAGCCCCCACTATAAAAAAAATTACATTGAAATTTGCAATAACCAATAAATCTGGTGAATTAGTACTTATTTTAATAGTTTATATAGCAGTAGTTTAGTTTTATAAAATATTTTTTATGTATTATGCCCTGACAATTCTAATCTTATTACAATGCTAAATATGTTTCATTTACGTCATAAAATACATGCTTCATATATGTAATATTATTAAAATAACTTTAATAGAAGAGTTACAACTTAACAAGGCTGGGACCTGCATTTTTTCTATTTTATCCATGTTTAATCTGATTGCAGGTATCAGTGTTCTTCTTCTTTTGTAACCTGAACAGAGACACATGGTACTCATCAGAGAACAATATCTTTCCTGGAGTTTGTTTGATCATCGGTTTAGTTTTAATAAGGCCATTTTTGACAATACGTTTCTTTGTTTTCTTCTTCTTTTCTTGGTTCTTAGAATCTTTCTTAGAACTATCTATTTCATGGTTTTCTTGGATAAAATCTTCTACAATATCCCCTTCCAAAGTGACACTGACACTGGCTTCATTTGGCACGATAGAGATACTTCCACTATGAGATATAGTTTCAAAATATGGGTAAACGGTCTCAGTGAAGTTATGACTGAATGTAAAAATGTTTGTATCCATTTCTGCATTTTGAAACTCCAGGATACCACTGTCAAAGTTGAGTCTCACGTGGATCCTCTTCAGTGAATTTGAAGAGTTATAAGGCAGGGTCTGTGCAGGCGTGGTGAGGGCTAGATACTGTCCGCCCCGTAAACTGATGCACCAAAGACCACATTCAGGACACGCCTCAAACGGGACTTGTCTCTGGATGGACTGGGAAGCCAGGCCCACTGTCCAGTTATCACACTCACCAACCTGTACAAATCAATAACCAATTTTTAGTAACTTATATAGTGTCTCACTTTTTTGTATGTTCACTATTGTCCTGGTTTGAGTCTAGTTTAGTTCAGTCTTGTTCAGGTACTGATTTAGTCATGGTCTAGTTCAGGTTTAGTTTTGGGTTCATCCCAGTTTAGTCTGAATATTGATGTGCTATGTAAACTAGTGATTAGCAGTGGAAAGCATATAGAATCACAAAAGAAACTAATATGTGTAGCCAAAATACATAGAAATACTACCTTTCAAAAATTTGCTGACATGGATATGTAAAAAAGTACTTACATAAAATATACATATAAGCAGTAATAACAGTAGCAAAGATTCAAGGTGCATTGTGTAACTTTTGTGGAGGGTCCGTGAAATATTTATCTTCATGGAGATGTCATTTAATTGTCTGGAATGTTTCACAGTATGGTATTAAACCTTTCTATCTTCATGGAGATAGAACTAGACCAAGTTACAGGTCCGATCTGTGGACAGGCAACCCCGCTCACAGTCAGAATGCCAAAATTACCTGTAATTGAATAAAGGTGATTTGATTTAAGGTACATCTGTTTAATGTCATATGGTGGAACATTTTAAGCAGAGCAATGACATACCCATAGAAACAAGATGACAGACCCCAACTGCACCTTTAAGTACAGGGTTAACGTACATGGTTTATGTTAACAAAAACATTGAAAAAGTCCATACTTCAATGTCCCAGCTGTGCACACCAGAGCTGAAGCCTTCTCGGGCCAGAACAGAGGAGTAGGGCTGAAATCTCCCGGGATGGTCCAGAACACAAAGAGCCTCTGGGTCCATAGCAGCAGGGGAACAGTGGGCAGTATTCAGAGTAAAAGGTACAGTCAGGCCCTGTCCCGCTGTCCTGGCATCTAGAGTCACTGGACCTACAAAATGATGTCGATCAAATAGACTGGACAATGCAGCAGGAAGGTGGAGTTACAATTTTAGAAGACTTACTGTAGAGGGCACTGTGTTTCATCTTATTCCAAATTGAGAATTTAAGATTGCCCAGATGTTTTGCCACATTCATGAGAAAAGTCGTCTTTGGCTTTTTCATATCAGTGCAGTGTCTTGAATTTAAATGAAAAAAGTTCAACACATGATTAAAACAATTCAAATAGTTCATTTCAATAATAATAATGAATTCCATGAGTTGAGTTATATTCATACTGTACTATAATACATTTGATTTGCATGAATAGTAAATAGTAGTAAAGTACTTTATTTCAAATCAGGTATACTAATACCTAAAATTCCCATCTTACTTACTTTAAACTAAAATCTATTGACTTTTCCATAACTGTACACTTAATTGTCACTTAAAAAGAAGTAAGATGTGAAATAATATCTTAGCTATAAATCATGTAACCACACTCAAGATCAGATAAATAAATAAATAATAAGTAAACATACACACTGTACCTTTTTTTGGGTACTTGATAGTCCTATAGAAGACAAATATTGGGTATTCAAAGATGATAATACTTAAAGGTGCTCTATGTAACTTTTCTGATGGAGCATCCTTCACCTTATCTCCATAGAGATGTTAATGCATGGCCTGTAAAGTTTCCACCCCGCTCACAATAAGAACAGCTGTTTTTCCAGGTATTTTTAGCAATAAAAATGTTTAATGCCATGCAATTAAACATCTCCAATGACATCTCCATGGAGAAAATTCGGCAATGTACCCTCCATCACAGAAAAGTTACATAGTTCCCCCCTAAGACGTGATTTTACTTTTACCTTTAAAAACTGGGACCCATCACCACCTGCATCTAGTTCAGCTTCTGTCAGCCGAATCCTCTCCTCCAGGGACACGACCAGTTCATCCATGAGTTTGGTTTGCTCTTGTAATTCATGTAACTTTTTATCTTTGTCCTGTTTCAATAAAAGCAATCTGTGTACTTCCTCCTCCTGTAACATTTGGTGGAGCTGTTCAAACTCTCTCTTTATTTGCTCCTCTGCAAGTTCTGCCACAGCCTGTCAATAAAACAACAGCAACAACAACAACAACAACAACAACAACAACAACAAAACATCACAATCACTATTTGTATTTTTTTATGTAAGTGCTTATATAGGGCTACCTGGTTGTGTTTGGAAACTTGCTGATATTTTTGAGTCTCTTTGTCAATGACAGTCATCTTTTGCTTCAGATTGTTTAGTGACGTACTCAGCTCCCCCTAGTGGACAGAATTAATAGTGCCAAGATGAGAATTGCCACTGATAGCAAGTAGGCTAGAGAATGTATTACATTTATTTAAATGTTCCAGGCAATCAAGAACAACTCCATGGAGACAAGGTAATCCCACACAGCAGTTGCTGTGAAGGGGCCTGCTTGTTTTTTTTTTTTTTTTAAACAAACACACATAAATGCCTTTAAAGGTAGAGTAACCCTACTAACACTAATTCCAGTTTCAAGCTGACTGACAATTAACCTCAAGTATTTCAGGATTATCAGAAGGTGGCATCTGTTTGAACTATAAAATCAAAGTAAATATGGGGTACTTCCTTGTTTAAATAAGCTCTCATTGGTCACATGCCACATGCTGATAGAGAGTAGCCTGTACAAACTCATCAGGATGCAAAGCAGGTGACTAAGAAGACTTAGAAGAGCCTGGCAATAATGTGGCCTCTCTGTGCTATTGTTTGGTTTGAGATGGTGTCCAAGGGATGTAACTTTCAGCAAAACTGTTGGGTTTGTGCATAACTAAACAGTCCCAGCAGGGCCCAAGCTCCTCTCTCTCTGGAGTTATGCAGATCATGTCAGACAGTGGTGGGTGGCAGTTGACAGGATTGAGACTTGTCAAGGATTTCTTTAAGTGAATCAAGATTGAGTCTTTTAATGTATTGTTGAGATTTCAGTGAAAGTTTAAAAAAAACTATAACAGAAATAAAGCATTCCATTTACCTACAAGGACACAGTATAGATCGAGGAAAATGTTAGCAAAGCTCACTAAACATAAACACTGTAATGACAATTAGAAAAAATATAAAAAACAACACATTACACCTTATAATTTTCAATGTTGGATGGCAACATTATCAGAGAAAGGTATAGTCTGAAATAGACAAAACAGCTTGTGTGAATTGTATGATTCTGGAAAGGATCTGAACCCAAAGCACCAATAATAATTATAATATTGGCCTACAATTAGAACATAATCAAAAATGTGTCTTGCTGCTCACTTTTGGTAATGCTGAAATTACCCCAGAACTGAAGAAGCAGCTTGGATGAGAGGTGAAATATCTTCTTCTAAAATTTTTGACAGAATATAATTTTTTGGTTTGCTATTACCCCACATAGATCTTCCTTTATGAGCTTCACTCTAATGTTTAAAGATGGTCAGTGGACATGCCTTTAATGTTACAAGTGAAATGACATATTTACCTAAATCTATAACCTAAAGTGTAAAAGTCAAACATCCAAAACATATAACCAAATCTATTTCATATTCCATTCAGTCCAATGCTCCAGTGTATATGTAGAGCAATACCTTACAGTCAGCTACAGCTTCAGAGAGGAGGTAGACCCTGTGTTGTGAATGGTCCTCATCTGCACACTGTGGACACAAAGGCAGCAGATCATCCAAGCAGAACACAGAGAGGGGCGCATGATGTTCCCCACAAAGTTCAGAGAAATCACTCGGAGCAGGAGAAGCACAGGCCATGGCTCATCCACTGCCCAAGATCTGCTCCATCAGAAAGTTTGTAATACATAAAGGGTCAGTGTGTGCACATGGCTATAGCATATGTGCAGTAGCCATCACTTAAAGCATTGCAGTCTAGGAGATCATCTTACAGTCTCCATTTCCAGTTGCCTGCCAAAAACAGCCATACATCATGTACTGACAGAGTTGACTTTTATGACACTATAATTTTGTGTCCCAGAGGCAAATTCACCCCCATGCCTTCACTTGTCACCTATCAGCTCCTTCCTCTTAAAGATAAGTGGGAGCTTCATATTTTAATAAAACACAAATGAACTGCATGTAATAAAGATATTGAGAGAGGTATATTTGGGTTTGTGAAGTGTCTCAGTAGCACAACATGTACAATATGTCTGATATGTCTGAAGTATACAGTTTCAGTGGCTCTTAACTTGTCAGATCCTGAACACAAATAGAAAACCATAGCTTCCAGATCATGTGAGCTATATAAGGTCTAATGTACAACTGTAAATATCTGCAAACTTTGAATATGAAACGTCGGTGTCATTTAATCTGTGTGTTTGTCCGGATGATATTTATAATATAGTGTAATATAGTTACAGCTGCCAGTCCACAGCTGCCCTGGGGCAGACTGATGGAAGTGTGGCTGCCAAACTGCGCCATCGTTCCCTCAGACCACCACCAACACACACACTCCACTTTCTTACTAGACAATGTGGGTGAAGTGTCTTGCCTAAGGACACAACTACAGTTTTTTCCACTGGTGCCCCACTGTGGCACCTGAAATTCGCAGTGATCTCCCATCCAAGTATTAACCAGGCCCGGCCTTGCTGAGCTTCTGAGATCTGACGAGATCAGGCTTTGGCAAGCTGGTATGGCCACAATATAGTGAACATACCAGTACATTATACTTGATAAAATTATAATAAAACATTACATTAACAAATTTAAGTTAGGAAAAACATTACAATTGTATAATTTAAAGATGCACACTGTAGTTTTTCTGATTGTCTTGTTATTGTTATTGCTTTGCCTGGACTGTTTAACAGTGGCAACTTATCCATCACCATTGAGATAAGCAGGTGACGCCACCAGGCCAAGCTAGCTACAGGTCAGATCTGTGGAGAGGAAACCCTGCTCATTGTAAGATATAAAGTAAAATATCCAAACACTCTAGTCCAAGCAATAACATCGTCCATGGAGACAAGCAAGTGGCAAAACCCCCCATCAGAAAAGTCTATACAGCTCTTTTAATGTGAGTAAGTGTAGGCAAAATTTCCCTCAGAATGGCAAAAGGAGAAATTCAGTTCAATTCAACTGGACAAAAGTTTATTTGGTCGAATACTTTTGTCCAGTTGACAAATTGAATTTCTCCTTTTGCCATGGATCCTACCTGGACGACTGAGGGATTCTGCACACTTCCCTCAGAATGTACAAAGATAATCATTGGTATCTAATTATATTCAAGTTATCTGAAAAAAGCATTTATCCAACCAACTGTTTGGACAACCCACATTTAGATAAACTGGGGATAGTGTTGCATAGAGACTTGGCACTAGATTCATCCTTGTTGTAACTCAACCTGAGAGTACATGGGAGTATTATGGCCCTGGTCCAGTGTACTGAGAGGATGAAGTATGAGCTAAGACTTGACTTTAGGATTTCTCTAAACACTACTTTTACCACAACAGCTGGCACATAGGTCTTGGGTTGGTGTCAGTTTACACAATGTTATCTGTCATCTGTGGTAAACTTAAATACTGGCTTTGTGTAGTCCAAAGAAAATACACTCTCCCCTGCCATTGGGGCCACAGTGCATAAAGTTGACATGAATTGCAGTAAGTTACTTTTTAAAGTGTGGTTTAGTAAAGACAACACAGATCAAATGTAATAGCCATTCCCTACAATATTTCTCCTATTTGCATGTTATCATTGCATTTATTTGAAATGTGTAAATGTTGACCCTAAATAAATACATTATATATCACCCTTTTACAGTTTTTACTTCTAGTTATTTTATGTTAAAGGTGCATTGTGTAACTTTTCTGGTGAAGGGTTCGACACCTACTTGTTTCTATGGAGAAGTCATTGCTCTGCATGGAATGTTCCACAGTATGACATTAAACAGCTCTACCTTACCTTACATTTATTAAATTACAGCTGGTTTTATAGCTCAAAAATACATAGAAAAACAAGCATTATGACTGGAAGTGGGGTTGCCTCTCCACAGATCTGAACTGCAACTTGGTTTGGTTTGGTCTCCATGAAGATAGAATGTTTTAATACCATACTGTGAAACATTTCAGACTAAGTAATAACATTTCCACAGAGAAAAGTATTTGACGGACACTCAACTAGAAAAGTTACACAATGCACCTTTAAATTAGTATATATACACTATATTGCCAAAAGTATTCACTCTCCTGCCTTGACTTGCATATGAACTTAAGTGACATCCCATTCTTAATCCATGGGCGTTAATATGACGTCGGTCCACCCTTTGCAGCTATTACAGCGTTAACTCTTCTGGGAAGGCTGTCCACAAGGTTTAGGAGTGTGTTTATGGGAATTTTTGACCACTCTTCCAGAAGCGCATTTGTGAGGTCACACACTGATGTTGGACGAGAAGGCCTGGCTCTCAGTCTCCGCTCTAATTCATCTCAAAGGTGGTCTATCGGGTTGAGGTCAGGACTCTGTGCAGGCCAGTCAAGTTCATCCACACCAAACTCTCTCATCCATGTGTTTATGGACCTTGCTTTGTGCACTGGTGCACAGTCATGTTGAAGAGGAAGGGGTCATATCTCCAAGCTGTTCCCACAAAGTTGGGAACATGGAATTGTCCAAAATCTCTTGGTATGTTGAAGCATTCAGAGTTCCTTTCACTGGAACTAAGGAGCCAAGTCCAGCTCCTGAAAAACATCCTCACACCACAATCCCCCCTCCACCAAACTTTACACTTGGCACAATGCAGTCAGACAAGTACCATTCTCCTGGCAACCGCCAAACCCAGACTCGTCTATCAGATTGCCAGATGGAGAAGCGCGATTCGTCACTCCAGAGAAAGTGTCTCCACTGCTCTAGAGTCCAGTGGTGGCGTGCTTTACACCACTGCATCCGACGCTTTGCATTGCACTTGGTGATGTATGGCTTGGATGCAGCTGCTCGGCCATGGAAACCCATTCCATGAAGCTCTCTACGCACTGTTCTTGAGCTAATCTGAAGGCCACATGAAGTTTGGAGGTCTGTAGCGATTGACTCTGCAGAAAGTTGGCGATCTCTGCGCACTATGTGCCTCAGCATCCGCTGATCCCGCCCCGTCAGTTTATGTGGCCTACCACTTTGTGGCTGAGTTACTGTCGTTTCCAGTCGCTTCCACTTTGTTATAATTCCACTGACGGTTGACTGTGGAATATTTAGGAGCGAGGAAATTTCACGACTGGACTTGTTGCACAGGTGGCATCCTATCACAGTACCACGCTGGAATTCACTGAGCTCCTGAGAGTGACCCATTCTTTCACAAATGTTTGTAAAACAGTCTGCAGGCCTAGGTGCTTGATTTTATAAACCTGTGGCCATGGAAGTGATTGGAACACCTGATTTCCATTATATGGATGAGTGAGTGAAAACTTTTGGCAATATAGTGTATTTTGAATAGGTTATTTATCTAAACTGGATACTTGAATTTGGATGTCAAAAGTATCGAATGGTCTTTATCAGAACTGACCACATGGTGGTATTAAATGAATGAATCTAATTTTGTTTAGAAAATTACACTGGTATAAAAAAATTAGTGATTTTGATAATCTTTGTTAGGTTAGGTTAGTTTATTTGCCATAGCTAAAAAACAATGGAAAAATGCAAAATGCTCGTAGTGCACCAGGAGACATTAAAAACAACCACATGAACAAATAATAGATAATTATGAGAGATGACACACTGATACTGTGAAATAAACAAGCTACAGAGATTAAGTAGCCAAATTATTAAGGTGCTGCATCAAAGTTCAAAGTGCATTGTTCAAGTTTATAACAGGTTATAGGAAGAAGCCTGTTGTGGTATCCAAACAAGTGTTGAATCAAGCTTTTTCCTCAGTCTATCTCCCCTGCTCTACTAAAATTCTCAGGTGCAGCACTATTGCGCAAGTCCATAATCTTCTTTATTCAGTCAAGGCAACAGTTAATGTTTTGTGTCAGTAAAGTATTTCCTGAGACTATACACGAGGAGACACGCCTGGATCAAAGTGAGGTGAAAAATGCTCAATACAAGTGTAGAATATACCCCTATGTTTTTCAAAGAAATTATCTGAACACAGGGCACCAATCACGCTCAAATCATTTTGTTTTGGGTTGAAATCTCCCCAGCTTCATGTTTTCAGATTATTATATTTATATGTATTCTATTTTTTGTTTGTATGTATGACACAGCTAGTCTGGTGCGTCCTGCTGATTTCCTTTGTGTGGAGCTCATTTAGATGCATTTGTGTCTCCCACAAACTCCTCACTGTCCACTGCTCACCTTGGACACACTCTTTGTGCCATAGCCTCCATTATTTCTGCCTTGTTATTTTTCTGCTGTTACACTCCATAGATTTTGCTCATTTGGACCTTTGATTGTCACATGCACCGCTGGAAGCCTTCAGCCCTATCACTTCTATCTGCTGAAATTGTCAGGCCATCATGCATTCTCACTGTGTTTTCCAGTTATTATATTTTTGATAAACAAGGACACATGTGAACCAGAATTAGATATATTTTACACACTGTGAGATTCCATCTCCTACCACAGTGTTTTCTCGGCCTCTGACAAAATAGATCAAGGCTTTTAATGATAAGTAGTTATTGATGATGAGTTTAATTGATTATTTCAAATAACTGGCCCCATTAAATGACTTACCATGGGGGGAAAATGACAAGAAAGCCTCATAAAGATTCTCTTAGAGCTAATGTCATAATTTCAGTTTGATCATTACAAAACACTGTGACTGGTTAATTAAATCTTGCTGTCACTTACTCAGAGAGGGTGAGGCAAAGCGGACAGAATGGGGCCATGTTTGACCACAAAGTCGCATCTTAACAGAAAAGCACAGAATCATAATTTCGATCTCTCCAGATGATCAGAGTCAAATCACTATTTGGTTTCATATTGTGCATCACCATGTTTTTCCACTGTGAATGATGTAAATACATTATTCCTTCCATTTTAATTTGTAGCCTGTTGAAACTGCTACATGGATATTACATGATGGCCTAC
Organism: Taenioides sp. WSHXM2023; assembly: GCA_029959045.1. Classification (NCBI taxonomy): domain Eukaryota; kingdom Metazoa; phylum Chordata; class Actinopteri; order Gobiiformes; family Gobiidae; genus Taenioides; species Taenioides sp. WSHXM2023. The sequence goes on from CM057090.1 coordinate 16,713,412, forward strand.
ATCAGCTAGTTTCTGTGCAGACGTAAATGTAAAATAGTGAGACATACGTTCCCACAGTGTGGTGCAGAAGAATACACAATCTCTAATGAGTCATGAAGGGGGTAATAACCATGTACACTAAATTACCGGGCTATTACCTCCACACTGCGTTTATTATTCACTCTCATTTTATTGTCACCCAGCAAATCATTAAAACACATTATCATATCTCACGAGCATTTTTGCATAATGAAAATAAAGAGTTGCCTACAATTACAAACTTGGACACAAACTCCTCCATGACTCATCGCTGACTTAGAGGTTAGTTAGTAAACTAAAGTGGAAATGAAATGAATTATGACAACAGTGCATCGTGTTATTTTGCTAGACGTGGGTAATTTCCTCCAGAAGTCCTGCCAGAGCAGACAGTAAACTGGATGCCGGTACACGCCCTTTCTGGCCTGCGTCTGCTTCCCATGGATTACAGTAGGAAGACTCTTAAAGGGGAAGGCGTACAGCAGAGAGGAGCTTAGAATGATGATACTGATTTGTTGACGAGCCTCTGTACATGGACATGGATACTTTTGATCCGTAAAATGTGCTTTATGTAAATACGTGACCCTGTAGGCCTACTTTTGAGCCAATGAAAGAGAAAGCAGAAAAGAGACAAGTTCCGTAAAACTACAGCCACGTCCCGCCCTTTAATTCAGCCAACTCGTCCGCCATGTAACCACTGTCGGCATAAACAACAGCGGTGCCTTTGCATGAGCGCGTCCATCCTGCGCGCCTTGACTGTCCTCCGGGTCCTCTACTAGTTTCCCCCCTGCCATGCCCCGGGTGACCTCTCTGCTGCCTGCCCTGCTGTGTGTCCTCCTGTCCGGCCTGAGCAGGGGGTATTTCCCCGAGGAGCGGTGGAGCCCTGAGTCTCCGCTCCTCGCTCCTCGGGTTGTCATCGCGTTGGTCTGTCGCAACTCGGCGCACTCTTTGCCGCTATCCCTGGGCACCATTGAGCGACTGAACTACCCCAAGGATCGCATCGCACTCTGGTGGGTCCCTTTGTTTTGTAACACCTAAAAGCTACAGGTGAAATGCTCACTGTACCTAACTACAGAGAGATTATGTGACTCAATATACTGAACAGAACAGGACACGTCAGGCTCGTAGTGAGATGAGTTTTGCGCGTGCGCTTTGTAGCTTTGGCCAGGTGGCGGCGCTGTGTAACAATGATCACACACAGCAGAGAAAAACAAATTAGTCCCTTCTTTGTTACTGTCTGACTATCATCCATGCTTTTATGGAGTTTAGCCGATTAAAACGCCAAAATGGTCATTTAACGTAACACTGGTATGCGTCTGGCAGAGCTGAATTCCTTCTTTGACTCACATCTGTCCCTCCTCCTGTTTCCCCCGTCCCCTCCCTCTTTCCCCTCTCTCCACATCTTCCTATTTTTATTGGCTGCACAGGAACAAACGACCACGCTTTTATAACATCTTTCCTAGTCAACACAGGACTCCTTCAGATGGAGAAATAGTGCTGTTAAGGCTGACAGCGCAGGCATAACAGAGTGCAGTTGTGAATCTATCTATTAAACACCTCTGCGGGACTGTCTACTTTCCCCCCGGGCTGGGTTTCTCACAGTCACCCAGCCCCCAACTTTTCCAGATGATTCCTCTCCCTACTCACTTCTTCATCTGTTTGAGAGTCTGTGCCGTGGCCAAAGGAAGTGGGTTTCAAATTAAACATAATCTTGTCATCAGATTCTGTGAGCTTGTATTATGATTAAAACACAATAAAAAAAAGTTATTTAAGCAGTGATTTGCCTACCCCAAATTTTCAACATATTGGTTTGAATTTCTGTTTATCTCATCAGTATTCAATGGAAATAATTTTGACTAGACTACATTCAGTCTTCCTCTGCCAGCTGCTAGCGTGTAAGTCTAACTATGCCCATATGGCAGCTGTGGCTGAGTTTACTGCATAGCTGCTTTCATCTTCAGCACACTGTATCTATTTCCTTTCAGTGGGAGATACAAAGGGTTTTTGAAATGCATCGAGGAACAGTATAGACTTGGTGACTCTGGCCACCTGTCGATACCTGCAGTTAGCAGTGTGACAGGTGAAGATGGAGGACTTGGCAAGCTTGGGCTCACACATACACACACATACACACACATCTGCCTAATGGTGTGTGTGCTCTGTAGAGACATGCTGCACTGCCTTCTATCAAACCATAAATCTCCCCTTAGCTTTTGGGGATAGTATTCTCACAGGCTTGCAAACAATGCCAAATATTTACTCTTAGAATACATTTTGATCTAGCCATTCAGAGCTTGCCTTGCAGCAGTCTCTTTTGAGGGAGCAAGATTGATGTAAGAGCTGGACACACATAGGCGCTAGCATAGCACAGCAGTGTAGAACTACAAACACACACATGATAAAACTACACAGCAGCACGTCCTCTGTCACTCGGAGCGCTCGGGCCTGGGACGGGAGTGAATCTTCTTTCATTTTGACACATTCTTTGGCTCGTGTCCAGCTCCCTGCCTGCCCCACACTGACACTCTGATTTGTTATGATAACACAGACACAGGCAGATGCCACACCTCCACATGTCAGCCCCTCTGGCAGCATCTGCTCTGCCGTAACAAGACCCTCCGAATGTGACACTTAACCGGGATAGGCTGTACGCTACACTTATTTATAACAAAGCATAGTCTGTCATGATAATTACTATATCGATTTATTGTTCAATATACATCAGACTAACAATATTTTTTCAGGATCAACATTTATCACGTGTACCTTTTTTTCGCACTTGTGGGGAAACTTTTCTTACTGCATGCAGTATTAAGCCTATGTGATGTCATCTGACTTGTACTTGGTCCAATAATTAAAGATGCACTGTGTAACTTTTCTAGAGGGGGTCCACAACCTGTTTGTTTCAATGGAGATGTTAATGCTTTGGTTTAAATTGTCCACAGTATGGCATTAAAATTGCATTTATTCAACTACAGGTGTTATTTATTGCTAAAAACATCTTTAGAAACATCCATTCTTATTGTAATTTGGCTTGCAGGTCTCTATGGAGAATCATAAGTTTATGACCATACTGTGGAACATTCTAAGCACATCTCCGTGGATACAAGCAGGTGACAGACCCTCCAGCACACCCTCCAGAAGTAACTACTCTAGCGTTTCATTGTACTTTTTATATTGCTGTGCTCATTCTATTTCATATGATTCACTTAGAAAAGGGTTTACTGTGATTATTCTGCTTTAAGGTTATTGTGAAAGTGGTATAAATGCATTTCGATATTAAGGTTTATCGTAATATTTTCAGAATTAATATATCACACTTCAAAATTTGTTATCCTTACAGGCCTAGTTATAAAGCATAATTATGTTTTGAGGTTCAGTAATGAGCCAGTACATCTATGTGTGCGCATGCTTGTGTGTATTTAGGACACTATTTAGGAGCCAAATTATGTTCATTACTTAAAATGTATAGAGATGCTGCAGAAAGGTGAAGTGTTTTGGCCTTTGTAATTAGTTTTCTGTGGTTCATTGGAAACTAGCAGCTGGGTGCATTCTGTTGAGATCTTTTCTACTCTACAATTGAATTATACATGTACAGTCTTGAGATATGTGTCATAAATATCAACATTTATAGTTGACCATTTGTTTAACCTTGGTTTATATTAAGAGTTTTCACCAGTAGACCTGTCAGCATAATTACTATATTGACTTATCATTCAGTATAAGAGAGATGAAACAGTCATTTTTTTGTGGTCTATATTTAACGTGTCTATTTTTTTTCTTTGCACTACTGGGAAATTTTGAGCTGTAAAAGGTTGAATCAGTAACTTCTATGACTCATTACAAATGCAAACTAAGTACTAAAGTGTTTTATGCTATTTATTTGGGGCTGCTCGTGTTTTTTTTAAACAATATTGTACATATAGAAGTCTCTTGGGTGGGAATCTGCTCTTTGGTGATTGTGTTTGTGGCATAAATTGGTTTCAGTATTATTAGAAACCCTCAGATACTACATCACCGATAACCGATAAACCATCTCTAAGAAAAACTTGTATGTGTCGGCTGTATTATAAGCAGGTTAAGACACTGGTTCAGTTTGTTAAAAAAAGCTAGAGAACAGGCTATATACTGGTCTTTTAAACTGTGTAGTATCTGTAATAGAGGTGAGTGCAGACTGTTCCTGATGTGATGTTTTTGCTGACAGGGTGGCGACAGATCACAACATAGACAATACTACGGCGCTCCTGAGAGACTGGCTCATAAAGGTGCAGAGTGACTACCATTATGTGGAGTGGAGGCCTGACGAGGGCCGCAGGTTTGTACTGTAATGTTTCAACAAGAACACGGTGTGCAAGTAATGACTGTTTCTCAATTTATGGTTCACGTGTTAATGGTGTTAGCCATGACAGTGGGTACATTTACATCAGTATTAAAGCTGCACTGCACAACCTGTCTGGTGGATGGGTTTGCCAGGCTATCTGCTTGTCTCCATGGAAGTGTTATTGCTTTGCCTGGAATGTTCCATGGTATGACTTTAAACATTTATGATTTAAACATATAGCATTTATTCATTATGGTTGTTTCTTTTGTTCACAAAAAACAAACAATAATTCCTTCTGTGAATAGGGCCGACTCTCTCCACATCTGAATTGAATAAATGGGAGACAGATGATGTCTGAGACCTCCATTTCTGTTCAAGGAAGGATTCTCTTTCTTGACAAAAATGGTCTCTTTACCTCCCCTCTCAAACCAATTCTTTTCTGTGGCTAAGATCTGTACCTCACTGTCCTCAAAGGAGCGGCCCGTGGCTTTTAGGTGGAGATGTACAGTAGACTGAGGTCCACTCTGGCTCTCTTTTCTGTGTTGGTACATCTCCCATCTATAACTCTATCCTCAAACCTAAATCAAAACAAACAAAGAAAACAATAGGACTAACCAGGTCAGGTCCAGAGGTGTGAAAACACCCATTATGTCCCTGAATGGTTATGCTAACAAGACCCCACACTCCACTCCCACTCCATATTTAATAGACCAAGCTAACTAACAGAAACTGTAAACAAATAGGTGTGGTAGTCTCAGAGTAATTTCATTGTAGTTAGCTCCTCCCTTCAGGCAGATATAAGGCAGTGTCCACCAGCGTCTGACCAGAACTGAAGAAGCAGCTTGGATGAGCTGCGAAACGTATTCGACCAAATAAACTTTTGTCCAGTTTACAAATTGAATTTCTCCTTTTGCCATTCTACATAATGCAATAACATTTTCATGGAGACATCAGGTGGCAGACCTTCCACTAGAAATGTTATACAGTGCACCTTTAAAAATAGATAAATAATTAGATAACCAAATAATTCAGCCTGATTTTTTTGAGTCTGTTTGCTAAGGCTGCAAAGATTAATTGACTGATCCTGATTAATCGACAATAAAAAAAATAAAATAATAATGGTAGTGTCTTGCTAATCGTTATCTGGACTATACAAATCTAAAACACAAAAACGACATTTTATAACAAAGGCAGTGGCATTATTAAATCAAAATGTCAAAAAAAGTAATATACTGTCAGTTATCATATTTTAGTCCACAAAAGAAATATATTCATTGAAAACATCTAGTGACCTGTCAGTTAATCAATGGATTTTTAGAGTAACTTGTATTTTGGAGTCAAAGAACAATGAATTTCAAAACTGCCTAACTGCCTTTGCCCCATTTGCCCTTTTTAGCATAATTTCTTTTGTCAACACGTGCACAAACAATCAGAAAGAAATCATATACAGCTGTTTACATGACATTTAAATTATCAGTACTCCCAAAGACATAATCAGATAATAATCAGATTTTTGGTGTTTATGTAAACATAACCAGTGTCTTATTCTGGACAGTTTTATAGCCCTGATTTAGACTACAGAGTGGTTATTGCTAGCTTGGTCCTGGTTTAGATCTTGCATAGATTTTGGATTTGATCTGGTATTTGACCTGGTTTGGTCTTGGTTGATTTAGATCTTATTTAAACTAGGGATGTCACGATTAAATTTTAGTGTTGTGATTATGGAGGAAACATCACAGTATCACGATTATTCATGATTATGCATAACAGCACATGTTTAATCCTTAATATTTTTTCATTCTAATATTACACATACTGTACATTACCACTGATTATTAATCTAATTATCGTGACATCCCCCATTTATACATAAGGTTTTTGTCCTTAATACTTGATGGTGTTTTGCAGATGGTAACTAACTGGTGTGAGAAGTTTGTGATCCATGGTGATCCATGCTGTCTCGATGTGTTTGTTTTGTAGCTCTTTTGAAGATGAGCTGGGGCCAAAGCACTGGAATAATCTACGTTATGAACATGTTATGAAGCTCCGACAGGCCGCTCTGGACACGGCCCGTGAGATCTGGGCTGATTACCTCCTGGTATGTCCTCTACAAAAACATATCACTGTTATGTCTGTGGTAAAATGTATGATGTAAAATGTATGTCTGACATGGTATGAGTAAAATAAAACAAAAATGTATTCCATACAGGTTTAGGCATGTTTTTTTTTCATATAAGTTTTGAAACTAAAATGTATACATAAAATTAGGCCCAAAGTATATGGCAAAATATGAATCACTTGCATTAATGTGTTTCTCACATGAATCAGTTTTCTAGCCAATTAGATTTTTTTTTCAACAAATAAATGTGAACTATTCAAGACATGCGTTTTTACTGCCACAGGAGATGTCTCAATTAAAAATCACTGATGGTTTGAAGCAATTGGGTCTCAGTTAAATGTCATTAACTGCACAGCACTACATACAATTATTGTATCCACGTGCAGATAAATATTGAGAATTGTAACAGGGAAGGCATCTGGCATAAACTTTGGACCAAATGCATAACCAAATCCACTATATAATGGATATTTTGACTTATTTTTTCAGCAAAGGAATCATTTGAACAAAGTAAATTCTTGTTTAATAATCTAAGTATCCCCTTCTAGGGCTACATTCACACTTGTCCTGGTAGGGCCTTGGTTTGATCCTGATGTAATCTATGTTTAGTCCTGCTTTAGTGATGGTCTAGACTCTAATTCAAGGTTTAGTCCCAATTAAGTAAATAAGTGATCTTTTCCTTTGTTATTTTGTCAACTATATATAGGCTTCATTCTACATGCACACATAATAGAGGACCATATCATGACCAAGTAATGCACAGTTTGACCGTCACTGTAATGCGGCGGGCTCAAGAGCTATAGACTTTAATTTCACTGTGGAGTTGAGCGATACATGGAACCCAGTTGTTGCCATGGTTACCTGCATTTTAATGTACCGATTCAGCTGTTGATTCAACGTTTGTGGTGTGACTCAAACCACCCCCATGTTTCCAATCAGTTTAATATTAACTATAATGCATGCAATTGGGTGGATGTCATTCAGCACTGTGTATTTGGAGAAGCATATAGATCTAAGATACACATCCACTAATTAATACAAACACTCGTTCCAATGACCCTGCACACATATTTAAAATGGACAATCATACAGAGGCAACCTTTATAGAGTAGTAAGGCAACTTGTGTGACTTTGAAAACTGCATAGACTGGTCTTTATAAAATGATGATCTAGACTGTGTTTTTCACTCACACTCAGAAATAAGCAGCAGTCCTCTTCTATGGTGAAACGTGCTGCTTTTTGATGAGTTGAGAGACTGATTCGAGATAATTGCAATCTCATTTTAAAAATTTGTAGCAGCCAAACCTACACAGCAAATTAGGAATTAGAGTGAAGCAGATGAATTATACTTGGCAGGTATTGCTTATTCAAAATTTAAAACATATTCAAAGATTAGACCATGGACAAACTGCTGTGCTCACTGAAGAGGAAAGGTGCCCGCTTTATAAACACAAACATAGATCTAATTAACTACATCATATGTCTATTACTACTAGTTTTAGCCATTAATATATGGTCCATAACTAAAGTATTACCAAATGTATCACTGTGGTAACGATCGCCTTTCGAATCAACCCTCAAACAAGTCATAATGCAGTGCAAACAAAAGGGCCCTCCCCACTGAGTGATATATACGTTTAAACGCTCAAATAAACCAACGTCAGAGGCACTCAGTCATTATCGTTATTCATCGTTAGTGTTGGCGCGGCGCTCAGAGTCTGTTTTCTTGTGCTTGTTTGGGTGAAATCTTTGTCAGTGATGTATGCCCTTCATTTTGTCTGCAGGTGGTTGACTGTGACAACCTGCTCACCAATCAGGATGTGCTGTGGAAACTGATGAGAGAGAACAAAACCATTGTAGCGCCAATGTTGGAGTCCAGAGCGGCCTACTCCAACTTCTGGTGTGGCATGACTACTCAGGTACTGTGTACTCTAGAAAAGACTAGAACAATTAATCTGTATATAAAAAGTAGGTGTTCATTATTCAAACTTGAATTTACTTCATAAACCCTTGATAGAAAAATATAAAAGTTAGTATTTTTTGTTTTAGTAATTTAATTTGACTTATATCCATAACATGTTTTGCAGCCGATTCAAATCATCCAATACTCATCCAATGCGTTAGAAAAATTACAATTCTACATTGATAAATATGCATTACATAGATTCGTTACATTTATGATTCTGTTGTTATACATGTTTTTCCATTGAGAAAATGTCATTTTATGCAACAGTCTTATTCATAGCAACAGCAATTGGTAGTTAAGGTGGAAAAAATAGACCATGTCAAGTATCCAGGTAACAAAGGATGAAAATTAACCCTTAAGAAGAATAACTTTGTGGTAGGGTGGGGTGGACTCAATTCTCAATAGAAATGTTACAGAGCCCTGTACAAATATATGAAAAAAGAAAGGCGTGTCCATGTTTGAATGCAAAGGTATTTCAGAGATAAACTCGATAGTTTTCACAGTACAGAGCCTGAGCTGTGAGAACTCATGATTCTAAAGTTTGGTGAATGTCTCTCCCCACTCTTGACCTCCTTTTTATCTTGCTTGCTTTGATGTTCCTGAAAGTCTATATATCTTGATATAAATCCAGTGTATTTTTAAGCTTGTTCTGTAATTTGTAGGGCTACTACAAAAGAACACCTGCATACATGCCTATCCGAAAGCAGGAACGCCGAGGTTGCTTTGCTGTACCCATGGTCCACTCCACATATCTGCTGGATCTACGAAAAGAAAACTCTCAACAGCTGGCTTTCTACCCTCCCCATCTAGAGTACAGCTGGGCCATGGATGACGTTATAGTGTTTGCTTACTCAGCGCGAATGGCAGGTGAGGTACACGCTACGGGAGGTGTTCATGAATTCCTCCTCTTCACACAAATGAACCAGCTTTTCTGTCTCTGAATCAGATGTCCAGATGTACGTGTGTAACAAGGAGACATACGGCTACTTCCCAGTGCCCATGCGCGCTCATGCCACACTGCAGGATGAGGAAGACAGTTTCCTGCACACACAGCTGGAGATCATGGGTAACCTGAAAACTAATAATTTCAACTGGCATTTTATGTATATTCAAGAATTTTAATTAAAACAACTAGTCAAGACATGCACATTTGCATTACAAAATGTATTATATGACGTGTGTTTTACTCCCATATCATCTTTATGAAACTTTCTAAGTGAGGAATCTTCCGTTGGAGCCCTCTAGTTTCCTATCAGTTCCTCCGAAGCAGCCTAACAAGATGGGGTTTGATGAGGTACAGCCTGCACACTGATGCATTAAGCAGTAATATGAGCATGTGTCTGAGGCTGTTGTGTGCACCCAGGTGTTCATGATAAATCTGGTGAGGAGACCGGACCGCCGCGAGCGAATGCTGAGGACCCTCTACAAGCAGGAGCTCAGCTGTAAGGTTGTGGAGGCTGTGGACGGGAAGTACGTTTCTCCTCCTTTCCACTGACGCTCCCTCTAGTGCTTATGAGTAATGTTAACATACTGTATATAAGACTGTGACAAACTGCATGCTATAAACAATGTTGGAAAAACTCATCGACCACCAAAATGCTGCAGCACGTACAATTCTCATTCATATGGCATTTCAGCCGTGAACTTATTATTATTAACACACATGTACATGTGTAAGCAGTGAATGAATACTCTTATATCGCTCATTTCTATGTTTGCTCCTGTGATTTCTTATGTCCATATCTAATGTCGTGTTGATCCTTCTGTTCACCTGAGAGCCCTGAACACCACTGATATCGAGGCTATGGGGATTAAGATGCTGCCTGGGTACAAAGACCCTTATCATGGCCGAGCACTCACCAAGGGCGAACTAGGTTGTTTCCTCTCACATTTCAACATCTGGAAGGAGGTGAGCTCCATGAGTAACAGCTTTCACTCAATACTATTCTGAATATCTGTTTTAACACAAGTGGGAAATACTCCAAACTTGTGAGAGTTGCTTACTTGAGGTGTTTTCACAGATAGTGGAGCGAGGTTTGCAAACTTCGCTGGTTTTGGAGGACGACCTCCGTTTCGAGGTTTTCTTCAAACGGCGTCTTCAGGCGCTGCTGCAGGAAGTGACAGTGCACAAGTTGGACTGGGATCTCATGTGAGTTGACGCTTCAGTGGAGTTGTAGTAAACAGAGGATTATTGTCCCCCACAGTGAAAAGCATCCATCTGTCACACATTGAATCTAAGACAACACTGATCAAGCTCTCAGCACTCATGGGAATCATGTATTTGAGCATTTCCTGGCTGACTGTGGTATTTCACATGTTATTCCTGACACACATGCACTGTGCCAAAGTAAACTCTAGTAAAACTGCTCATCCTAACCTCAGCTCTGCTGCTGTGAAACATCACAAACATTAATTCACAGTGATTGACACGTCTCCATCCAGCCTCCTGACTCTGACAGTTTTCTACATTTTTGTGCCAAGAAATCAAATGCTGTCTTATCCTTTACTGAAATAGCTATGATAAACTGTTGAAACTATGGAGCACAGGAAACAAAACAAAAAAAAACACTGGTGATGTATAAATTATGATTACTGTGCACACATGCACAAACACCACATCACCTGGCCTAGACCAGAACTAAACCAGGATAGAACAGGACCAAACAAAGTTTAAGATAAGATAAGATAAGATATGCCTTTATTAGTCCCACAGTGGGGAAATTCCAGTGTTCCAACGCATAGTTCAAGAACAGCAGGAAAATGGACATCTGGACTGCAACTGGCAACTGCAAACTGGACACAAACGACAACAAGTGTGAACACTTGGTGCTTATATTAGGGCCGACCAAGTAAATCTCTGCAACGCAAGAAATGTAAAGTATCTTTCACAGGATCTAAATGAAAGAAGATAAACTGAGGTGGCTGATGTTTGCAGCTGTGGTTTTTAATTATATATAATAGATGATGGAAGCTTTTTGATTTTTTGTCATTAAATCAGTTACATTGGGCGAAAGCGGATGCAGATTGACCATCCAGAGAAGTCTGTTCCAAACATTTACAACCTGGTGGAGGCCGATTACTCCTATTGGACTCTGGGATACATGCTGTCACTCCAGGGGGCCCAGAAGCTCCTCCGGGCTGAACCTCTGACCAAAATGCTTCCTGTTGACGAGTTTCTCCCCGTCATGTACAACAAACATCCAGTGTAAGTGTCGCAATATCACTAGGAACAATGAATATCGCTTGACCACGCATTTCTGCAGTATATACACTGTATTAGATTAGGCAGCAAGTTAACTTTGTGGCCTCAAGGTAAGACTGGGTTGTAAGACATAAAACAAAACAAAATTTTACCCCGATCACAGTTATTTATTCAATTTAATTTTGTTTAACTAAAAACTAAGAAAAATGTAAAAAGAAACAAAATTTGCTATTAAGTTCCTTAAGACTTTTAAACATTGCCATTTATCACAAAAAATAGTAAAATTTCTTCCTCAGTCTGAACTCCAAAACACATGCTTCGACTGACAGACATGGCTGTAGACTTAACATCACTGACAATTCGAAAGGACTGAATCTCAATATCAGTTAAAATTCCATAAAAAAAAAAAAAAACATTGAAAAACTTAAAGAATCAAGCAAGTAAGACCTGTGACAATCTTATACAGTATCATAATCTTTATCAAAAGGAAAGTCTAAGTCTAAGCCTATGTCTAAGTCTAAAGGAACAGACACCTGACTATAGTGCAATTGCTGAAGAAGTCAGGTTATAACAGAGTATGCTGGAGATTATATCATGCCTGAAACTGATAATGTATAAATGTTGTGCCTGATATTCCCTCCCACAGATCTAAGTACATGAAGCCCTTTGAGCCCCGGGACCTGCACGCTTACTCTGCAGAGCCCCTTCTGGTGTATCCCACTCATTACACAGGCGAGCCGGGCTACATCAGTGACACAGAGACATCCGTGGTGTGGGACAATGAGATGGTCAAAACAGACTGGGACAGAGCTAAGTCCAGGAAGACTAAGGAACAGGAGGAGCTCAGCTTTGAGGCACAAAACTCAGATGTGCTGCAGTCAGAACTGAAGAAGTGGAGCAAACGTGAGGAGCTGTGAAATATGCAATGATACAGAGAGAAAACAACAGAAATGTGAAGCTCAGACTGTGTGGAGTGGGTTGGAGAGAAATGCCTCAAATGCATAGCAATAAATTTGTCTATTGTGGAAAAGGTGAATGTATTTTAGTTCAATACAAGTAAAGTTAACAAATATACAGTGTAAACTGTACTATTTATTTAATACATAGAGTGAAATATGGTATCTGTTGTTCAGTAGTGATAATAATGCATTAGAATGTAGTGTATTACATTCTAATACACTACATTCAAATGTACCTAATATTCAGGGCACTGATAGTATACGCATGCCAAAAAAATAAATTAAGAATATTACTGCCAATACTAATATTTCACACTAACTGCACTAAATCTGTGTTTTGCTTTACAGTGAACTACTGATTTTTGGAAGAATATAAGAAATCCAATTCATTATATTATATTGCAATATAAATCAACATACCAAAGTATAAAAAATTCAACAATATTCATATTTATTGAGATTGCCCCCCCACGAGACAGGACAGGGTTAGATATCTTTTAACTCTTGACGAGTCAGCTTGAAGCACAGTTTTATTTATTGCCTTGGACGCAGAGATCACTCCACGGTCTGACTGAAGCACACTTTTATTATTTTCATAATATTTCATCCCAGACTCTTTCTCAGTCCTCCTTTTAGAGTGTTTTGGCATAAAGATTGTGCATTGTCAGAGTTAGAAGTACTTTGCATTCATTACTCCTATAAAACTCTCAACGAAAGCACAATTTCACATTATCTGTGTAGTAGCTGCAATTTGGGGTTTAAAATGGAGTTCTAAATATGAAGCGAGCCTTTTACAATTCAGTGGCTCAATAAAGGTAGTCTGTAAAGCTGTCAACTTCTTGTGTTGACCATATGGACTTTCTTAGTGTTTTCAATCCAAATTTTGACTGGATGGAAAGATAATAAATTATCCAAATGACCTTTTATGCTAGTTCAAACAAAAACAATTTAACTGCACATTTAAATTCAAATTATCTGCCTTTTTTATTTATTCATGAGGCTTTAAACTCACATTCAAGAAATGTGTTATTTGAAATCTAGAGTTTGTCACAGTGTTAGTGATTAACTAATTTTAACGTGTTTGTTGGCCATTTTTATATGATTTTCTATATTTGTGTCTCTTCTACAAGAGAACTAATAAAACTTTCATAATTAATTGTCTGTGGGTTCATTTTGAAGTTAAGGTTCAATACCGAGTAAACAATAATAAACAGCTTTTAATTATTTTTAATCTTTGTAATTCTTTGCACTGATAAGAATACTGCCATTGTTTTTTTTGTTTTTTTTTTGTCTTTTCATGCATACATTTTAATTAGTGGTGAATGCAGTACATTTTATATGCACGCCTCAATGGCTATGTCTATATGCACACAAAAACGTCATAATTTGATTTCTGGAGAGATTAAATGTCATGTACACAGACCTGATGTGAGTAAGCAGATTTTTCTTTCTGATTGTTCACAGGTTCAGGTTTGGACAAGGAAAGTTATGCAAAAAGGGTATTAAAGTTATCTTAAAATTTGTACATTTTCTTCCAAATACAACAGTATCTACAGCTCTAAATCTACCGATTAACTGACAGATGTCACCATCTGTTTTTGATCAAATTCCTTTTGCATGTAAACGCACCAAAATTCAGATCTAATTATTGGGTTATTTGATTATGTTATCTCATTTTTATTGGCCATGTAAACAGGGGAGGGATAAATGTCTTTTTTTCATTCAGCACAATACATCACGTTGGGTCCATGTGTTTTGTTGTGCATCTCTGCCAACATTTGTGTGTGCATCGCCTGGTTGTGTGTCCTGTTTGTTGTGTCAGTTAAGTGCTGCGTACACCATGTGCCACTGCACATGTCTGTGACTCAGACTAATCCTGTTAGAGCTGCCTTCACTGCTATACTTACCTCAGCCCTCGCTCAGATTAACCCGGGTATTTTCTGCAAGTGCCTCTCAGATCAATAGCCACTTTCTACAGTGGGACCTGCTGCACAATCAGACTCAAACTATTGACTTTCTCGGTTCATTTCCTTAAAGGTCTGCTGCCAAGCTCCCACACACTTTTGGTAGCCAGATGTATGCATTTATCATGAGGGTCCTGGAGTAAAAATTTATTAGGGACACAGAATATGAAACAACTCGGTATACGGCTGAGAATTGCCAACATTTTTAACAATAAGATGCATAATGCTGTACATTTGGAATACGTCTTGAATAACCAAAAGGAGGCTTGTTGATTATGATTTTTTTTTTTCAGTTCTTCCGATAAACATTCAACAGAAAAAAAAAAAAAGAATAAAATAAAATAAGAAACAAATCAAGCTACAGTTGTCTGGCTCAATATTGTAACTTAATGTTAACACTATTGCCAAATGGATTTTTGAACACAATTTAATGCTGTATGCAATAACATGTTAATAACATATAGATATTTTGACATTTTTGAGCAATAAATTAAGGAAAAATAGTCCAAGATTTTTAGGTATGCTATATGACACCAGAGAACCATAAGCTTGCACAGTATGTCCAAAACAACTCAAGTACTGAATTTTGCATTAATGTTTAATGTGTGATATATTGAGCTGCCCAGCTTGTGTGGTGCAGAGGTTGCTGTGGGTCAGGAGACCTCATTGTCCATATAAAACACTGTTGTCCGTCTCTTTGGAACCTCATGACCCACATGTCAGTCCCACCTTGCAATCCAATTTGTCCCGTTTCCTGATCCCTTGTACTCTTTAAGTAATAAGATTGTTGAGGTTGAGCCTGAGTTTCTTGGCTCTGCACACACTCACATGAACACTCACACAGGGGACACCTCTGCCCTGCATTACGGCAGTGCCACACCTACAGCGATCTGTAATCTCCCCCATGGACTGAACAAATTACACACACCCGCTCCAATGGCCACTGACAGGTGCCTGAGAAATAGGAGACTTTGCAGGATTTAAACGAAAACGGTCTAAGTCATGGACAGAGAGAGTGGGCCTGAACTCAAAGGTGCAACAATGAGTTAAAGAAGGAACAAGATCTGGACAAACCCAGCGGACAGGAGTTAAAGGTAAATACCACCACACAACAGAGAAGTATGGACAAGATTATAATGTTAGTGAATGTATTATTGCTTTATTTATGTAAACAGTGAGACAAGGACTATAAATGCATTCCCTATCCCACTACAGCATGTGAAATATGTATATCAAAAGACTACATAAATAATAAGAAGTAGCCTACTTGTTACTCAAGTATAGTCATATCAGGTAAAAATGGTGCAAAATGGACTCAAATTAACACTACAGTAGATATACACATGCGGCAGGCCTGTCTAGGGATGAGACAATAAACAACAATATCAATTATCATGATAAAAAGGGTAGACAATAATCGTTCATATATAATCATGTTGATCACCAACAAAGATAATAGCCAGAATGTGCAGAAAATTGTTGTTTTCACTTATAATGAGGTACAATTCTATAACAGTTGTTTAAATATGGAACTTATTCATATCCATACATTTTTTAAACTGACAATGTAATTGCTAATCGCAAATATTTTGGCAATGATAATTGTGACACCGAATTTCAATATCATCCCATGCCTAGTTCTGTCACAGTAAAAATAAGTCTTATGTTTTGTTATATGTGTTATGTTATGACTCATACTATGTCGTTTCACATCCCTTCATGCAACCCACTGGTGCATAACACTGAAATTAGAAAAAGTATTTTTCCTGAAAATATTGTCCATCTGTCATGTTACTGAACAATGGCTCAATATAGTGCTTAATGTGACAGGCCTATGTGTAATGATATAGTAATATAGTAATATAGTAATATAGTAATATAGTAATATATATATATATATATATATATATATAGTAATATATATATATATATATATATATATATATATATATATATATATATATATAGTAATATATATATATATATATATATATATATATATATATATATATATATATATATATATATATATATATATATATATATATATATATATATATATATATATATATATAGTATAGTAATAAACAGAACATGGCTGCGCTGCTGGTATAAGCCAATACATCAAGAGCTATCGATTAACATCAGAAGTAATCCAGATAATTGTGAAATAACTTCTCTAAATGTGCGGTGTGGGGTTTGACCTTTTGCTGGACTATAGTAAATCCTCCAGTTAGGCGCCCAAGATGTTGCTCAGTTTCAAACATTTTTCTTGCACAAGTTTCAAGTCCGACGTCTCAAATAGATCTGGCACAGCTTAAAGCTACGCAGCCAAATCTCATTTGTGAGGTTATCGCTGTCAATTCTCAGCCCACAGCGTCTGCAGCGAAAGTGAAATACAGGCTGGGCACCACAGATAAAACCATTCTCTGATCGGTTGTTATTTCTGCTGCACAAATGCAATTCTCATAGGTTTTGGCTTCTGAATTATATTAAATACATCTTTATTTAACCATACTTACTTGGGATTACCAAAATATACTAAAATAAAGGCAAATTTGACTTTAGACTATCCGTGTTATCAGAGAATCTATAACCTAAGCTCAAGTCTACAGAAAATCATGCTTTTAAATGACTATGCATTTCTAAACACAAATTGTTGCTGTAACGTACACACCTCTCCACTGTGTTCTGAGCTTGATCACCACTCCAGATGTTTGTTGCATCATCTTTGAAAAAAATAAGGATTTACCAAGAGTATGAGATTGCTTTATTATAATAACTGCAGCTGTTCTGAAAATAAGGCAGTAACAAGGTTTCTGTTTGGTGTTAGGCATTCAGAAATCCTCCACAGATTACTTCTGACGTGAGCTATATGCACAATTGGAAAGGACTGGAGGCTAATGATGGCTTGCTGTGAGGATGTTCTTGCTTAATTTTTTTTAGACTTTGTACTTTTTGAAATGCACAACTCAAAACACAGGTCCAACCCTCTTCTTGTGTTCATTTTGGATTATTTATTGAACATATTGTTAACATATTTGTGCTTGTGCTAAATGTCGGTTAGTTTTAATTTGGAGTGCCTTTACTGGGATAATGATTGCAATAGCAACACCGTTCCCTTCTGACGTTTGGAGATTTGTTATATGTTATGCAAAATTTTGCACATTTGCAGAGAGAGAGAGAGACCCTTAGCATCAAGGTAATACCACTATTACGTGAAATCTGCTATTTTAAGACACATTTTTTGTTGCTGTGTAGATTTTACCCTGACAAGTGTTCTTTGTGTATTTTGTCAGGCCTCTTCCTCTTGTTGTGATCTTATCTGAGATCATGGTGGACATGTTTATGGAGCGAGTCCTGGTGGAAAACAACTGGGACCAGGATGAAATGAATACGGAGCGAGAGATCACCGGGATCCTGGAGAACCGCATCCTCATGTTGTTCTTCGCAGCAGCCGACAGCGCCAAGTGCCAGGAGTTTGTGCCCATCCTCAACGACTTCTTCAAGAGGTTAAAGGATCCAGCGTACATTGAATACCCCAAACTGCTGGCTCTCATCTATATCAGGTTTAGTTTCCTCTCTTATATATCTCTTATATCATTTTATCTTGAATGTCCTAAAATACACAAAATCTATCTTTCTTCAGCGTGGACCAAACAGAGGAGCAGCAGGAGAGATTTCTCAAAGAACTTCACAAAAAGACCCTGTTCTTGCCTTTTGAAGATCCATACAGACAGTGAGCATTTGACACAATAGATGTTTTAATTTGTAGTGAAAACAGGCTGTTTGAACACTTTGAACTTAATAGCATGTCTTGCATATAAATAAGTGACATGTGCCAAATCCAGTCACAATATGGCCCAGGAAACCTGCCATTTGCCTAAATGTGTTCAGACTGGGTAGTTTAAGTCAGTATGGGGCTATAATGTAATATACAAAGCACTATGTAATCTTATATCTGTAGAGCAGATCACCGAACTCTGAGGACTAAAAGTCCACATGCTGGGACTGTTGAAATATTGACGTATGTATCCTCTCTCACAGGGAACTACAGACCATGTTTAAGATTACAGAAGTACCAACAGTGGTGGTTCTTCGCCCTGATTGCTCTGTTCTTTCTCCAAACGCGGTACAAGAAATTCAACAGTACGGCTGTGACTGTTTCAGTAACTGGCAGGAATCTGCAGGTATAGTGGAGAGGAGCTTCATGCTGAACGAGGAGTTTGACAACCTTAATTTACGCACAGCCACTGACCCTGTGAGACGGCTCAAGTACAAGACTGAGGACGACAAGAGGAAGAAGAGATGGTGGAAACCATGGACCAAAAGCAGAGCACAGGATGAGGAGGAAGAACCGGACAGGGCCTGGACCTCAATGAGAAAAGATGGAGATAATAAAGGAAGGTGGAGATTCCTTTAAAGACATGCTCTGTCCATGATATTGCTGACTCAGTGAGATTAACTCTCAAATTAAGATAATTCAGACTAATTTCAATAACTATTTGTTGTGGTATTTTATTGCCAAAAACAACTAAATAAGACATTCAGCTTTGTTCAAGATCCGACATTATGCTGATATTTTTTTAGCTTACACCTTGTGGTCATCCAGGATGCTCCTCTTTGTTTCTAAAGTTCATCTATTGTCAGACTCTTTTTTGTATTAACAGATTAACAGTGTGGCCTTTAGTAGTTTACAATATAACCTTTTCTAACTCATGCTTTACGATGAATGATGCAAAATGTAGGACCAGTATTACACAAGTATCATGGACTGATTCATCAAATCTCTTACATCATGCTCTTATGCCCCTTAAGTACAAGGATAAAACTGCTGTGTTCACTTTGAAGTGAATTATTTCAAAGCCCAGTAATGGCAGATATTGTGATGTCGTAGTATGTAAGTGGTGGCACTTACTCTGCTCTCCTTAGTAAGTTTTATCTGTAAATTACATGAACCATATTCAACACTATGTGTCAAGTTGATAATGTTTATTATGTATGTATTTCTGCAGCCTGGTGATGATATCATGGGTAATTTTGTTTTCAGTATTTGCATCTCACTCAATACAATTTATTATTATATGCAGCTGCACATGTGACCAGGGAATAGGTCCACACCAGTATATGACAAAAGCTTCCTGTGTTTTCTATTCATTGGTGAGTAAGAAATAAAGGTCTCACTGTGACTGGCTTTTTGTGTTTAAATCAGTGATTCACTCATTTGTGCTGCTACTCATGAGCCCTGATAAGTACAGGCTGTGAGGACTGCATGTGCCCATCCCGCTGTCACCTTGTCTCTCAATCCCTCCTCAGACACACAAACACGCATGCATTCACACACACGCACACCCGCACACACACACACGCACACACACGCACACACACACTCACTCACACTCACACTCACACTCACAGAGGCAGCACAAGCGGCATGGAGAGGAGCTGTGGCCAGTGAACAAATCAAAACATGAAGTGACCGCCTTGTTAGTGAGTCTTGTACGATTCACAAAGAGTTGAGACAGACACATCTTGGCGGATTTGCTGCTGCCACAACCGGAGATAGCATTTGAGGTAAGCACATTTAGGATTACAGTATTCAATAGTACGCTAGGTATATTCATAAGCAGAATATTAAAGCAAATCTACAAACTTTTACATTATAGTTATTTCATTCATATTTTACCCTAAATACCAATAAAAACACCATACCTCTCCTGAGATCTACATTGAATATTGTATGGTGTTAAGCTAAATGAACAATAAGAGCAATTACTGGGAATCCTCTGTTCATTAGACTATAGCTATTAAATTACCTATAGCTAGCTAAATTACCAAATTGTGTTGTGCAGCACCATGGATGCAAATAGCCATTTTCTTTCATTTCTAGGGACACAAAGAAAAACACTTGTGACATAAGGCTTGTCACCTTAATCAAGCATAACACTATGACCACTGGAATCCTTTAACTGCATAGCCCAGTATGCGAGCACTATTTATCAGGTCCAGCTTTAACTTCTTTGGGCATTGTGTTATACAGGCTTGTCTGTTGAATAAGCATCCTTCCCAAATATATCAGCTATTACTGGTTCTCCACTGTTTTGTCACAATTAAACTTTGGTTGCATCTTTGGAAATACTAGCTCATGTAGTAGAGCGCTTTGATCCCAGCTCCAACTAGTGGATACGGTTTTGTCATATACTTCACCCACCAAAGTATGGTGCATGAGTGAGTATGTGATTTGTGGTGGTTGATGAGGACCATTGGCTAGTTTAGCAGCCAATTCCCATCTAGGTGTAACAGTGAGGGTAAATCGTATAGTCATAATGCTATGTCTAATGAGTTATTTTTTCATCATATTGTCCCATCATAGAGACCAGTGATCATGGTGGACCTGTTTATCGACCGGGTCTTGGTTAAAAACAACAGGGACCAGGATGAACTGGACACAGAGTGGGAGATAGTGAATCGTCTGCAGAACCGCATCCTGCTGCTGTTCTTTGGTTCAGCAGCGTGTGACAGGTGCCAGGAGTTTGCTCCAGCGCTCAGCGACTTCTACAAACGACTCACTGACGAGTTCTATGTGGAGCGCTCGGCTCAGCTGGTCCTGCTCTACATCAGGTTTAACAACCACACCGACAGATCATATCTATTATGTATGACTGACTAGAACTCTCTGAGATTTCACATGTCTCTATTGGACAGTAGTGCGTTTGGGCATTAGTAATACAGTATATGTTATATCACGTAATTTTACTATTGCTACTACTACTATGTCCAACTTTTTCTAATCTTGTTCTTAAATATGACATATTAATTGGTGATCAAATATATTTTCATTCAGTTCAGTTAACGACTTTGAACTCCTTAAAGAGAATAGCATCACATGCATGACATTAGTCCGATGTATTCAAAAACATTTTTTTCAGCATGGACCAGTCAGAGGACGACCAGGACAGCTTCCTCCATGAGCTGCCCAAGAAATGCTTGTTTCTGGCCTATGAGGACCCCTACAGGAGGTGAGTGCGATTGGTCAAAGCTGTGTGCCTAGTCTGCTGGTGGTTGAATGTAATGTAAATACATTTTAGTGTAAGGGTAAATTAACTCTATATACAAATATGCATCTCCACAGGGAGCTGGAAGCCATGTTTAAAATAGAGGAGTTGCCCACAGTGGTTGTCCTACGCCCCGACAGCTCTGTACTTATACCAAATGCAGTGGAGGAGATACTGCACTTGGGTCCAGACTGCTACAAGAACTGGCAGGAGGCAGCCGAAATCATTGACAGAAACTTTATGATCAGTGACGACATCAGCGAGAAGTCAATGAGGAGCCTGACCGACCCTGTAAGGAGACTCAAGTACAAGGTGGAAAACAAGAAGAAGAAGAACAAGCAATGCAGAAGATGGGGAAGGAGAAAATATGCAGAGGCGGATGGAGGAGGAGGAGATAGTGGAGCAGAGTCACCTTGGTGACAGAGGCCAAGAAAATAGCACATTATTAGTGACTGAAGAGGTCCCTAACGCTGCAGTAATTGGTCTTTTAAACAGATGTGAGAAGGTCATGAAGCTTCTCCAAAGGACTCAAAGGCATACGCCATATTTAATGTAATAAAATAGCTTCATCTGCCATAAAACCATTGTACTGCTATAGAGTAATGAAGTCAAGAGGATAAATGTATGGAATTTAATGAGGAAATGTTGCTGCTTTCGCAGACTTTACATTTACTTATGGCCTGTATTTGGAGTTGCTTTAAGTAAAGAAAGTAAAGGCAAAGCAAAGGGTATTAATCAAATACTAGTCGATTTGCAACATCCCAACAACAAATGTGAATTGTGAGCATTTCTTGTAAATAAAAACGTTCTTTGCAAACACTGTTTTAAAGAAGAGAAATGTCAGAGAGAGAGGGAGATCTGTCTTTTAACAGCTCTGCTTCTCACTGTGTCTGTCTCACTGCTGTAGCTTCAGAGAAGAGGATAGATGTGCCAACATCCAATAAAATAATGTAACAGGAACGGTGAATGCTGCTAACCGTTGCTGACCCCGGTTTATACGCTGTTTTTTAGTCTTTGAATGCTGCCAAGAAAGTCGTCATGCCAAGGTAAGGTCTGATCCAAGTCTGGCTATTATGGGCCCCAAGGATATAATTCAACCATTTACTGATTTTATTTTTTTTTAATCACTACTCCCTAATGTGGGTCATACATGACGATATATACAGTCAAAAGCATGAACCAACTGATTATGAATTAGCACTGTTTTTGGGTTTTTTTTTCAAGGTTTGCTTAAATGTTTATGAACGAGTCCTCTTTATAGTCTATAGGCAATCAGAAGTATTTAAAAGAGTTTCTGCATCTAAACAACCCTGAGTATGAGTCATTTTCCTTGACACTAAAGATGATGTATCCTTCTTGCATATGTAACCTGCTTTGTGCAGTCGGACTAATTAGTATGCAGCAGGTGATATATCAGAGAGAGTTTGGTTCCTTTAACAGATGTGTCTATAAACAGCAATAGCGGGCTGCCAAAGTGGTAACAAATGATCAGATCAGGGGTGAAGAAAGGAGGAGGCATCTGATTGACAACAGGAATTTAAACTGTGACAAGGTGATGTACATCACAGTCTGATGCCATAAACACACTTTATGACAGTCTCCAGTCCTGACAAATTCAGTATCAGAATGTGCAATGCCATTGCTTGTTTGGTGGCACATAAAATATTCCAATTACATATTGTAATAAAATGCTTCTTTTATGCTAATGAAAAGTATGTGGACCAGAGTATAATAAATTGTATTTTGGGGATTATAAAAACTCTATTAATTGTGCATTTATCAAAATAATCCTTCAATATTTAAAGTGTTGACAGGGCTTTAAGGACAATAGGCATAACACCCACGTCTAATTGATCCCTACCAGGAAGAAGATTAAGATGGAGGAAACTTGCACAGTGCTGACAGGTGAGGGGGAGCTGGATAGTTCAATGTCTGGAGGTGAGCAGCAGACATGACCAAATCAACACAGCCTTAACTTATTCCACGGCTCTTTCTTGCAAACACAGCAGCTTATAGTTGCTCACTCAGACAAACCCTGATAATATAGACGAGGCTCTGCCTCACTCTCGTTTTTCTGCCTCCCTCGCTCTACATGCAAGCGCCGCACACACGCGCATACGTACACAAGTTGCGCGCTCTCGAGTGCAGAACGCGCAACAAGCGGGACTAGCGGATGGAGACAGAGAGAGGGAGGGAGAGAAAGCAGAGAGGGACGGATGCAAGGCGAGGCCAGAAGCAAGAACCCGTATCTCTAGACGTCAGACAGTGCTTTTGTCCTTTAATTATTTTCATCTTTATAATTTATTGCAGCGCCTTTGTCTGTTCTGGTTGAAAAATCCGCGGCTCATCTGTCCTGATGTGCTGCGCCTTATCACGATTCTTCAAGGATATGGGGATCACGTCGACGCTTTTTTGCCGATTACTGCATGGATGTATGAGCACGAGCGCGTAGAACACCAACAATGGGCAAGTCCAAATGAGACCTATCGATGCACAATGCGCGCCTTCTACCCTAATTAGCATTGTTCGTTGTATTTTCATTTCTCGTCGTATGCACCGGAGCTATACCAGGCCCGCATCATCTCTGGGCATGAAACCCGTGGGAATTGTGATACCAACGTGACGCACGGTCACACAGCGCAGCAGGGAAGACATCGAGCCTCGACAGGACGCGTAGGGAGGGCTACTGTAAACTGGAAAGAGAACGCCCAATTGTTGTCGCTAATGACCGCCTCATAGTGACTGTCTTGCCCGTCTGAAGACCCGCGTACCGAGCCACCACCGCTATTGAATATTTGATTCATATTTCATGCATCTGGAGGAGAGGGAGGAGGACGGAAGATGAGTGGGTGAGGGCGCGGACGCTCGAGACGGCATGCGGGAGACGCAGTGAGAGAGCAGCACGAGGAAGAGGAGGAGGGAAACCGGAGGACTGAGGGTAAGATATGGATATAGGCTATGAGGATGCACCCCGCCCCTCTTGTACGTATCCTTCTCCACTTGTGCACGTACATGATCAATGCTTGGGAAGACAGCTGAGGTGCCCTGCGTCCTTTGCTGCTGCTGCTGCTGCTGTTGTCAAGGGCCATTTGATCAGTCAGAGCCAGGGATGTGATGGGCTCCTCTGCATGGGCCTTATCAAAGGTAGACATTTATTATTTTACTTAGCTCTGACAGCAAGACAGGAGGCGATTACAATGTTCAGCATCAAAATACGGAGATAACTGTGTACGCCTACTCAATTGTTAAAAGCCAATGATCAAAGAGCCGCTGGTAGCCTTATTATAGTGGTGTGCACAGAGATCACATGCTAGAAAAAATACTTATATGTTGACTTGCTATGATTTAAATCCTGTGTTTCTGCAAAGATAAGTAATGGCTGTCTTGTTTGACTCATGCATTACAGCATAGATAATTGGTCTGCCATTTAGTTCTCAGTTTCAGTTCATTTTACATAATTAACTATCTCATATGGATTTATAAAGTATCCAGAAATGGAAGTATTTTTGTATGATGCCAATAAGCTAGGCACTTGATGACACCATATGCGACTGGGCTGGGCAATGTGATCTGAAATCAATAACATTATTAATTTAATATTTTGCATTTACAAGATCTTCATTTTTTGTTTTCTAGTTTCTATAATTTATCTAATATATATTATAATCCTTATGCATGCTTGTCATAATATGATGCTGATTTGGGAAAATGAAATTAAGTGGTTATTAGAGGTGTACTAAATCACAAACCTCAGCTACACGACCTATTGCAGCTCACTGTACAATACTGGTGCTATTAAACAGAGTCACTATGAGTGAGTGTAAGGTGTATGAAATATTAATGTGCACGTGATAAGCCACAGAGGAGTGCATTGAGAAAAGTGGCCTAATAATCCAGGGTGTCCCACGATGCCATACGAGATGGGGTAGTCCCAGGTGGATCTAATGTTGATTATTGAGCAGGGTTTTTTTGTTGTTGTTGCGGCATCTGTGTTGCCCCAGCTGCAGTGAGATCTGGTGTAAGTCTGGACTTACATATAAAGGCCTCCATCGCTTGCTTTCGTTTGCTTTGCTGATTCACCGTGGATGGGAACCTGAGTGGAAAGAGAGAAAGGAGTGAGAGTCTGCTATCAATATTTTAGAGAGGCGAAGAGAGGACTGGGTCAGTGGAGGAGGACAGGCGTGAGGCATGGGACAATGGTTGTGGAGAGGATGAATGCCACAGTCAAGGTCTGGATTTGGATTTTGAGGCAACGAGGTAAACTGAATTTGTGTGCATGCTGTTGTGACTAGTATGTTGCGACTAACATATATTTAATGGTATAATTAAATAAAAATTATGAAAAAGTTATTTTCCAAAATCTCCCAAATTCACTTGTTGGATTATTTGATTTGACTAACAAGACACATGATGCACAGGTCAAAGTCCCCAGGTAAATTTACCTCAACCCCATACATTATATTATATTATATTATATTATATAGAAAAAGTCTTCTTGGCACATTGCAGGTTGGTATAGCCCACTGGGATGTCTGAAAAAGGCAACAGCTGGGTCTTAAAATGTGGTTGTGTGGGGCTCATGTATTATTCATCCATACAGATATGGGCAACTCATTGAGATTATATTGGACAACGAAAGTGCTCTATCTAATTTTCAATGCTATACAAAAACACATGAAGAATTGCTATGATACCCAATATTTTTTGTGGGAAATTAACTATTTTATATGCTAATAACAAGGCAGCTAGCTAGCTAGGCGTATAAAGAGTTGAGATCAAAAGCGTTGAGAAATAAAAATCCTAGAGAATTCTGTAACGTTACTAGAGTGAAGTATTAATAAACATGGAGAAAAGAAGATAGTTAACCTTGTAGCACACACACATTCTGTGAAGAGCCCTCTCACTCACGTGTGCCATAGCGCGCCGTGCGCTCTTTACGCACAGCGACGACGCCACACGTGACTGCATCCAGGACCTGCAGCAGCTGCCCCTTTCCACAAATCTACAAAAATGTACAAAAAGAATGTGGTAAATCCAGATGTTACTTAGCGACTATTGTAATTAAAGACTTTTAAGGCAAATTTACACCCTCTAGTCTAATAATACTTAATACGCACGGAGTACTGTGCGTAACTAATTGGGTGTGATTGAAGTTGTCGGCATACGTTTTAAATGTCGCATTGTGTCAGCATTACTGGTGTTTCTTCACCTCTCCCGATTGTTAGATAAAGGTGCATGGAACAATAAAATGTAAATCGATGAAATAATTTGAAATCGGCTGTTAAGTGGACCTATCTGAATGAAGTCTGTCGATGTAGGCTTGTACAGGTATAACTAGCATTTGTTCTAAATCATTTCTGGAGGAGACGGGCAATATTAGGCATAACTGCACAGCGAGATTATCGTGATATCGAGTCTAGAACTCAATTCAGAGTGCTACTTCAATCTGGCATGAGCCTTAAGATTAGGCTGTAGCTAACAGTTTTATAAATTCACTCATGCTTGGTAGGTTAGGACTGAATTACTGTAGTTTAAAACAAAGTGCCAAAACAGAGAAAGAATAATAAAGGCAGCACAAAATATGATGAACTTTTAGTCAGTCAATTTCCACTTTCCTTTTACAATTTAGTAATTTCAAGGATTCAAATGGAAGAAAATCTGATTGTTGACTTTCTACTTGAAACTGGACTAATTTCTCATTTTAGGGTTTGATTACTGTACAATAACTTGACCTTGGCCTTACACTCTCTGTTCCTACACAGTCCCTCTCTGGAACTCCTAATTGATTGACAGAGTGTGACACCTCTGTTCCCCAGAGTCAGGAATTGACCAGACAAACATGGAGGCTCTAAAACCCCATAAGTGCTTTGACTGCAGTGGGTAGGCGCGCCCTGGGGACCTGCTTAAAACACACTCTCCAGCAACAGTCATACCTTTCTCATGTTCAAGTGTTGAAGGACTACTACACGATGGGGCTGTAACTGATGGGGCTCAGCTATAATAGGAACGTAACCAATAATTCAAATAAATTGACAAGCTCCAATTTTACTCAAGTTCCTGACCAATATTAAAACAATTGCTGAAATGATTCACCAGACCTGAGATCGAGACTGTGTAGAATAGATTAATTAACCATAAAACAATCCTTCCAATTACTTCATGAGCTGATCATTTGACATTCTGCACTGCAATACTGTGGAGCAAACGAGGATTCTTCTTTCTATAAAAATCCACAGTACTGAGCCATGTTCTGCTCCAGCAAACACAGGCAATGCAACACATTAGTTTTGAATGTATATTGATTTTTGAAAATGTAATATTACAAGTATTTTATTGTATTTTCTAAAAGCACTGCGTGATTAAATGACCAGTGCTTTTGTATTGTGAGGGTAAAGAAACCAAACAAAAATCTATAAAATGTGATAAGCTATAGCTACAGCTTCAGACTGGTTAACTGCTCTACACTTTGAATACAGAGATCATGCTGCAGAAATATTTGTGTCATTTTATTTCCCTACATATAAGGTTGGGTCTTCTGGTGGAAAAAACTAGCCAATGCAAGTGAAAGGCATTATTATACATAAGAGGATTATGTAAGGACTATACAGTAATCTCCACAGTTTCACATCCTAATCATTAATATATTTTTTGAACGTTTAGTTTTATGACAGCTCCCTACTGGTTGACTATGAGTCAAATAAGTTACCTATTTTTGACACTAGATGCTTTCTGTCGTAACTATACTGGAGCAGGAGTCATCATTTGAGTTAATTATGATGATAGAAGATGGACACGGCCTTTGCAATCAATCCAGTCCATTAGATACCATCATCAGAGATCTTCCTAAACACTAACATCCTAACACCAACTTCACCCTGGTTTGCATTACGTAAGATGTAAAGTCAGTCCAATGTATTCTGTATCACTAAGTTCTTTGAATTGATTCATGATATGAAATTGAAACAATTTTGGAAGCTAAACTTTATAAATGACCATTGGCATTGCACTGTATACAAATGAAAACAGGAAAAGCAGCTAATTTGATGTATTTTGATGTATTTACCGTATACCTTAAATTAGGCCTGAAATCAAAGTTCATCGATAAATCACAGCTAATTGATTACTGAAATACTTGTCAACTAATTTAATAATAGAATAATTGTTTTCTGAATGTGCAAACTCCAAAACATACTGAGAAAAGACGTTTTTATGATTGAGACAGCTCAGGAATAACACTAAATGATGCAGGAAATGAGTAAAATCACTGAAATTAATAATAATAAAAAAAGCTTCAGCTTCATCTCTTCATCTCTTGTGAAAATCTCATATTAACAGGCCTTTCACAATCCTAATTAAATAAATTAAGCGTTGCTGCAGCCCTACACATTGAAATGTTCCATAATTAGTATGTAGATAATGCATACAGTTACATTAATGATAGTGTAATCCATTTTTCTCCAGGCCTTGTTCACATGCACTCGCTCTGACTGGGATCCTGCTCATCCAAGTAGGCCGTTGGTTGGCCTGGGGCTGGATTTTGGTTTGAGGCTGGGAGCATGGTGCTGCGATCTCGGGTGTGTGGCTTTGTCAGGGCCCATCAGTGTCCTTGCTCTACTTTCATGCACTCTCCGGGCTGTGTGTCTGTGTGTGTCTGTGTGTGTCTGTGTGCAGGAGGCAGGAGGAGAAGGGGGCTGGAGCAAAAGAACATGCTGCCATAAGGGTTTTGGAGATGACACTGTGCGTACAAATCTATGTATCTATTATGAACGGGTTTGTTTACATGCGTGGTCCTGGGGCATTTATTACCTCTTGTTGGTTCAGTGGACCTAAAGAAAAAGGCATAGGTCTCCATTTTTCTTGTACTCAGCTGCTCTCGCTTGTGTGTGCATGATGTGTGTAAGCGTCTTTGAATGGATGTTGGACATTTGTTGAAGAGTGACCTAAATCTGCCGGTCGTCATTATCTAACAAGAAGACAAAGCAAATGCATATGAGCAAATAAAAATGATGCCTGTGCACATATGGACATGGACAAAAGTATACAGGCCAATTGGAGGTGGCACTGTAAGGAAAGAAAAGGAGAATCACATGTATAACAGAATGAATTACTGTTTGTGGCAATGGTTGAGTAAATGGGTTTCTGACATTGCAGTTTTGGTCCAGTGTCATAAAGTTCTTGCTTTAGTCAAGACGTCTTAGCTCTTAGAAAACATTGTTAGCTGGACATATTTACTATACTAACCCTTCCAGTGAACTATGACAAACTAAACATTAATCAGTGTTTCAACAGTAGCCATCTGGACAATGTTTTGTGAAATGGAGACGTTTTAGCTGTTATCCGGCGGCCATTTCCATTCTGAAGGTATACAGGGCTGAGGAGCTAGAATTTACAGCCTCTAATTCCCTAAGGGAGGAGTTATACCCTGAAACTCACCATGTTTCTCCTTAAGGTAGTACAAGTTCCTCAGAGCAGTTCCGTCAGATTGAAAACCTTTTCTACCATGGACCACTCCTGAACAAATGAAGGATTACATAGACTAAATTGTTAATACTTAATCTAAAATGTTCACTTAGCTATTTTTAAATTATTTGAGGTCATTTTGTCCTTCCCTGGTGCAGAGCGAGGCTATAAAATGACAGTTGTAGACTACATGTTGTCCAGCTGCTTCTATGTGCAAGAGTTCATGCTATTAAAGATACTGTCTGTAATGTTTTCCTTTCTCAGCTTGTACATCCCGTTATGTTATGTTCCTCGTAAACCTCCACGACGCAGCGCTGGCCCTCCGATCACCTGCGCTCTCACCATACTGTTTACCTCATTACCCCTGCCAGGCAAAGGGCTCATCTCCACACACCATCATTTATTCAACATTACTGGGAAGTGGTCTACTACAGCGCTAGCCTCGCACACTCTCTCCTCCTCTCCCCTTTTGTGTGTGTGTTGTCTGCGCTTTCATGGGTCAGAGATGCCGGTTTTGCTGCTGGCTAATTAAGGACGTAAAACACGTTCCCTCGCTCGCGTGCGCTCTCACTCGAAGCCGCACGCAAACACACATGTCGCTGTCTCCTTCTCGGCTGCACTGTGCGATAGCCTGTCACCATGGTAACAGCAGATTGAGGGACTTTCGTGTAGAGACGATTGTTCAATAGTTATCTTGGTTTCTCTCTCCGCCATTGTGCCATTCCGCTGCCTCGCCATCACAGCCTGCTCTTTTTCTCACGTGCCATTTCTATTGTCTGGAGATATGCGCAGAATAGCCAAACTTGTAACATGCATTATTGCTTTTTTAAACAAGTCTCAGTAGGTCTTATATGGAAGATAATTTGTTTCATTAGATTTTGAATTTTAAATGCAGCTGAATTTCTCACTTTGATTTTTTTTTACTCTGAGAAAACATGTTTGAATTATTTCTATTCTGAATTTTAGTTGCTAAAGTTGCTAAGTGTTTAAAAGTGTTTAACAGCAAATTTTTCACTCTGAAATTTGACCGTTGAATTTGAGGGCTTGAAAATGTATGTGCCGAATATTTAAAAGGTGGAATTTTTATTTTGAATTTGAAACATATTGAAAAGTGTACTTAAAATTTCAGCAACTAAAATTCAGAATAAAAATAATCCAAACATCTTTTTTCAGAGTTAAAAAAATCAAAGTGAATGTTTCAGAGGTATTTAAAATTCAAAATCTGATGGAACAAATTATCTTCCATAATCTTATTTGTACCAAAGACCAATAGACTTGTTATGACACACCTACTAACAAGTAACAAGGCTCATTGTGTTGAATGGTAAAGGAACAGCAAGGATATAACTACAAATAGCATTACCCTTTTAATGGTATAGACTATAGGTTACAGTAAGGCTATTTTCTTGACCTTGTGATTTATTCAATATTGACAGACCTGTATGTTTTAATTTTAGATCTGTAGGCCTTCTGGAAATTGGTGAGTAGCATGATGCAACAGTGTTTTGTACATCATTGTGGCTATTGTAAGAATAATATGTTTGACAGTTGAAAAGTTAAAGGGCCAATCTCATGTTGAAACATAGCAGAGGAAATTTGGGGGGAAATTATTTGGAATGATGTTCAAACATTTCCAGGAGCATTAACCTTTGAGAAAAGACATTTGTGTGAACTGCTAAACTGATACAACAATCTCATGCATCAACTACAAAATGAGCAGGTTTTATACACAGCCACATAAGGCAGTATAGAAGAAGACAGATACAAGAAATTAAACATTTTTGATTGTGTTGTGTTTGCTGATTTTTTGGTCATTCAAATTGTGATTCATCTCATTAATCTTGGAGCCCTAGACCACCAGTGTCTAGGCATGGGGAGGACGATCCTTCTCTCTCTTCGTTGCATCACTCAAATCTTGACGACCTGTTTTTTGCATCACGTAAAATTTTGCTATTTATCTCACCTATTCTCTGTGCTTTCTTCATAGGCTCTCCTAACGTGGCGGTCGCTGCGACATAACCCTTCCCTCCCAACATGGCTTCGTCCGTGTGGTTCCTGGGAGCTTGTGTGCTCATGTTGTCTCACATTGTCCCATTTGATCAAGGTAAGATAATGCATGATCTTTAAAGGGCCTATATTATGCTATTTTCTGATCTATGATATACTGCTGTTTTCTCATCAATATCCAGAGTTGTATTTTGTTTCATTCATTTTTAAAGCAGACCTTTTCACCATGTTTGGTCATAGTTGTTTCTACTCACCTGAAGTTCCATTTGGAGTGATTCACGCATTCATGTTTGAGAAATCTTTAATTCCTTATTTTCAAAATGCCATATTGCTGATCAATCCTTGTTTTCACCGCCACCAGCATACACCAACTGCTCTCTTCTTATTTCATTCTCCAATTTTATTATCTTAAATGGTGATCTGTGTAGGATTCGGCAGCATTGTGTAGTCATTTTTGTACAAATGAAAAAACATTCACTGCTTGCTGACATTATATGCAGCTATCCATTGGAGATGCCGACTCTTTTTTGTGATGACGTTTGTGGCGACGTCAGCTCCCATCGGGCACCCCATTTTTTTTTTTAAAGTCAGCAAACTTGTTTCTTTTATTGAATCCTTTTAGATGAATGTTGCGATTTAAAATTTGCAAATTATAACATAAGGATCAAGGGTGTCATAGATTATAGTTATATAGCAGACACAAGCACTTCTTTCATGAGCTTCTTTAACACACACACATCCTATTAGGGTGAGTTCTACTTTCAACCAGAAAACACTCCATCTTATGATGTCATGTGGTAATACAGGAAGTGCTCCACTGTTTTAAAATCCATATACCCTCACTAGATTAATTTGTGCCCTGGAATTTGATTGATTTGTGCAATCCTGTATTGTCCTGCATTTGAGGTTTGAATGCTCAGAAAATTTCTGTTTTGACCTATACCACTTATCTCCGCCAACTGCCTTCATTATATATGATTATTGAAAAATGTCACACAGCCATTTTCAACAATAAAAACAAGCACATGAAAATCCACTGCTGCTTGCTATTACTGTGAAATGCAATTAGATAGGTGTGGCAAATTGGTTCTGTAGTTTTGAACAGGAAGTCTATGGGCCCATTAGATTATTAAGATATAACATTTTAGATCAGCATTGCAAGGTAAAAGTTTTGTTGTTTAATACTAAATACCCCTAAAAAGCATAATATGTTTTCTTTAAGCGTTTAAAAGCATTTGACACTACAAAAACTAAAATATTGCCAAGTTAAAATGACATGAATTAAGACCATAAAGAAGTAAAGAAGTAAAATTCTTTTTGTACTTGAAATACACCCAGTTACACAGAAGATAAGAAAAATAAATTAAATAAGAAGCTAAATCATATGTTGTTTAAATTAAGAAAAAAGATTTAATTCATTAGTAGTTAATTTTAATTGTCAAGTGAAATCAACTCAAATCAAGTAAAATCTTCTTAATTTGAGCAACTGGAACTTATTCAGATATTACTTTTGGCAGTCCATACAAATATAGATAGACCTGTAGTGAAGAAATGTCAAAATGAAGCCAATGTATGACTCAATAATAAATCAGGATTGTGTGTAGAGTCCCTCAGTCGTCCAGGTAGAATCCATGGCAAAAGGAGAAATTCAATTTGTCAACTGGACAAAAGTTTATTTGGTCGAATACATTTCGCAGCTCATCCAAGCTGCTTCTTCAGTTCTGGTCAGATGCTGGTGGACACTGCCTTATATCTGCCTGAAGGGAGGAGCTAACTACAGTGAAATTACTCTGACACTACAACACCTATTTGTTTACTGTTCTGTTTGTTAGGTGGGTCTATTGAATATGCAGTGAGTGTGGGGGTCTTGTTAGCAGAACCGTTCAGGGCCATGATGGGTGTTTTCACAGATCTGGACCTGACCTGGCTAGCCCTATTGTTTTCTTTGTTTGTTTTCTCTGTAACTTCTAACTGCATCCCCATGGTGAGTTACATCACAGCAGCAGAAAGCACCATTAGGAACAACAAGCTCACAGAGACGGAAGCTGGAGACCTTAGACTGAAGTTAACAGTTGCACTGAGCAATGCCAAACCTCCACCCTCTAATGTAACACCGGAGGAAAGGAAGGCCATTGTTGCTCTAGAGAAGGACCACAGCATCAACATCCTCCCAGCTGACAAAGAGAGATGCACAGTGATCCTGAACTCAGCTGATTATGAGGCTAAGGTTAACAGCCTACTCCCGAATTACTAAAACGAGACCCCACCAATGTGTACAAAAAGAAGATCATTGACTCCTTGCAGAAGCTGGAGAAGGAAGAAGTTATTGATCGACAGCTATATTACAGACTGTACCCTGGTGACTCCATCCCTTGCATCTATGGCCTCCCAAAGATCCACAAACAAGGAGTACCACTCAGACCCATTGTATGTAGCACAGACTCCATCACGTACAATGTGGCCAAACACCTAAAAACCATCTTGGCTCCGCTGGTGGGTAACACGGAGCACGATATTGAGAACACAGCCGAATTTGTGAACAAAGTCAAGCATCTCCAGTTTGACCTGGATGAGACAATGGTTTGATGTGACCTCTCTTTTCACTTGTATCCCTACATCAGTAGCGGTGGAGGCAGCAAGGAGGAGACTACTGGAGGATACCAAGCTAGAAGAGAGAACCAAACTTTCACCTGACCAAACCTGCCAACTGCTTGAAATTTGTTTAAATACCTCCTATTTCCAGTTCAGAGGAAACTTCTACAGGCAAATCCACGGCTGTGCAATGGGCTCACCGGTCTCCCCTATCATTGCAAACTTATACATGGAACAATTTGAACAGAGTGCCCTGGCCTCATATCCAGGCACTCCACCCACACATTGGTATCGTTATGTTGATGATAATTTTTCAAAAATAAAAATTCAAGATTTGGAACCTTTCACTGCACATATCAATTCTGTAGATCCGAACATCAAATTCACACGTGAAGATGCCAAGGACAACACATTGGCCTTCTTATATTGTGCAGTAACGATAAGAGAAGACCGGCGACTCCAGGTAGAGGTCTTCAGGAAGCCCACACACACCGACCAATATCTGCTTTTTGATTCACACCACCCACTGCAACACAAACTTGGAGTCATTCGGACATTACAACACACGGCCCAAGTGGTTCCTACAAGTGCAGAGGGAAAGGAGAAAGAAGAACAACATGTGCAGAAAGCCCTCTCTGTGTGTGGATATCCTAAATGGGCTTTCAATAAAACGAAGAGAGCCAAGAAACAGGACAACAGAGAACCAGAACCCAGGAGAAAGGGTGTAACTATTCCTTACCTGGCTGGTGTTTCTGAAAAACTACAGAGGATCTTCAGACAACATGAAATCCCAGTCTATTTCAAACCCACAAACACACTGGTCCATCCTAAGGACAAAACACCGAGCCACAAACAAAGCAATGTGGTCTACTCCATTCAGTGTAATGAAGACTGCAGTGAGCGCTACATTGGAGAAACAAAACAGCCACTTCACAAAAGGATGTACCAACACAGACGGGAAAACCAGGGTGGGCCGCAATCTGCCGTACATCTCCACCTAAAAGCCACAGGCCACTCCTTTGAGGACAGCGAGGTCCAGATCTTGGCCAGAGAAACAAACTGGTTTGAGAGGGGAGTTAAAGAGGCTATTTTTGTCAAGAAAGAGAATCCTTCCTTGAACAGAAATGGAGGTCTCAGACATCATCTGTCTCCCATTTATAACTCTATCCTCAAACCTAAATCAAAACAAACTGGGAAAACAATAGGACTAGCCAGGTCAGGTCCAGACGTGTGAAAACACCCATTATGGCCCTGAATACAACCCTCCACCCCCACTGCATATTTAATAGACCCACCTAACTAACAGAAACTGTAAACAAATAGGTGTGGTAGTCTCAGAGTAATTTCATTGTAGTTAGCTCCTCCCTTCAGGCAGATATAAGGCAGTGTCCACCAGCGTCTGACCAGAACTGAAGAAGCAGCTTGGATGAGCTGCGAAACGTATTCGACCAAATAAACTTTTGTCCAGTTGACAAATTGAATTTCTCCTTTTGCCAAGTCAGAAGTTATAAATCACAGTCATCCAGGACAAGCTTTATGGAACACTTTAACCCACATAAACAAAGATTAGTTGCGCATTTTAAGTGAGCAGTTTGCCAAATCAAATTTTTCAGTAGTTAATCAACAATCTGTCATTCAGTGTCGCAGACAGTTACAGCAGGCCCACACAGATTACAGCAGTGTGTTAGGCTTAAACCAGGCTTTAATCTGCTAAATGGTAATGCTCAATGTAGACAACCAGATTAAGGTGAAAGTAATATGATTTTCTCCTGTTACTCTGCCTTATATGGATTATTATGGCAGCCGGGTACTGAGTGCGCATGATACTCAGTTCCTCACTGATTTATGTCAAGGAAGAATAGAAAAATCTCACATCTTCAGATTGTTTTCAACAAGGCCCTGACAGAAGTGTAGGCTTTATCTGTTTCTGTGGCTTTAAAACAGTAGATATTGTGTTGTAACGTTGTATCACATCAAACAGAGGTGTCACAACCAAGGTGCTATGGGATTTAACTCACACTGCTTTTACATCTGGGAATGCCTCCAGTGTCAGCCTTCACACAACCAGCATGTTCACACACATTTGTGTGTTAAATATCACAATTACACGAAGGTGGCATGTGAACAGGACATTATGATTACATTCAAGAGTAAGGCTATTTAGATAAATAGTTCAGCCCTTTTAAGCAGTAATAAAGCATTAGTATTTAACAGAATAAAATAACAAATAAACCAGTTAGTAGCAGTACTTGTTTGAGATTACTGAAGCACAAAACATTGTTGTTTATATTGCAACGATTTATTATGGTGATGCCTTAAATCAGAATTTAATCCTTAACAAATTTGTTAATGTGTGAGCAATTCCTATGTAAAGACTACAAAAACAGAGAAGAAAATCTATTATCATATTTTATATAATAATAATATGCATAAAATTCTGTCAAAGACGGCATCAACATTCTTTTTCTTTCGGCCCACAGCTGCCATGTCGCGGGCTGCAATGCCGTTCGGGCTGCTCCGCAGGGAGCTAGCTTGTGAGGGATATCCCATAGAGCTGCGCTGCCCAGGAAGTGATGTAGTGATGGTGGAGACGGCAAACTACGGACGAACGGATGACAAGATCTGTGACGCGGACCCCTTTCAGATGGAGAATACTCAGTGTTACCTTCCAGACGCTCTCAAGATCATGGCCCAGAGGTGAGAGCTCCATTCAAGATTTAACAGAGCTTTACTCAGTGATTCTTGCATTACTTTTTACTTGTATATTATATGCTGGCATTTCTTTAGCCTACACATTAATTTCACCAGAGCAGTATAATGCAGTTATGTAATTACAGCTCCTTTCTCAGATATCAATCTACAGTGTATTGTGCATCGGACAAATTTATAAGCCAGTGCATTTTACACATACACAATGGAAACACTGAGTCAATCAATGAAGGCTACTGTAGTACATACATGTAGCTCTGCATCAGGCCCAAGCTAAGTTGTGTGTGTGTTTGTGTTTGTGTGTGTGTTTATGTGTACTACCATCTCCGACTGAGTGTGAGTGGTTGGCTGCACCATTAGCGATATACTCAG
This sequence comes from Taenioides sp. WSHXM2023, assembly GCA_029959045.1. Lineage (NCBI taxonomy): Eukaryota > Metazoa > Chordata > Actinopteri > Gobiiformes > Gobiidae > Taenioides > Taenioides sp. WSHXM2023. The sequence goes on from CM057090.1 coordinate 16,751,153, forward strand.
CAGTGTTTTCCTAGAAGACCTGATCAATATTCACTCGGAGGTAGAAGCAGAGGAGACAAATCGAGTGTCCTTTCCTTCCCCTTTCCTGTCTCCTAATCACTCACCCTCCTTTATCTCTTTTTACCCATCACCCCTCATCTCTTTGTCCGTCGGTGGGGCAGGTGTAACAACAGGACTCAGTGCGTCGTGGTCGCGGGAGTGGACGTCTTCCCAGACCCCTGTCCTGGAACCTACAAATACCTCGAGATCCAGTATGAATGTGTCCCCTACAGTGAGTATAAATCATGCACATAGATACGTACATTAAGCACGTTACACTGTAAGACTTTGCTTTGTAGTTTTGATTATGCAAATGTCTTTAAAACCAAAATTAGACTTTCCAAAGTATGGGCCATGACACAGGAGCAGAGGTGGGTAGTTGCCGAAAATTGTACTCAAAGAAGATCACCATTATTTTACTTAAGCAGAATTAGTGATCCACGTTACTCAAGTGAGAAAAAACATCTGATTTATATTTTGAAATTAAAGTAATTTTAGAGACAAAATCAAAAATTGAGCACAAAATCGAATATTTACAGAGAATAGATTACAAAAATCTGAAAAAGAAATCATATCTGAAGGAGCGATGCAAGAAACACAAATGTTCAGATCAATTAATATTGTAGGTACTTATAAAGTAAATGTAATTGAATGCTGTACCCGCCTCTGCCCATAAGTGGCCGAATATGATTTGTCTTATGGAGAAGCTGATTTGTGCTGAAGTGCTATACACATTTAAAAAGAAAGAACAGTTCCTGCTAACCTACAATATAATTGTAATGCACAGTATTAATCTGCTAATGATTTTTCCCATGTTGTATTATACAAAATGAACACTACACTATTCAAAACACTGCCATTATATGTTTCACCATTAAAAGTTTTACAGTGTATTCCAAATACTTCATGACAATGTATTACCTACATTGGAATTGTTTAGTTTGTTGTATTAACCTCTGATGTCAGATGATAGAAATCATGTCTCTTTTTTCTCAGGGAGTGTGAATGTTTTGAAAGGGTTCATTGAGGAAGTTCAGACAGAAAGTTGTAAGATGTTAGCGGTACATATCTCGGCTGTGTGCGCGGTGTGTGCATGCGTGTGGGTTTTCTTTTTCAGATTTACACCACAGGAGTTGCTCTCTTTTCTCCACAGGATCCTGATTGAAGGAAGGAGAGTTGGGACGGCGGGGTTCAGAGGGGTGGAAGTGGGGAGGAAGTGTCTGGGGAGAGGGAGGTTTTAGGAGGGAGGGCTGTAAATGTGAACTAAACATTTGGGCGAGAATTGGCTCTTTTTCTGTGCATTACTTTCTGATTCTTTCTCCCTCTTGCTCTGATTTTCTGCCTTTCTGTCTCGTAGGACTGCACAATATTTGGAAAATTACCTATGTGCAGTATATCATTGCATATGAAGATTCGCTTAATAGATACAGTTTGCTTCTCTGTTTTGGGTTTACTTGGCTATACAATGCTCAGCCTACACATCCTTGTAATAACATGCATATGTGACTTAAATGGGTTCATCTCTCCATTGATAAAAATGTAATAATTTAACACTAATTCAATTTCAATTTCAGTTTGGTCTTTGTTGTATGTGCATATGTTATAAAATGTGTTAAATATTGTGCAGTCCTTTCTGCCTATCAGCCTTTCTCTCTCGCTTCCTCTCCTGATTTCTGGCTTGCTTTCTTGCTTTTCTGTTTCTCCTCTTTCGTCCTCTGACTGCTCTTTCTTTCTCTCCCTCTTTTTTCCTATGCTTGAGTAGAAGTGGACCAAAAAGGTAAAGACAATACATTGTAGCATCTTGATCTTTCCTTGCCCCAACCCCACTTTCTCTCTCTCTCTCTCTCTTCTCTCTCTCTCTTCTCTCTCTCTTCTCTCTCTCTCTCTCTCTCTCTCTCTCTCTCTCTCTCTCTCTCTCTCTCTCTCTCCCTCTCTCTTTCTCTTCTGCTCTACTCTGCCATCTCTCTCCTCTGCCCTAGGACGTTGTTTCGTAGTCATGCTGGATGTTGCCCCCTTTTTCCATTTCCTTATCCTTTTTTCCCATATTATCCATCTCTCGTTGTATGGAAATTCGTCCTTTTATCCAGTTTTATCCAGGTTCTGCACTTAGCCTTCTTATCTTATCTCTTCTCTATAGACAGTAGAAGAGTAGTGGACCGTGGGATCAATGGCTGTCAGTGGAACCTATATTGGAAGCATGCCAAATAATGAAACATTTTCCTTTCATTTTTTATATATAAATCTATACATATATTGATATTTTGAAGTCTGTTTGTAGCTTATAAACTTACCCCACATTCACCAGCAACCTACAGCACAGTGACTAAATTAGACTTTACAAGAGTCTAGATGTCCCTGTTCCAAATAGTTCTGTGGACGCTGGAATCCTTTTTGTTATTTACATAATTCATTGTAATGTCAGATGGTTCAATATTCTTCTACTGTCTATCGCCTTCTCTCTGCTCTTTCTGCTCAAAACAGCTACAAACACAGACAAATAAAACTACAGCACACAAACTCCACACAAACATATCACTTTAAATAATCCTCTGAATAATCCTCACACTATTACTACTACTCTTCTCTCTATCTTTGCTTCATTCCTTATTGTCCAACCATCCGTTCATGCTTATTTTCCCTTTTCTTCCCTTATAGGAAGAGCCCCTTATTTATCGCCATAGGAAAAATAAGACCAAATGTGTGTGACTATCCGTCTGGATGTCTGCTTCTCTGTGTGAATGTGTGTGCATGCCTCTCTGCATGCCAGTGTGAGGAGTACATTAAGTGTCCATACAGTTATTGACATGTCGGTGGACCAATCGTGCTTGGCGTAAACTAACCTGCCCTCTCATTCACTTCAAGGCAAAATTTAGCTCCGCCTTCTGCGTCCCTGACTCTACCTCTCACACTCTCAGTCTTTTTGCACTAACTCTCATAAACACACAACCCAAACACGAGCCACATGAACACACTTTAATTGCAGTGCCCCAGTCGTATCACACATTAATCACACAATAACTGTGTGATGCAACACGCACACAGCTGCTTTTCTTTTCAAATTCAGGTGTTTTAAATTCCTCTCTTTGTCTCTTCTTTCTGTTTCTCAAATCTCGCTGCATCTGATTCATGACATTTTTCATGCATCGATCCATTTTCATCCTGCACCTGCCTTCACTGTCTTTCCACTCTCTCCTTCTCTCTCCTGCTCCTCTTCTTCACATCCTCCTCTTGACCCCCTCCTTCCTCCCCGGTTCCCAGTTTTCGTGTGCCCGGGCTCACTGCTCAGCATTGGCCCGGCCTCATCTCTCCTGGAGGCGGAGCATCAGTCGGGGGCATGGTGTAAGGACCCTCTGCAGGCAGGAGACCGACTGTACGTCATGCCCTGGACGCCCTATAGGACAGAGGTGCTGTATGAGTACGCCTCCTGGGACGACTACAGACAGAACAGGGTCACCACCACCTACAAGTGAGTCAGACAGAACACACTGTTTAGGGCTGGCTTTATTGCTGGCATGTATCTAGGTCTAACTAATTAACAGACTAACTAACTATCAGAACTATCGTAATAACCCAGTATTAAAGGTGCACTTCTGGTAGGGGGTCTGCAACCTACACGTCTCCATGGGATGTTACAGCAGTATGGCAATAAAATAATAAAATTTGCATTTATTCAATTTGAAGTGTTTACCTTGAAAAGCATGCTTTTTTATTGTGAGCGCAGTCGCCTTTTTACAGATCTGACATGAACCCTATCCTGGTGGCATCACCTGTCTCCGTGGAGATTTATTGCCATATTGTGGATCATTCCAGGCAAAGCAATAACATCTCCATGGAGACAAGCAGACAGACCCTCCACCAGAAGAGTTACATAGTGTCTTTAAGCAGTACGCTAAAAACATTTTTGAGCCATTCTGTATTAATTAAATGATTTTTTGTAAGCCATAACTATTAACTTTTTTAACATTGACCATTTTGACTAGAATAGAAAATATTTTAATGATTGTAGGATGAGGCATATATGAATTGTGCATGCTTTATTACATTCTCAATGAAAAACAATTGAATGTATTGCCCTCTGCAAGATTAAACGGATGAAGGGTTTTTAGTGTCAGTTTTAAGCCAGGCCTTGGTAATGCTAAATGCTGCATGTTTTCAGGCTGCCTAGTCGGGTGGATGGGACCGGTTTTGTGGTGTACGATGGTGCTGTGTTTTACAATAAGGAGCGAACGCGAAACCTGGTCAAGTACGACCTCCGGACACGCATCAAGAGTGGCGAGGCTGTGGTGGTCAATGCCAACTACCATGACACCTCTCCATACCGCTGGGGAGGGAAGTCGGACATCGATCTCGCCGTGGATGAAAATGGCCTTTGGGTGATCTATTCGACTGAAGCCAATAATGGACGCATTGTGGTCAGCCAGGTAGGAAGAAAAGAAAACAGATGAATGCTGTTGATAAGAGGAATAGGTCTTGTATTGAGCTCTTTTTGTGCAGGTGAACCCGTACACACTGCGCTTTGAAGGGACATGGGCCACTGGCTTCGACAAACGTGGTGCCAGTAACGCCTTCATGGCCTGTGGAGTATTGTACGCGGTGCGCTCGGTCTTCCAGGATGACGAGGGGCAGGCAGAGGGGCGGGTGGGCAGTGACATGGTGGTGTACGCTTATGACACCAGCAGAGGACAAGAGCTGCCTGTTCAAATCCCCTTCCCCAACCCGTATCAGTACATCTCCTCCATCGACTATAACCCCAGAGACAACCAGCTCTATGTGTGGAATAACTACTACGTGTTGAGATACCCTCTACAGTTCACACCGCCGCCACCTACTAAAGGTTAGTGTGACAATGAAAAACTTCATGATATGGTTCATAATGAGACAGTTGCAAACAATTAAAGCACTATAGTAAATTAACCAGTATACCCCTATTCTCCAAGTGGTGGTTTTCTGTGGTGTGGGTTAATATGTTAAAGGATTGAAATAATGCATGCCAGTTAGCCTTAGAATTTTCACTGACCATAGTATAAGGCTTGATAAACATTAGGAATCATTTGAAAGTTATTTGGTTTATAAGGGTAATAATTTCATATAAAATGTAGGGAAAAAAAACTTGTAAATCAATATGATGCATTCTTCAGATTTGAATTAGAAGTGTGGGGAGCCTACAGTCTGGACCTGGTTTAGCCCTGACCTTGTAATTGTGTTTGGTGATGTATGTCTTTTTAATCCAGGTCCTCTGTCTTCACTGATGACCACTGTCCGCTCTTACACCACCACTGTTTCCTTAACCCCGGTGCAGCCCTCAGCATCCCACCCGATCGGTGTCATAAACCGAGGGCCATTTGACCAACGTCCCATTACAGCCATGGTTCCTCTGACACCCCGCCCTCCTCTGCGGGTGCCCCTGGCTCCTGGGAGTCCTGGGCAGATCGGCGGCTGCGAGGGGCGGGTGGCGCGAGGGGTGCAGTGGCCGCCCACCCTGAAAGGAGAGACAGTGGAGAGGCCCTGTCCCAAAGGCTCTCTGGGTAAGGGCCGTTTTAGAAGTGAGAGTCCTAGTATTGATGTTTACTCTGGAGTCTCCTTTTTGACTTCCTTTGAAATACTCTCTGGCACTCTGTTTGAACTGGCTTCATTTGTACTGACTGTGCAGCCAAATTCTCTCTCTAGGGAAAAGCTTTCATGTACCTAAGTTACGTTGTACTTGTAGTGGTTCTTCTTTTTGCAGTTAATAAGGTAATTGGGTGTAGGCTTATAACAAATTTATATATATAGAAGATTAAAGATAATATTGCAACTAATTTATGCCACTGACACAAAAACCCAAGAGCAGATTTAAACCACAAAAACTTTTCTGAATGTACAATATTGTGGAAAAAAAATGAGCTTACATAAATAAATAGCAGAATGAAATACTTTAGTACTTAGTTTTCATCTGTAATGAGTCACTGAGGTTATTAAGTCAACTTTTTATGGCTCAGTTGTATAGCCAAAAATAACCAAAGATTTCCCAGTTGTCCAAAGAAAAAATACATATGATAAATATAGAGCCTCCAAAAATATTGTTCCAGGTTTCACATATTGACATAACTAAATATATTTACACAAATGGTGATTCATCTGGCCCGTTCCTGTTTGTCATTGAATGAGCAAGTTACTAGAAGATTGAATTCTTTGTTAGTCAGTTTGTGTCTGTGTGTCTTATGATTTTATTTTTTCAATTTTCAACAAGACTTTTACTATAGCGCATACTAATATAACATCAGAATAAAAGAAGGGTAGCGATAAAAGGATGGAAGGAAGGAACATTATATAATTTAGCACTGAGCATACTGAGGTCATTAACATGTAAAAGGTAATAACAATGCGAACAATGTTTAATTGCTGAGTAATCCTTCACTAAAGAGTCTTTGTTAGTTTTGTGAGTCTAAAAGGCTGCCCCCCGTTGGTCTCTGCAGGTATCGCCTCATACCAGTGCATGTCATCGCCTGTGGGCTGGAGCTCCCGAGGACCTGACCTTTCCAACTGCACCTCTCCATGGGTCAGCCAAATTGCACAGAAGGTTTGTCACATCCCCAACTCACACCAAACACAGATACTGCTGTGCAAAGACCCCACTGCCGCCCGAGTCTGGCTTTTCTACCTTAAATGTCACAATATTTGACATTATGAACGCTCCTTCCTTTGTGCAGATTAAGAGTGGAGAGAATGCAGCCAATATTGCAGGGGAGCTGGTGAACCTGACCCGGGGGCGGATCTATGCGGGTGATGTCAGCATGTCTGTCAAACTAATCGAACAGCTATTGGACATCCTGGACTCTCAGCTCCAAGCCTTGAGACCGGCCAATAAAGAATCAGCTGCACGTAATTATAATAAGGTAAATGATGCTTTTGACCTTTCAACTGAACCATAGGTAGAAATGTCAGTGTGGATGGGCCTAACAATAGCTACTTTTCTTCTTTTCAGCTGCAGAAGAGGGAGCGCACATGTAGAGCTTATGTGCAGGTAAGCTATAAGGATCGATGCGTGGATCTATACCAACATTTATTGTGGTATAAAGTACAAAGTATAAAATATTTTCTGTTTCTGTCGCAGGCTGTGGTTCAGACAGTTGATAATCTGCTTGGTCCAGAGGCCCTGATGTCCTGGGCCGATATGAGCAATGCTGACCAGTCGCGCTCGGCCTCGCTGCTGTTGGATGCAGTGGAAAAAGGAGCATTTTTACTGGCCAACAACCTGTACGAAGGACGCTTCAGTGACAGAGCACCCAATATTGGTATGCTTTTTGCCTTTCATTTTAGATTAATTCATTTTACAATATATACAATATTTTGAAGCACTATCTAGACACATCAGGTAAACTAAACCAAAGGTTATAGAGCTCCTGCACCAACGTGACTAAATTTGACAGGGACGCCATGTTGGCAGTGGTGAATTAGTGGTAATGAATGACACCTAGTCTGCTTCTGGAGATTTTTTGTCATTAAATTAAATCGTAGACAATGATTCCTAAAACTAATCAGATCAGACATTAGTGACCCATACCTGGGACTGTTATTTTAAAGAGTATAGATTTTGTCTTAACTGCAATATCTGGACACCTGGTTTACTTTTCATCTTTATATATAGTCAAAAATGTAAATCCGGAATTGTTGCACATCTGTAATAATCAATAACAATAATCAACAATAATCTGCAATCTCTGAAACTCCTATAAAGTTTGTTCATTATGGCTGACGCCGTTTGTATGAGAATTCTACCTAATTCTAATTCTACAGCACTACCACTGCCAGTATGGGGTTTGGAGGTGCATGCCAGGAGTGCGTGATGACAACTGCAGGAGTTTTGTTGAGTGCTTCTTTAGAGCGAGAGAGAGAGATACTTTATGAGACAAAACTATAGATTAAACCAGAGTTACTACAAATATATGCACTGCATTTATCTGAACACATTTTAAAATATAAAAGGAAAAACTGTGTTAATCTCTATTCCTGAAAACATTGTGAAATATAGCTTTTTGTGGAATTTGCCAATAAGTTGTGCATGTATGGTGTTATCTTTTTTTGAATGTCATAAAATAGTGTTGCTTAAATGTTGAAACTATGAACACTTGTGTTTGAACAGATTTAGAGGTGTATGTGCTAAACACAGAGGCAGATATCCAGGACATGACTTTTCCTCATTCGTATGACAGTGACAGCATCCTGCAGATTTCCGCACTGGCCTTGCAGCAATACAGTAACAATGGTTTGTGATGCTAACCTCAGCTCATTTATATTGTGCAGGTTTTTCAATGTAATGATTGATAATATGCTTGCTGTCTGCGTTCAGGTCAGGTAAATTTGGTGCTTGCACTGTATAAGAACCTGGGGGCCTTCCTTACCACACAGAACTCCACTTTGCGAATGGGCCTGGGTATGGGACAGAGTTCTGATGTGAGGAGGCGAAGTCTAGTGGTCAACTCCCATGTGATCTCTGCCTCCGTGCACAGAGGCTCCAATAGGGTCTATTTGTCTGAGCCTGTCATCTTCACACTGCGACATCTGCAGGTTTGTCCTACAACGTTTTAGCTCTTTTGGGTGTTATAATATAGAGGATCTTTGGTGATGCTTTTCACAGTAATACAAAATGTATCACATGTATCCTAAGATTATGATAGGATGCATGAATAGGATTACTATATTCTGTGCATATATAGCAACTATTGATGCCCCTTCTTTTTGATCTTTGTAAACCTTCGATATTTTTGCCCATAAAGTTGGCATATGATTTTTAGATCTCTTTTTAATGTGACCCCGTTCCCCTCACATGACAAATCTCCCTCGACCAGGCAAAATTAATGATTGCTTAACAATTGTTGTCATTTCATGAGTGCAGGTAAAAGCTTTTATTCCAACTGAATGCCCCATGGAGTTCGCCTGACATTTTCTGAAGTGGCTTAATGTGTTTTTCTGTCTCTGTCCCTAAGCTGGAAAACCACTTTGGTCCAAACTGTTCTTTCTGGAATGCGACAGGGGCGTCTGGTGCCGGCAGGTGGTCTACACAGGGCTGCCGGTTATTGCACACCAACAACACACACACAACCTGCGCCTGTAACCACCTGTCCAGCTATGCAGTACTTATGACCTATCAGCAACCAGTGGTGAGTAACATACCATTGTCTAAAGTTGGTATAATTATGTTCATATGACTGACTTGTGTCTATCCACCAGTCTGGAGTTGGGGTGGAGGAGCTCCTTGTCAGTGTCGTCTCCTGGGTGGGCATATCTGTAGCCCTGGTGTGTTTGGGAACTTGCCTTGCCACACTTTGCTGCCAGGGGGCGCCATGGCACACAGACCACAGCACCATCCACTGCAACCTGTGGGCCAATCTGCTGTTCACTGAGCTGCTATTCCTTGTGGGTGCCAGTAAGGCTCAGTACACAGTAAGTGATGATCTTTTTACATTTACATTTGTGGTGTTCATATGATATTCTCAAAAATTAGTTTGAGAACAGATCATTTCTGTTGCAAACTTTTACATTGTCACAAATATTTAAAAAAAAGTTCAACAGCTGTCTTGTATTTTGGTAAGCGGTGACATTATTTCAAATGCAGTTTTCATTTTACTGGACAACTTTATTGACACTAAGTATTAAAATTTTCTCTTTTCTGGGGGGACAGTGGTGTCTAATAGGTCTGGGGAATTAACAGAATTCGATTTGATATCTAATCTATCTATCTAATTTGCAGATCACAATTCTTAGCTTTGTGTTTTTTTAAGAGAGGTCTACAGCCAGTCCTGTAAAAACTTGTTTGTTTGGTATTAATTTAAAAGTGTAAATCTGTATGAATCTTAGAATAAAAAATGATTACATTTTTTGCCTTATTACCCAGCCCAAGTGTCTCAGCCATAGAGTTATAATGGCTCAAAAAAATGTATAATATGAACACAACCTTTTTTACAGAGTCTGAATTTATTTGAGGTTATTTGTTTATGTTATTTGTTTATGTTATGTCATTTCTTCACTCCCAGGTTCTGTGCTCTATCATTGCTGGCCTGCTACACTTCTCGCTTTTGTCGGTTTTCTGCTGGTTGTGTTTGGAGGCAGTGGAGCTCTACCTGTTACAGCGTGAGATTTTTGAGGGAAGAAACTCTCGGAGGAAATACTTTTACCTTTGTGGATACTCCATACCTGGGCTGGTGGTGGCTGTGTCTGCAGCCATAGACTTCAGAGGATATGGATCTAAAACTGCGTAAGAACAGCTTGGTCAATGTAATGTTAGTGGTTATTTAAAAACACCATCTTTCTCTTTTAAGTAGCATCACAAAGGAATAAAATAATTATCATCCAGATTGGATTGTGAGTAATTTAGAGATTAATCCCGAAGATAATCAAGAAACAATGAGGTTTAAACCAGGTGTAAACTAATATAAAACCTAGACTAAACTAGCTAAACCCAGTTGTAATTGACAAACCTGATTCTTTCCCTCCTACTACCTAAACTCTGTAAAAGATCTGTTTCTCCCATTATTTTTTATTTTCCCTTCAATTTCATCTATCCAAATTGTGCAAACTGGAATGGAGCCTTGTGACCATGAACTGACTCTTAAATATCACATTAGGATTGGAGGTGGTATCATTAGTAGATTGAGAGTACCAGTCTACTTATATATCACTAAAATGTTCATCTTTAGGTTGTATTTGAATGCAGTACAGTTAATACTTTGTTTTCACTTAGATGCTGGCTACGAACAGACAATTACTTCATCTGGAGCTTTCTGGGCCCTGTGGCTGTCATCATCACTGTAAACACTTGATAATAATTGTTCTTTAATCATTTGTATTGATGTATTGGAAGGATTTTGTGTGATGCATCTCTTTTTGGTCCTAGTTGAACCTGGTTGTCTTGGTGATGACCTTACATAAGATGCACAGCACGGCAGCACTCAAGCCAGACTCCAGTCGTCATGACAACCTGAGGTCAGTGCCCGCATCATGCTGTTTGGATTGAACAGAAAATGTGGAAAATATTTATTTGTGAAAGATTGGCACATCACTTCCATAGAACAAAATAAAATGTAAGTATTTTGAGTGAGTTTCACTGACCCTCCTCTGATTCACCCTGATGGGTCATATTAAGCTATAAATAGAACATTGCTGGAACACAGTTTTGCTGCAATAAGCAAAAAAAAAATCAAAAGGCAAAAGAAATGTTACTATTCTACAAAGTATGCGCTTACAGGTATATTAGGGCAAATAAATGTATTTAATAAATGTACATTTAAAAACAAAAACAAAAACATTTCTTCTTTTGTCTGTGTAATTCTTTAGTCATCAGATAGTATCCATAACAAAAGATTACTTCTTATAATTACAGCTGGAGGTATAACATGGAAAATAACATGGGAAAACATACACAGTTACCATACTTTTACTTACTTATCTCTCAGTTTTTATTTTAAGTGACTGAGTGTTTCTATGAGGCACTGGTGTCTGTGTTGCGGCCTCATGTCTTTCTGTTGTGCTCTCTCTCTCTCAGGGCCTGGGCTGTCGGCTCTCTGACTCTACTCTTTCTGCAGAGCGTCACTTGGTCCTCGGGGCTCATGTTCCTGTCCGCTCCATCTCTGTTACTGGCTTACCTCTTTTCTTCCCTCAACACTGCTCAGGCCCTCCTCATCACCATTTTGCACTGCACTCTGGCTCGAAAGGTCAGCCCCCTAGTGGCAGCACTAGCCATGGCCAGACTTAGATTTGCGACTGTGTTACATGTCCCTCTGTTGTGTTCAGGGTCAGAAGGAGTATGGCCGGTGCCTGCGTTTGTCTCAGTGTTGCGTGCCTTCGTCCAGCAGCTCCCCAGACTCAGTCAAAGGCAGTGCTCTGAGATCAAACAGCCGCTATACCAGCAGCCAGAGCCGCAGAGCCACAGCCAGTAGACAGGTCTGTTACCACTCATGGCACGTCTCCTTTTGTCTGACTCACATTTGACCTTGGACAAATATGTCTTTTACAGAGCCGCATCAGGAGGATGTGGAATGATACAGTTCGCAGACAGACTGAATCATCTTTTATAGCAGCAGATGTTAACAACACTCCCACATTAAACCGTGGTACTTTGTTTTTTTCATTCTATTCAAATCAGAATGCCCTTGTTCTCGTATTCAATAGGTACACTTATTTTTTATGTTTGACTTAATTCCAGCTGCGTTAGGAAATCATTTCCTCACTAATCCAGTGCTACAGACTCATGCTGGGGCTTCTCCCTATGACACTATGTTAGCCCAAGGATACAACCAACCTTTCACCTCCACAGGTAACTTTCACTGCTAGATTCAGATTATTTTTATTTAGGTAACAAAATAGTGATGTATCTTTATGCTTGTACTACTTGTGTGTTTTGTGAGTAAACACAGTAGTTTGTATTCCCTCTTGTCTTTGTTACTGTTTTGACACTTGCCTTTTCTGTCCCTCTTTTTTAACTCGGACCACTAGGAACCTTCAGAAACAAGCCGAGTATGAGCTCTCTTTTATTGTGCTCATTCAATCAATCACTGAGCACCACATCCTTGATTTTCCGTGTGACAACAGCGCTCAGTAATGATTATGCATAGACCATAAACATAAAGCATCCACTCCATGTGGGAATTAATCAACATTTCATCAAGCAAAATGCTTTGGTCCACATTTCAAGCAGGCACATGACTCTTTGCTCATTCGCTCATGAATGGTTCATACAACATGCACCTGTGTCATGTTCTTCTCTGTTCTTCTTCTGATGTCTGTCTTTTCTCCAACAGAGGGCGGTGTTTCCCAGAGCCAGGAGTCCTGTGGTTTGGACAGCATGTGCCTCAATGGAGGCTACACTCCCAACACGTTCACCCTACATGGTTTGGGGACAACCCCGGGGTCCCGAGCTGGGGTGGTGGGTAGTACTGACCTCCTCAGGGACGGTGGAGTCGGGATGGGGGCAGATGACATCTCTCCAGGTCTCCTCACCCCTCATGGAGCATCAGACCTGAGCAGTGGGACAGGGATGAGACGTAACCTGTCCGATGCAGCAGCTCTGGAGAAGATGATCATCTCAGAGCTGGTGCAGAGCAACCTGCGACCATCTGTGCCCATGCCTGTTCCTCCGGAGCGGTACGGTAGTTTAGCCCGGCCCCACCACGACCGAACCACCGTCACACACTCCGCCACTCTGACGCGACATGCTCCACCCCCTCAGGATGCCTGGGCCTCTACCATACAGCCCACCACTCGCCCAAATGCACAGGAGGGGTGGACAAGGCAGCCTACAGATCAGGACCCTCACCCACCACCCCGAAGCACCCAGGATCTCATGACCACTCCTCGTGTACAGGATGGCTGGTCACACTCCCGCAGCACAGGGGACCCTGATAAAGAGGACAGGTCTCAGCTTCAGGGAACTCTGGGTCGCCGAGGACTGCCGGACAAACAGTCAGTGCGCCCCCCAGAGGTCCAGGCAAGGCCCTACTCCACACTGAGCCGCACACCTGGCACACTGTCTCGCCACCGCAGCACAGTGGAGTCCAGTGGTGGGACAGACCGCGAAAGGGAACGGGAGCGCTATCGGGATCGTCCCCTGCCTCCTCCTCCTCCCCCTCCGCCACAGGAGTCTGAGCCCCTCTACAAAGCTCTAGAGGAACCTCTACTTATGAAGCAGCGAGAGGTGGATTCATGGAGGGCCCCTGACCGGGACAAGGATGAAACGTATCTATTAAAACGAGACGCCGTAGTGGAGGAGTGGAGGGGTGCGGAGCGGAGGCGGGATGAGTCGTTCAGTTCTCAGAAGAGCATGGAGGACATGGCTGAGTGGGGCTCAGCAGTGAACAGGGCACGAGAGGAGCGTGACTGCAGGATGGAGGTTTGGCGAGGGGGACCAGACATAGAACAAGAAGAGACATTTATCACCCAGAAAAAGGATTTTGGGATTGATGCTTGGAGAGGCGGCATGGACAGGGACAAAGAAGAGCCCTTTTTGAAGGACAGAGATGGTTGGAGAGGAGGCATAGAACGCGATGGTGATGTGCAGAAGGATCGGGCACTGGATGTTTGGAGAGGGGGCGTAGACATTGACAGAGAGGACACTTTCATGTTTGAGGGCAAAGATAATGGGGCAGATGGAAGGAAACGTGGCAGAGAGAGAGGATCACTACGTTACCATGGCGATAGGGAGGACTCTGAGGGCAGCTTCACTTTACCTTTGACCCCTGATCTCGATCTTGATGTGGACTCCTCTCCAATCTATGCCCGAGACTCAAACCCATCACCGCTGTATCCGGGTGAACGGCGTTCCCCTCCTCTCAGCATCTTCCCACGAAGTTCTCCTCCAACCAACATCTTTGTTCCCAGAGACGCCACCTCGCCACCCAACAACCTGTACTCGCGCCACTCCCCACAAGTGTATAGCCGCAGCAGCTCCCCCCCTCGCTTCTACACCCGCACCTCACCCCCTACCATGTCCTACCCCGACAGCAGCCCCGAGGGTCCAGACGAGCTCAGTCCCACCGGAGGACAGCCACAGAGACCTGCTCTTGAGCTCCCTTACAGCCTAGGGCGCCCCCCACTGGGACCACGGCCCAATCACATGCAGACCTTCTACCAGCCCCCTCCACTGGCCTCAAACGGTGACGCAGTGTACACGCCGGAGCCCACGTCAGAGGGAGAGGACGGACAAATGCAGCGGGTGACGAGTCTGTGACTAGGGCGGTGGTGATTGGGGCATAGAAACAGGCAGGAGGAGGAACGTCAAATTATCATATAAATTAAGACAGAATTTTATCTGGACTGTGGCTGTGTTGTGCATAGACTTCTCATAAAGATAGATAATAAAGCCATCACTGATAAAGCTAACAATGTTTTTATGTAATGTTTTGATCAAAGACAGCTAGGCAGCAGTTTAGTGCAGACTGTTGACATAGTATTTAAAGGTTATCAAATGTCCACTAAACTATATTATTGCATCTACATGACATACAGGATGCATACACATAGCACCAATTCATAGAAACCCCAGCTAGAAGGTAAATAACCCACAGACGAATGTTTATCTTTATGTAAAGTCTATGGTTTAGTGCAATGAAAAAAGGATTATATAATATTAATTTTGATGGCTCCTTCCTGCTTCTATCTCCTGATCACCACGAGACTATCCCTGTTTCATCCTTAGTTAGTTTTTTTTTCCAAGACTGTGATTCATGTTGAACTTGACCCAAGTCCTCTCTCTCTCTCCTCCTTGCACCCTGCTGTGTCTTCCCATGTCATTGGTGTTTTCTTCTTATTAGCCCATCATTGTCTTTAAGTTTCTACTGGCTCATTGGCTGGTGTCGCCCTCCCCTGTAGCAAAGCAAACAGTGTGTCAAAGAAAAGCACTTGTGTGTTGCCAAAAAATCCTTTCAAAGAACATGTGCATGACTTTTTAGTGGCTTTACCAAGCTACGTACTATAGGGAGAAAGTGTGCCAGTGAGCATGACATGTGAGAGTGAATGGGTGAGCGACTGTGTGTAAATAAACCATTCTTGTATAATTAATGTATCACAGTGAAGCATTTTATCAATATACTAATAGGGGGCTCTTATACTCCCCCTGCTACTGATTTTGAACTGTTTCGACCAATCCCATCTCACCACAAGGCCAAAAAACTTCGCCTCCTTCTCCCACAGACTTTTGGTGATGGAACTGTTGACATGAACTTTGCAACTGAACTTTTGACTCCAAAGCCAATCATGTTATAGACCTCAAAACTTTTCTGCAACTGCCCCCTCTCCCTGTAAATATCGGCCTCAAGTGTTCTGATTGTCTTGTATTGCTATTGAAGTTCAAGTAAACATGTGAAATAGACGTTTCTCTTTGGTTTTGTGAATAGAGCTAGACACAAGGTAAAGACACTTGAAGTGAAGTGTTCTGTTTACATCCTGTTTCAAATTGGAAGTATCAACCTAAATAAAAAACACTCTTAGGACTAAAGCCAAACACAGGTAATCGATGAATATGTAATTAAAGGACATAAACTGTGGTTTTCAAAATGTAATATTTGAAGTGTCACTACTTCCAACAAAGAAGTTTATGTTTGTAGGCTTAGGCAGATGTTAAATACGTTACTCAAACAAAAGTCTGCATTGTTTGACACATTTTTGCGTTTAACTTTGGGTATAATAAATTACTTCCTTCTATATGATATTTTTTTTACATCCTTAAGAAAATACAAACAGGACCAGTCTGGATCCCAGCCTAAGATTGTCCTATTTGCTAGAATAAGCCAATAGGCTGGGTTCACATTATATAGTTTGAAGATTAATAATTACATATGGAGCAAATATTACTATATGGGTGACTTACCATGTTTTTAGGAAACCTGTTTTTAGAAAACCTCCAGCAAAAAAACAAGTCTGTGTTTGAATGCATTTACATTTACATGTATAGCCCATCAAAATCAGGACTAAACTCAGAACTAAACCTGTACCAGGACTAAAGCAGGACTAGAACCAAACCAAGTCTGCATCATGAATAGACTGGACTAGGACAAAACCAAGGGTGAATAGGAACTTGGTCCACATTTTTAAAATCCACTCAGAGAAGAAACTGCGACTATGTTATTGAATAAAACTCATTTTTTTATCCCTTTGTAAGAAATGTAGCCTTGGTTCATTTGTGCTGAGAGAGGAAATGTTATATTTTGTGTCAATATTAGTTTCTTGTGAATAGGCCCAGTAATTACAGCTGTATCAGTTACAAGCTAGGTCAAAACATCTGCATTTGGTGATGCATCCATATTTTTAATACTGCTATCTTAAAAAATAACAGAAAGCACTAGTTAAAAAAACAACTTCCATTTATTGATGGCCTTTTAACTATTTTTTCAAATATGACTAAGGCAGTAACATATTTAGTCATTCAACAAGTTATTTCAGTACAATACAATATTAGTTTTTTCCTGTGCCTTGTGCTTTCCTTCAATGGCATTACATTCACAGAGATAACAAAAAACTATATAGTACACTATATAAAATGTTATTTAAAAATCTAAATAATATATAAACAATATCAAAAGTGCTTTACTGAATTTTCTCATAAACAAAATAAGTGTTATTAGGTGAATCTAAAGGGTCCACAGGTCAAGTGCACTGAGCATCTGCAGTTCAGTGTTTTAGTATAATTTTAGCATGCATTCTGTAAGGTAAAAATGGCATGAGCTAAAAGTGGTCTGATAAATAAGATGCTTTTTCAGACGATAAACAAACATTTTTTTTTTTTTTTTAAACAAATTTTAAACATTTTTTGTTTTAAACATTAAAACTGCTCAGTAATATTTCTGTGGTATAATCACACTAAAAACTGTTGTGATCTCTGTTATGCTTCAGTAGCTCATCTTGAGAGATACTAACGTCACTCAGTAAAACAGTACTTTTGTTTAAGTAGATTCTCAAACCATTGCTAGATATCAAGGTGTATTGTTTAAAGGTACACTATGTAACTTTACTCATTGCCTCTATGTTATTACTTTGCTAGGAGTGTTCCACTGTATGATATTGAACTTATTTATCTTGCATTTATTCAGTTACATGTCTTTTTATTGAGAAAAAAAACTCTACCTGTTCTTCATAGAGATTTACATTTAGTTTAAAAGTTCAATTCTATACTGTGGAACATTCCAGGCAAAGCAATAATATAACCACAGAGACAAGTAGGTGGCGGACTCTCCACGATAAAATTATATAGTGCAGTGTTTGAGTCCAGGTGAGAGCACTCTCCATTTCAACTTCAAGTACAATACATTACAAGAATACAAGAATACATTTTTCTATGTGCAGAGTCTAGAATCTTACATAGTACACAGTATGTTTTGTGGCACCATGCACTTTGTTCATTAACTGAGGTATGTGGCTTTTTTTTCACAGGAAACAGTTTCACATTCTTCAAGTTTCCTCGCTCTTCAGACCAGGTGCAGATGGGCGTGTGGGTGGGGGTGCGGTGGGTGCTTCAGCAGACCGTGTGCTGGGGTGACAGGGGGCTGTCCAAGGAGGTTTCACTCGGAGAGAGGTCCGAATTGGTGATCTTAAACATGGATGAGATGTGGAATGCCTAGAAAAGACAAATAAATATTGCAAGGCTCGGACCACGACATTACAGACAGAAAAATAAGCATATGTACTGACCACCCAGTAAGCAGTGAGCGCCCCCTGTATGTAGCCTGTGAGCACGTCGGACGGGTGGTGCCTGTAGTCGGAGATGCGTGTGAGCCCAGTGTAGACAGCCAGCATGATCAGGATGAACTGGAGCATCGGCCTCAGCAGACGAGCACTGCGCCATGTGAAGCGCGCCTGCAGGTAGAACTGGGGACAAAAGACAAGAAATCACACTTATTTGTACTTATGAGCACAATCAATTACAACTTTTCACTATTGCTTTGGAGTTTGATCAGTAAATCACAGATGTTATTGATATAGATAATAATATCTATATCAACAATCAACAATAATAAATATAGCCGCAAGCGGCAATGATTGATAAATTTTTGAGCATGTTTATTTGGCTACCAAATTTGGTTTGGCTACGCCAAAGTTTGTGTAAGGACGTCCAATTGGCAAGGACAGATTTTTGGCTTGTCACCATGGCAACACAATGTAAATGGGGTGTGGCATCATTGAGTTTTTTAATGTAGACCATGTCACAAATTTGTGTACCAAATTTTGTATATCTACAACAAATAAAACGTTGTTAAATACAAATTGTCTAGGGGGCGCTATTGCACCCATTTTTGTATTTTTTTACATCAACTTGTTCAGGGTCGGGATGTGCAGCCACGATTCAAGTTTGAGTGAAATCGGCCAAAGGTTGTGCGATTTGGCGATTATACCATTGGAATAACATGGAGAGTTTATGCCATCGCTATGGTGATGCTGGAAAAAATACAACTGTGAAACAAATGTTTAAAATTTCACTGAAATCAGAGTTTGTTTGTACATATGGGAGCAATTTGTAAATATCCAAAGTCTCAAAAAAAATTGTATTTTTTGTTGCTTCACTGCTCAGAGACCGTAAGATGTGTGTGAAAAATTTTGATAACTTTTAATGTCCTGCCCCTTGAGATAATGTGTACCAAATCTGATCCTGTTCGGGTGACCGCCCTAGGAGGAATGCGTAAAATTATGAGGTTTACAAAAATGCTGAGTCATGCTTAACAAACTTTAATCCAGTATTGCTGACCCCTGGTGCAGCGGACGGCATTAGTGTAATAATATTTTTTATTTGTCTTCTGTGTCAAATTTCATGATTCTACATGCCAATTTTTTTTTTTGCCCTTTTCGTATACCCTAATGCATTATTGAGTTGTTTGGGGGCGCTGACGTGCCATTTTATTTAATTTTGGAAAATGGAAATAGCCAAAAGTTAGAGAAGCAGGAAAAGTTTTGTTAGTTTTCATCATTGCTCACTGGGTGTAAAATGGGTGAGCTGGTTAGGAAAAAAATAAGAAGAAGAAGAAGAAAGAAAGAAAGAAAGAAAGAAGAATATTCTGATGCGAGAACAATGTTCTGCTTTTTTTTGGTTAACAAACTACATTTTCGGAAAGCTCTGGCACATTCCTACGTCATGGTGAAGGTCTCTGGTCACTATGGGCGAGTCACGTTGCGTCATTTCACTTCCCGGCCACTAGGAGCATCCCTTTGTGATACTAATAGGCCCTTTGCCAGCTTCTAGCGCTTGGGCCTTATAATAATAATAATAATAATAATAATAATAATAATAATAATAATAATAATAATAATAATAATAATGCCTTACACTTGCAATGTGCTTTACAGGCTTGTTGAAGCTCTCAAAGTACTACACTGTGGTCATTATTCCACTATTGTAGCCACAGCAGCCCTTTAGCAGACTGATGCACCATCGGCCCCTGCCACCAGCACCAGTCACTCAAGCACACACCACTTTTTAGGCAAGGTGGGTGAAGTGTCTTGCCTAACTTGCCTAATTCAATCCTCCAACTGTTGGGTTGGGGGACCAGTGCTCTAACCACTGAGCCACTGTCACCCCAATAGACAGATGCAATGATGTGCGACATAAAATTATTCCAAGCATCTACAGTATCCTATCCTCATAGACTACACAGTTTCATTAATCACCACTTCACATCAGTGCAATACAATTCTTTCAAAGAATTCAAAAGTTCTTTCAAAGTTATGAAGACTGACCTGAACACAGACCCCACCAACATTTGAAGTACTGTACAGCTCATATAGCAAACTTTAGGCAGGCCTTACCCAGTGTATACCTATTGGGATGTTATATGCAGATTTAAATGCACAAGGCTTTACACTAACACAATAGAGGAGCAGTGAGGCGAGGTCACTCTCCTCCCACAGGCCAACAAAGACTGCTCTGTTTGTGTCCATTCAGATCGCACCCGCTCTCTCGCTGTCAGTGCTTCATCACTGTGAGGATGACTCTAACTTATTTGTGAATATTTATTGTAATTGTGTTGTAATTAGAAGTTGGAGAAACCATACTTTGTGTATGCAAGAGTTTTGTGAGAGAAAATGAGATGGAAAGTTACTCACCGCCAAATAGAGCATTGTATACATGGCAAAGGAGGCGTGACCAGAGAAAAAGGATTTTCTGAAATGACAGGAAAATATATTTAAAAACAAACAGGACGACACTGTATGTTAAACTAAAATTCATATATAAAGTAGGGGTTCTCTACAGTGTTATATAAACCATCATGGCGCATAGAATTATAATCACTACCACAGGCTGAAACATGCTCCATGTAAGTCCTCTTAGGAAACAATTATCCTAAAGCCTTTGTCAATAGTCCTGGTCAAGGTAATGATTAGCAGTCATTAATGCTAACTGGGCACACTATTTCCTGCTGGCATAAAGCCTAAATTGTATTGTTTTTAATTCTTGAACTTGTATCACAAGATACAAGAACTGTGCGAACTGATGAGAAATGTTCCAGTTGATTTGATCACCTGTGCCTCTATTCATATAAATGTTTGAATAAAATCATCAGTATTACTCAACCAAGTTTCAAAAAATGTGCTAAAACAATTGAAAATCTGTATATATAACATTTTTGGTAATAAAATAAATAAATATGCATATTACCGATTTACGCACTAGATTTTATGGTATTTTATCAAAATACTTGATTGAATCAGATTAGCAAATACAGCAACCGTGTATGTATGTATGTATGTATGTATGTATGTATGTATGTATGTATGTATGTATGTATGTAATGTATGTGTTCTGAAAAATCAAACAAGCTATTTACAGGTACACTGAATATACAGCCTATATACTGTATGCAGGATGTCTGTATTCACAGTCTACTCTCTGTAAGGGTCCTTTCACACCAACAGCTGTTGGTGCGCACCAAATATTCCACTTGAACCAGAAGCTCTTAGTTTGTTTCATTTTCGTTGGAGTGAAAGCATCAATCACACTTGGATCCGCACTAAATCAAGCGGACCGAGACCTCTCGGTCTGCTTGACGCCACACCAAATGCCAAACTCTGGTGCGGTCCCTCTGGTGAGAATGCAAACTCGGGTCCAAACCATAGACAGTAGGTCCAAATGAACTATTCGAAATGCATCATGGGAGGGGATACTAATTATTTAATTTCCTGTTTGTGGTGTGTGAAGAAGACATGGGGCGAACCTCAAACCGTGCCCAAATGTGGTCCAAGTAACGGTAGAGCGATCAAAGGAACCATAACGGGGGCCGGGGTTGGGTCCGGACGCCTGCCCCGCGGCTGGCGAGCCGTAGGTTTTACAAGTCTGAGCCAGGGAGGCTCTTAGGCAGGGTTTGAGAAACCATGTCTGCCGCAGGCCGGCCTCCGCTTGGGGGGTAGGGACCGCGCCATCTGTACCCGAGGGAAGGCCACTGGACGAGACGGTGTGTCTCGGCCTCGCTTCCGAGAGGTCTGGCGTGCAGGAGAACCTCGGCATCCCTGAGCCACATGCAGTCGGACACGTTGTGCGCAGGAGCCTTGGATATACACTATATTGCCAAAAGTATTTGCTCACTTGCCTTTACTCGCATTTGAACTTAAGTGACATCCCATTCTTAATCCATAGGGTTTAATCTGACGTCAGTCCACCCTTTGCAGCTATAACAGCTTCAACTCTTCTGGGAAAGCTGTCCACAAGGTTTAGGAGTGTTTATGGGAATTTTTGACCACTCTTCCAGAAGCGCATTTGTGAGGTCACACACTGATGTCGGACGAGAAGGCCTGGCTCTCAGTCTCCGCTCTAATTCATCCCAAAGGTGTTCTGTCGGGTTGAGGTCAGGACTCTGTGCAGGCCAGTCAAGTTCATCCACACCAAACTCTCTCATCCTTGTCTTTTTGGACCTTGCTTTCTGCACTGGTGCACAGTCATGTTGAAGAGGAAGGGGCCAGCTCCAAACTGTTCCCACAAAGTTGGGAACATGGAATTGTCCAAAATCTCTTGGTATGCTGAAGCATTCAGAGTTCCTTTCACTGGAACTAAGGGGCCAAGCCCAGCTCCTGAAAAACAACCCCACACCATAAGCCCCCCTCCACCAAACTTTACACTTCGCACAATGCAGTCAGACAAGTACCGTTCTCCTGGCAACCGCCAAACCCAGACTCATCCATCAGATTGCCAGATGGAGAAGTGCGATTCGTCACTCCAGAGAACGCGTCTCCACTGCTCTAGAGTCCAGTGGCAGTGCTTTACACCACTGTATCTGACCCTTTGCATTGCACTTGGTGATGTTTGGCTTGGATGCAGCTGCTCGGCCATGAAAACCCATTCCATGAAGCTCTCTACACACTGTTCTTGAGGTAATCTGAAGGGCACATGAAGTTTGGAGGTCTGTAGCGATTGACTCTGCAGAAAGTTGGCGTTTGAATTAATTACAAACTCTGCCTCCTCACCTATCAGTGCATACACGGAACTGCCCCGGCCTACCTCTCAGAGCTTTTCACACCATACACCACCTTACGACACCTTCGCTCATCCTCCACCCATTGCCTCCATCAGCCCAGGACTAAACTATGGGAGACAGAGCTTTTCAGGCTGCAGCCCCACGCCTGTGGAACGCCCTCCCAGAGTCCCTGAGGGTGCCTCAGAATGTGGAGGCCTTTAAGAAAGGACTTAAGACATTTCTATTTAAAAAGGCCTACTAGGATTTTGCCTTGTTTACCTTGTGTTAGGATGTTTTAAAATTTAATTTTTATGTGTTCTTATCATCTTTTATGCTTTCACTGTAGCACTTTGAGATTTCGCTGAAATGTAAAGTGCATTACAAATAAAATTTATTATTATTATTATTATTACTATGTGACTCAGCATCCGCTGACCCCGCCCCATCAGTTTATGTGGCCTACCACTTTGTGTCTGAGTTACTGTCGTTCCCAATCTCTTCCACTTTGTTATAATACCACTGACAGTTGACTGTGGAATATTTAGGAGCGAGGAAATTTCATGACTGGACTTCTTATCCTATACACTGAGCTCCTGAGAGTGACCCATTCTTTCACAAATGTTTGTAGAAACAGTCTGCAGGCCGAGGTGCTTGATTTTATAAACCTGTGGCCATGGAAGTGATTGGAACACCTGATTTCCATTATTTGGATGAGTGAATACTTTTGGCAATGAAGTGTAGATCAGTCGGACCAATTTTGGTTCATCTGCAGGTGTGAAAGCAGATCACACTGGAGTCTATATGCTACATAATAACAATTTTATTGCCTGGTGCGGACCAAATAATCAAACCTGCAGTGTGAAAGCGCCCTGATTATTCATGTGTGAGATCTTTTGTTGTTAGATTTTGGGTGCTCACTGCTCAAAAGTTGTTTTTTGACATTATTTTAGGTTTATATTTTTTTAGGTTTTTATGTTGAAAGTGACAGAGTTTAGGACAAAGTATTTTCCATGAGAACTGTGTAATTGATGAAAATTATTCCAAATGATTTGATCACCCATGCCCCTGTTCAAATACATGAAACCAAGTTTCAAAAAATGTGCTAAAACAAGTGAGGGGAAAAAAAAAAACAAAAAAACAAAAACTGTAACTGGGCAATAATCAAAAATCTAGTATTTTCAAAAAATTTAACACAAAAAGGACAAAAACTAAATCATATCTGAAGGAGCAGTTTAAGAAACATAAATGTTCAAATCTTTTAATATTGTCAACATAAAGCTTACTAGTACCACTAGTTTAGTTAGTTTAATCTTACTCACAGTGGGAAGTACGGTGATGTCAAAACAAAAGTACTCAAGTAAATATAACTGAGTACTTCACACCTCTCATTAATGACCTTTTATATGGGTGACATCAGTTGTAAACAATGCATTGTTAGATGATTCATCTGTCTGTTTACATGAGTTACGGTGTTGATACTGGCCTACTTCCCTTATTGCTAACCACACTCACCTGGCCTCCTCTTCCAGGCGGTGGTCAGATTGAAGGCAAGTCACCGATGCCACGTAAGTTCCTGTAGTGCAGTTGAGTAATGCATATGTGACGCCACACACAGACAGGAAGTGGGGCCGGAGCCGTCCTACGCTCAACTTGGCCATGTTGGTTAGTGATTGGCCAATGCAGCAGCCAAACAGGAAGCAACCCAGCTCTTTGTACAGACAGGACACATATACATTCCTTATGAAGGCCTTCGAACTCACGCCATGAAAACGCACCCGGTAACACTCACCCAGCGCAATCTGGACATGGAAAAAACAAAAAAGAAGTTTACATAACACTTTACATATTACATAACATATTGATTTTGCTGATACTTCTAAGACTAGTCAAATGGTGAAGAAAATAGTGTGTGTTTTCACTTGGTCCTCGTTTGAACCCAGTTTAGTCCTGATGTAGACTTAATCCTGTTCTAGTCCTGGTGTAGTTCAGATTCAATTTCCAGTTCAGTCCTACTTTAGATACAGTTTTGATGTGATGTATTGGCATATGTGAACACACTTAAAATGGTCAAATTGTTCAGTTGTGCTTTTCTACATTCAAGGCACTCAGAGTGGTTTTGTATCAAGGAACTCACTCATTCTCACTCCAGTGTAACCAGACACTGGTGGCGAGGTGGTCTTAGTGTCTTGCTCAAGGATACAACAACCAGTCATTACACACTGCCGAGAAGCCTAAATTAATTTTCTTTGTATAACTTTATGAATATCGTGTGTAATCTGTTCACCTTGAAGAGAGACTTGTCACCCAGAATCCACAGTTGTACTTTCTAATGATGCTGCACATGGTACTCACTGTGAGGCCTGTGATGACAATGCCCCCCACGATGAGCAGCTCGTCTGGGATCACTTCTCTGTGGATGTATGGGTATGTGATGCTGGGGTCTCCACAGATAAACCCTCTTTTGTAAGGACTCACAGCCTTCAGCTCACATGCAAAGAAAGGAATGGACGCTGAAAGAACAGACAAAAAAGAAGAATTCTATTTGTTCAATATTTCTAATACAATTATGCTTCGCAAGAGTAAAAAACAGCATGTTATGAACAAAGGAATGAACACAACACAACACAGTTTCAAAAATAAAACTGAAATTAAAAGATATATTGCATACTGAAAATTAGTTCAAAGAAAAGCTTCAAATAATGCAGTTCCTGTTGTCTTTGGATAACTTATTCCAAAACAATTTTGGGCTGTTTAGGAGCAAGGTTGTGTGCATGAGAACCCTCACTTCTCTGGAAAACTGAACTATTCTGACAAGTATAAGGAATGCAAGGGTCAAAACACTACTCCACTGGGACCACAGACCCAGAGAGCTCCCCTTTAACAGCTCAATACAGACTTGATTAAAATAGCAGAGTGGAGCTGTATACTGACAGAGACCTAGTTTGAACTGCGCATGTGCTGTATGTCCCATTATGTTGATGAGGGAAGAAAAGTGGGTTGTTTGTGACTCCAGTTAAACTCTTAATAACAAAAGAGCTACAGAGGAACAGCCTGGGCCAGCCTCTCACTGTCCCGGGACCTTTCTGTTTTGCA
Source organism: Taenioides sp. WSHXM2023 (assembly GCA_029959045.1). Taxonomy (NCBI): domain Eukaryota; kingdom Metazoa; phylum Chordata; class Actinopteri; order Gobiiformes; family Gobiidae; genus Taenioides; species Taenioides sp. WSHXM2023. Next base: position 16,777,186 of record CM057090.1, read on the forward strand.
TGCCTGAGTGCAAGAGAAAGGAAGAGAGAAGGGAATCACAAAGAATAAGTTCAGATTTGCTTCCATTAAAACATAGTCACATCAGTACGCAGGACAGGATGAAGGCCATGATGCAGTTATTGTTATTGCTTTAATGCATCCCCACTTGTGGCCTATTTATAATTTACTTGATCCAAATGTTATTCCCCATGGTTCAGCTTTGCCCTGAGAACAGAGGGTTGTCATGGAAACTATAGAATTCCCCGGGCACGCACAAAACCGACGCACTAACCAGCTGGCACTAAACCCACCAGCACGGATCAGGACAGAGGGAGGGCCGTCCTGTGATTGTGAATGATCTAAACAAGTTTACCTTGGAATAAATATTTAATTTTCAGCACCATCATTATTACAAGAGACAGTCTAAGGCTTTGTGTATACCATATAATGTGCAATTGCCTAATTTTGGTAGAATTTCACTTTACATTGTGCACTATACTATAGGCATTTAGCCTTATGAGCCAGAAACACAAGGATACAACTTTGTGCCTATACATAACCTTTTTATTTTTATTTCTACACAATAAATATTAACAGACCAAAGTGTCAAAAGGAGACCCACCGAGGAAGAGACACAGGAGGTCCAATCCAACCAGAAGTTTTCGTTTGGATAAAGTTGCTCCAGTAAGCTCCAGGAGTTTCTTTTTCCCAGCGCCAGTCTCCAGCCCCATCCCTCCGCCGGCCGCTACTTTGAGCTGCAGGTCAGCGCTGTTCGGGATGGGTACTGCGGCGCTCGAAGACCCGTGAGTATCCAACATCGCGACCGAGTTCAGACTGTACAACTTGTTGGATGAAAAACTATGCGCCTTTGAGGGGGTCAGCGCAGAGATGTGCACATGCTCACTAAAGATGTCACGCTTTTATAGTAGTTGTATTTAATTCCCATTGTATGTATCACCTCCGGAGAAAGTTACGTGTTACGCTTTCTCTTCCATCACAATCCAGAACAGGACTCGTCCGGGCTGGTTGCGCGCCGCCGTCACTGCGCAGCTATGCAATGTGCATAATACATTGGAGAAAGTGAATTGCGAAAGTCCCGCAGGAGCGTCTGCCTCCCTCCCTCGTTCACGTGAACTGTGATGATCATTTCCAACAAATACTCCGTCATTTGTTAAAAAATCCACTTTGATGGCGGTAGGCAAGAATTTCACAATAGTAGGTTCAGACAACATTATTGCAAAGACAATCTGACACTTTTCGACATTCTTTAACAGCTTTGATGAATAACATTGATCAATTAAAACACCATTAGCACATTTTATAGCTCATAACTGTCTACAGATATCTATGACAATTCACAGTCTTCTTTTTATTCTATGTTTTATTTGCCTTACCACCTTGAGAATGCCCAGTCTCTGATCTCAGAAGCTATAGCAGTGTTGGCCCTGAGTAGTTCTTGAGACAGCTGCACTCTTAGTCAAGACACTTTACCCACCTTGTCTGGTTTGAATGTTGTGTGCTGATTTGTGGCAGTCGAGGGGCCAATTAAAGACTGGCAGCCTTGGATATTTCAGTGTATCCCAGGTGTCTCCTTGGACGCCTCCCTGGGGAGGTGCTCCTGGCATGTCCCTCATGAGGAAGACTCAGGACACACTGGAGGGACTGTGTCTCTTGGCTGGCCTGAAAACATCTTGGGATCTCCCTGGACGAGCTGGAGGAAGTGTACATGGAGAAGGAATTCTGGTCATCTCTGCTAACACTGCTGGCCTCTGCAATTTAGCCCTGGATGGAAGAAAATTAATGTAAAGAACTACATATGCCTGCATCAAAAGAATTCCTATAATTCACACATCACATCACACTGATTTAATTAAAAAGGCCACACAATGATGAACTTTTTGCTCAGTGTATTTAATCTTGGTTATTACAGTGTTGATAAAGATAGATACCCTAGAGACAGCAATGGTGTCATGCAAAATTATTAAACTAAATTACATGTATATTAAGAACTATTTTATTCAAGTTAATTTGTATGAATATTGAAATATTCTTGTACAATACTGAACAGTTTGATTACTTCGCCTCCAGGCATACTT